>CM067485.1:8176221-8196372 GCA_034552555.1 Semaprochilodus insignis
TATATATATATATATATATATATATATATATATATATATATATATTTATACTGGGGTAGTACAGACTAATCAACTAGTCCACTTGTTGACTTCCACAAGCACAGATAACAGTTGTGATTTGATTTGGCATGTACTGGATAAGTTTCTGGATGTAGGCCACATCAGTGTTCAGCCACTCTTGCATCATCTTGTATCTATCTATCTATCTATCTATCTATCTATCTATCTATCTATCTATCTATCTATCTATCTATCTATCTATCTATCTATCTACCTATCTGTCTATCTATCTATCTATCTATCTATCCTGGTCCAAGCCCCCTGGATATGCATTTTGTTCTCTTAAAAAGACTTGTTCCATTAAAGTCAATTACAAAAAAAAAAATTGTCCTTCTTCTGTTTTTTGTCCTCCTCCTGTCGTCACTAGTGTGGGAGGTAGCAAGTTAGCAAATTACCAATTTGGAGATATCAAGGTTCTCCACAGCAATGATGCGTCAGTACATATACATACATAGAGAGAGAGATATACATATATAATAATCCCACATGTATTATCTATTCATAAGTACCTGTAAATTATAGATAGTATTTATATGAAATAAGGATTAAGAATTTAAGAACTTAATCCTAATCTTGGCCTCAGTAACCAAAAGAAAGGTTTCTAGTCTTTCAGTTTAAACTGCAGAGTGGTTATAAAAAGCACTTTGCCCTGTCATGGGCATTTTGCTGTAGTGGTACATAAAGAACCCCACACACATGGAGAAAAGAGGATTAGTCCTACACACCGGAACAGAGGAGTTAATCATAAAGACACGCACACAAACTCCAGTTAACCGTACACACTTGTACATCCTACTCAGCGACACAAAGACAACCTCTTCATCTGCTACAGCCAAATCAACAGCACTTCCTTCTATTCTCTCTGTAATCAAACAGAGGGCCCTTATCCCTAAAGAGCAACCTTTCTGTGACAGTTCCTTTCACAGCGGCTCTGCAGTAACTCCACTTAAAACCGGCAGCAGGAACTAAAGCCGGGGAATAGTGAGAGAGCGAGAGAGAATGAGAGGAAAGAAAAAACAGTCATAAGCCCTCACTGATGGATGCCTTTTAGCTGTAATAAAATTTACAAAGATTTCCTGTGGGGCCCTGTCTCAGAGCTCTAAGCTCGAGGCAGCTCTTTAGGATAACTGCTCTCTCTCTCTTTCTCTTTCGATCGTCCTCTCTCAGTGCGCCCAGGTTGCACCCGGTAATGAAGTCAAACCTCTACAGATCATAAAAAGCTGAGTGAGTCTGCTAGCCTGATGCTGGAAGCCTGTCATTAATAGGGAGGGGATAGAGTGAGAGAGGAGAGAGAGAGAGAGAGAGAGAGAGAGAGAGAAGGGGAGGCAGAGAGGGAGGAGTGTGAGAGAGGAGTGAGAGAGAGAGAGATATGAGAGAGAGATAGATAGATAGATAGATAGATAGATAGATAGATAGATAGAGTAGGAGGAGTATGAGATAGATAGAGAGGAGTATGAGAGAGGAGTATGAGAGAGAGGGAGGGAGGTAGGAGTGTGAGAGAGGAGAGAGGGAGAGAGAGATATGAGAGAGAGACAGAGAGGGAGAAGTGTGAGAGAGGAGTGAGAGAGAGAGAGAGAGAGAGAGAGAGAGAGAGACTCACACACACACACTTACAGATGAGACAGAGACGTCAGGTGGTTGAAGGCTCCCTCTGGAATAGTTGAAAGGTCGTTTCCGTGGAGGGTTCTGGACAAGAAGAAAGAGGAGAAATTGAAAACAAGTACATGCAATGCTTCAGGATGGTCTCATTGTTTTGACCACTATAAAGAAGAATAGAGAGAGCGAGAGAATGGTCTGGCACAAATTAGCTTTACCCATTTTTCCAATGCCCTGAACGAGGGAACCCGGGCTCTGTTCAGTTCATGTGTTATTATACAGAGTTCTGGCCACTGGTATCACGGGAATGTAGGGGTGAGCTGGGGGAGTGTAGATGTGGAGGGCTTGTCTGTCAGTGCAGTTTATCACACTTAATATGTAAATGTTCATTAAATACTCATTAAAAATGTTCATTCATTGAAATGTTTAGTAAATGTTCATACTGAATCAAGCTTGTGGCTTGACTATGGGCTCCATACACCTATCTCACACACTTACAGCAGTCAGGCATCAGTTTAACAACAATCTGACGCCCTGCCCGGGCAGACACTGAACCACTGAGGCCAGAGTTGCCCCTAGCACTTATGACCAACATGAGGCAGATTACAGTTATTGCTTTCAATGATAAAATCAAGTTTTATGTTAGTCATGTGTCATACGTCATTGAAAGAAATAGAGAAATCTATCAGGTCAAAAGTGAAGATATGCATATTTCAGTGTGCAAATAGCTGCAAATATCCATTTCAAATATCTTTGAAGGAAACTTTCTGCAGCATGCCAAACCTACTAATGCACTTTGCAATAAAATCAGTGATTTCATTTGCGAATGTCTTTCATCTCAAACTCTCGTGTTTATACTTTGTCCTTTTCATGAATACTCTGCGAATGCTTGGCCGTGTCTGAGTCTGATTTGTGGACAGCGTCTTTTGCATCGTTAAACATGCAATGAAGTGGCAAAGCGGCCAGTCAGCGCCTCGACGCCAAAATAATATCACTGTCGACGTTGTGATAATAAAAACATCAAATTGCCCGAGTCTGCCCAGAATGGCAGTATGGCTGGCAGAAGGGCTTCAGTGAGTGGAGAAGAAAGGAAAAACACAATGGTCATCTTCCTCCATCTACAAAGAGGAGAACCTGCTGAGGCCAGACACCATTTTCCCTCTCAAACCTGCTCTGTTTCACTGCCACCTCCTAAACTGGAGTTATTAATGCTGGCTGAGGGGCCGACCCTGAGAGAGTGTGTATGTGAGCAGGTGGAAGCAGGAAGTGGACTTACAGCAGGCGCAGAGAGCGCAGTCCATCAAACGCATGAACCGGCACACAGCGGATCTGATTATAACTCAGGATACTGCAGGAAGAGAGAGAGAGAGAGAGAGAGAGAAAGAGAGACAGAGACAGAGAGACTTGCACCTTATAATCACCATTCAAACTTTTTGGAATCAATGTTTTCAGTTTTCAGGTTGCAGAGAAACATAAAGAATTACTGTAACGTTCTAGTCCTATAACTTCAGAGGTTTATGATAAAGTAAATTAGCTGGACCATTGAAAGAAATGTGTCCGGGATGATGAACAGGACTGTAGATGATGCTAAATTAACTGATAAAGCTGTAAAACATTAATTCATTAATGTAGATTAATAATAAATGAATGTTACATAAAAAAATAAATAGATGGATGGATGAATGGATGGATGGATGGATGGATGGATGAATGAATGAATGAATAACACAAACACCCAGAATGTGTCATAAAAGTGGTGATAATCTTGAGGCAAATAATGTAAAATTACTGTAAACAGATAACTTGATATTTAATAACTTGAAATTTATAGATTCAACAGACATAATTCATAAACAAAGCGAAGCTGTCCTGCTGTGGCTGTCATCAGTCATCAGTAGTGTGGGAGGTAGCAGTGTGCAGTACACTCACAGTGTGGAGAGCTGAGTCATGTTGTTGAAGATGAGAGGAGTCAGGGAACTGATACTGTTATTACTCAGGTCTCTGTAGGGCATCACAAACACAGACACACACAATTAACTTATGCACTGATACGTCTCTGACAAACCTCCATGTTTCTGAAATGTTCTGAAATGTTAAGTTTGTCTACTTCGTCACACACAACACTGCAAATGGAAACAGATGGAAATACATACACAAGTGAGAGTTGTTTCAGACTGGACAGCTCCTTGGGCACTGAAGTGAGCAGGTTGCCCTCCAGATATCTGAGACATGGAGACAAACATGTTTGCATATTGCCACATTCACACCATTCACTCAACAGCAATGCCAGACTGCATGAATGAAGAAACAACTGAAAATGAAATGTTTAATGCTGAGGTGAATTTAAATAAACTTTCAATCCATGGAAAGCTCAAGTTTGTCAAGACAAGTAGCCACAACGTATGCAACTGTAATGTAACACAGTCTCTTTGAAAAGTCCCACTTTCACTTAAATGCTGTGCCAAGCAGACTAGGAGAAGCCAGAAAGCAGTTCTACCATTGTGAATATGCATCTAGTACATAGTTCAGTACAGAGGTCTTCAAATAGTGCTCAGTAATGAATAGCAACACAAAGCAATGCAGCATGGCACAGGCTAACGAGACGTCAAGTCATGCCATGCATAGATTATGTATATGAATCAAGCGGAATCAATAATGAAAAATCACTCTGCTGAAAGTTCGGAATCTAAACCTTTAACTGATTTTGCACCCATGTTTGCATTTGTAAGCAGATAGTTACAGATTTTATCGTGACATGAATTTGCACAAAGGTATCAACAGAAGGTATCAATAAAAATGTTCTGTATATAGTTCTTAAAATTAGAAATTGAGATAAAAGAATCCAGTTTTAATTATGTTTTTGTAGAGGAGCCATAGGAAGTGTTTGTTTTAGCGACTTTAGGTTGAATGTAGAGGGAAGACCTGGTAGATACTGATTGTATTAGGGTCTGTAAGTAGGGGATGTTTGTCCTATGAGAGTCTCAGTGAACATTATGTTCAGTGTGTAAAGTGGGCAATGAACCAGAGGCTAAATGGAATGGTTATGTGCTCTAAAAGGGGCATTTGTAACAAAATAGGCAGCAGAATGATAAAGACCATCCAGCTTCTGAAGAGCACCTTTACATGCCAGTAAACTGCATCACTGTAATCTAGCAGAGGAAGAACGGTCATCTGAACCAGAGTGATTTTGGCAGCACGGATGAATGAGAAACGATTTCTATGAAGAAAACCATCAATACGGTTAGTGAAGGATGATGAACCAAATGCCTAGATATTTATATGCTGTAACCTGTTCCAGGACGGTTCCCTCACTTGTGGTGAATTTATAAGTGGTGGTGGCACTTTTCCGACCAAACCACATGATCGTGGTCTTTGAAATGTTTAAAGACTATTTAAGAGCTGCAAAGGCATTTTGAACTTGGAGGAAGCTATGCTGGAGAGCTAACAGCCCCGATTCAAAGCCAGTGGCGTATAGGATAGTGTCGTCAGCATATAAATGAATGGAAGCACTACCAGCTGCAGGGGGAATATTATTAATATACTGTGTATGCAGAACAATGTAGGGCCTAGTATTGACCCTTGCGGTGCACCTTTAGTAACAATAAAGAGTGAGAGAGAACAGAAAAAGATTATTTCTGATCCAAAGAATGATCTGTGAACTGGGTTAAAGGCTTTGGCTAGGTTAATAAATACTGCAGCGCAAAGTCGTTTGGCTCCTCTGTTGCGAGCTTTGTATGCACCCTTCTGCTGGTGCATCCTGCACAGTCCAAGACTAGTTTTGATCCCTATAGGGAAACACAACCCTAAAGGTGACATACGTCTAGAGTTTTGTGATGGACGTTTCTTTGTGTTCGGAATGACTCAGGCTCTGATTAGCCATGGCCAGAGCGGAAACGGACAGCTCTGTTTGACGTGGTGTTGTGGTAATGCCTCAGACGACAGAGGAAAAATTGTATTGCTCGTGGCAAACTAATTCCTGGAATCTCTGTTGACTAATAGGACTCAATAGTCAGCGTGTCAAAAATGTGGATGAGGAACATACTGAAGCAAAGATGACAGAATGACATGAGCAACAGGAGAGAGAGAGAGACATAGAGAGAGAGAGTGGCTCACAGCTCTGTGGTGTCCTTGGGGATGCCCTTGGGCAGAGAGCGCAGTCCACGGTTGCTGCAGCGCACCACTGTATCTGAGCATGTGCAAGGCTCTGGACAGCGAGGGACTGATGGCAAACAGGCATTCTCCTCTATACCTGGATAAAGGGAAAGAGAAAGAGAGAGACCTTGTCATAACCTGAGGGACAACAAGTATGGCAAAACATGAATTTATAATCATTTAGAAATGAATAAAAAGAAAACAGTAGATATTTAATCAGGTAAATGACTAATTAAATATCTTCATTTATATTAATATCTGTAACATTCATATAATATTCATGCTATTAAAACACTTTTATAGTGAACTGAAAGAACTGAGAGAGGGAGGAATGGTCAAACTGAGACACACCAATGGGAAAGATAAAGAGGAAGGCGAAAGGAAAAAAGGAGAGAGGGGAGAGAGAGCAAGACTTTCATATTTAATGCTTCTTTACTGAGATATTTCCCACACGAAGAGAAAGAGTGAGCGAGGGTCTCTAACACAGGTTTAATATAGACATTCATGAATTCTTTAAAACAGAGAGAATGAGGGACAGGGGAAAAGAGCAGGAGAGAGGAAAAGAACAGAGCAGCAGTGAAAACCACAGGTGCGCTGGCATGTGTGTGTGTGTGTGGCAACTGGTCCAAAACTGATTTGAGCAGCGGTTGTCCCAGAATAGCCCTGCGACCAGCTGCTGCAGGGATACAACCATCATTACCCAAAACACTTGCTCCTAATAAGTAAAACAGCACACAGGAGTTAATGATTGTCCACTAAACATTGTTCTTGGCCAGCGCGGGCGTCCGTTTTCCTCAGGCAGCCCTCACTGCCTCCCTCTGCCTGCTTTCATTCCCTGCCCGCGAGATACTATCTGCAAAGGAGCCTGAATCACACTCCAGATTAAAAAGCAACAGAGAATTAAGACATTAATGAGAGGCAATGGAGCTGCAGCAACCCTCCAACAAAAACAACCCGAGAGAGACTGGGGGGGTGGGAGAAATAGAGAGAGGAAAAAAGAAAAAGAAAGAAAGCAAGAAAGAAAGAAAGAAAAAGAAAAAAGAAAGACTTTTAAAGCCTCATTTTAAAGTTCTACATCATAGAGAGACTGAGAGTTCACCAATGAAACAACACTATTCCACCATAATCCACAAAGAAAGAAAGAACGAAAGAAAGAAAAAGAGAGGAAAATGGGGATAGAGAAAGAGAGAGAAAGACAGAGAAAGACAGAGAGAAAGAGGGAGACAAAAAGAGAGGGAGAGAGAGAGAGAGAGACAGAGACAGAGAGAGAGAGGGCTTGAAACAAGGGAGTCATTTTACTCTCCAGGCTTCTCCAAACTGCTGAAAATCTCTTCCCGCAATCAATTTAGTTTTATTTGGTTACTCCTGAGTGTAATTTCGGAGCTCCAAAAATAGCCTGATGTTGTGGTGACAAACACAGAGTCTTAGGAGAAGCAGGAAAAGGAGGAAAAGCACTGGGTCACTCTCTCGATCTCCCCAACTGTAAGGAAGAGTGCAGCACGGTCCTCACAGCGCATCTGGGCGGAAGCAGGCAAAAACATAAAGCTGGTCCTGAACGTATATGCCATACTAACTAGTAGCTCTCCTCCAACGCTGAGCCGCCTCACTTTGAGCCTCTTAATTTCAAAGTGTGCTGCTCTCTGAGCAGACTTTCCTCAGCCTATTCCCAGAAGCTCTTAAGCGGCAAAAGAGCGGCTCTCTTGACAAAACAGCCGGGCTTTGATGGCAGGATCCTGCTCTAGCAGAGACTTCAGCCAGACAGAAGCCAAACCACATTTCCTCTTCTCAGTTTAAATTTACAGCAGCGCTGCGAGGCTCACTTACCCCTCCGCTTCATGACTGCAGGGAAATAGCTGCTGTTTTCCCTCCAAAATCAGTCTGAACCACGATAATGCAGAGGACTTGTGATTTCATTTGGCCTCCTGATGCCCTCTCCGGACGGGAGGCAGAGTGTGAGAAGCAGTAGGATGGGAATGAAGGCAAGGGAAGTGTGAGGTGATCGGGGAGCCCAAAGCCATGGGAAGTAATAGGGATAAGAATAGTCTCACTGGTACTTTTCAGTCAACCTTGTAACTGTGATCATGTTGGACCAGCTTTACGATGGTGACAGTACTAACTGATTCAGACAGCATCCAACTACTGGTTTCCAAGCAGTTTCGGCTGGATTAGCTACAACACAGCCAACCTAGGCAATGCTGCATTTCAAACCAAGCATCTATCTGGTGACCCATTCTTACCATCAACTTTAAAGTCAGCCCACAGAGTTAGGGCATGTCTGTGTTGCCCACTGTAAAGCCACTTCATCTGTCACTGCAAATAAACTTCCTTTACTGTTGGTAAGCACTTACTGACTATCGATCTGTGGATTATTGATTTGTATTGGCTATTGTCTGATCACAGTGAAAGGTGATTGATGAGTGGTACTGGCCCCTACAACAAACACAGTGGCATCATTGAGAAATCAGGTTTGACAGAGCAAAATCAGCCTTATGGGGTTAAAATGGAAACACAGTGTAGTCACGCTACACAACGTGCACCACACTGAGGTTTCTATAGGGCTGAATGTGATTTTTGGCCACATTCTGTAAAGAAAAAGCTTGCCCAATTTGGCAACAGTTGCTCACTGACAGGCCACTGCAAAACTGCAAAACAGCTCCTTATAAACTTCACATATGTTACCAAACTCAGGTGCACTTTCATCAAAAACAAAACAACTTGACTCTCTTTTTAAAACTATTGTTAAAAGCACTTACTGAAACTCTTTTGGTCCAAAGACAGCGTTAGAACAGCTGAGAGGTTTGAGTGCTGATGAGTGTTGACACAACAAGGAGATAAAATGCGTGGGTTCTGCTATTATTCCCAAGGCAACACAGCCACCGACACTGTCGCAAATATTTATGCATTTATATCATTTTCACCCACAAAGTAAACCTTCACAGCCTTTAATATGTGAAGATTTCAAAAACCGACAAACACAACATGCTCTTCAAAAACAGTGTTCAAAAGCCAGAACTTTTAACAGGCACTGTACATGTGGCTGAACTAACCGATTCCAAAGTCTGCTGGGCCTAGATTCACACATTGTAAATGAACTGATGCATGTTTGGGTAAGTTCATTCTTGCCTGCATGCATAAAAGGATAAACTCCCAAATGTGCATGCATTTAAACTGAGGAATTAAGGTCATACAGCTTCGAGAACAGTGGCATACCATCGCAGTTGAAGTCCGGCGCAGCCACGTCCTGTATTGGAATCTCCTTCAGGAAGGCAGGTTTCTGGCACCGAGGATTTCCACTGACCACCCGCGTCTTCTTCAGCCACTGACCCAGCCACGTCAAATGACAGTCACACACGTAAGGGTTGGACAGCAGGTTACTGCATGCACACACACACACACACACACACACAGGAGAACAGGGTCAGGCCATGAGAATTAGGGTACAAACATTATAAGACACAATGTAAGCATTCAAGTGGAAATTTTCTATCCTTTCATCTAGCAATGTTCTCTCACTACAGTACCCAGCGTGCATTGCACAAACCACAGCAATAAATCTGTCTGATACATGCAGATGTGGTATTTGGTGTCCTAGTAGTAAGACCTAGTAGTGCATCCTTCTGCATTAGCCAGGTAGCGATGTAAACAAACAAACAAACGAACAAGACCATTTCAAACAACCTGTCTTCAAGTATTTGCCTCAAGGCGCTGTTCTCAATCTAGGTCCACTTTAAACCAGAAAATCACACTCTCAAGACAGCAAGTTGGCAAGCAGGAGAAGACGAGTTTGCCAGTAGGTTAAATAATTATTACAGTTTACTTTTTGGCTAGAGTGTCCTGTTAACTATGGAAATGACTGCATGTTTCATAAGAGGAATTATAGAGTATTACAGCACTTAACAAGCAGTGCACAGACAGAGTGCAGACTAGTTGCAGACATAGTTGTCAACTAACGAACTTTATTCTGTAATTGCTGCCCTATCAAAAACACTGTGATCATTCAGACACTTCATACATGTGTTTTTACAGCTGACTTTATCCTTGCACATTACCAATAACTGTCATAAAGGTATTTTTGACTTTAATTCAGCCACATAGCTGAACAGAAGGCGTGGGCAGGAACACCAGACAGAGACACATTTTATCACATCTGGGCCGAGGCAGACTCTAAAATCCATCCCCCCAGTCTGCTAAATGGACCACAGGAGTGGAGCCTTCACAACCAAGTTATTGACCCATTTTTCATGTATCCTCTCGGAGCTGGGAAAGTTCACCTAGCGGAGCGGGGACCTAAATCATAAAAGTTTAGCCTTGAGCAGAAGGCATCACCGGCCATGAGTCAGCAGGGTGCTGAGTGAAGTGGCTGATGGGGTCTGGTGGCTGGGCGTGGCTGACCGTTACAAGAGCCTCTGTTGGAGACGGCCCAGCACTGCTGCTGTAGTCAGGAGCAAATGGAAGGGAGCAGATCCTTTGCTGTAGCCCACAGCATAGATTAATTAAGTGGGCTGACCTTCCAATGCACTGGCTACAGACGTCCTGGAGAGCGCAGGCAGTGGCACCCGGTAATACCCGCGCCGACCCACCATGTGTTTGCCTTTAATTATTCAAACGCTCCATAAACAACAAAGCGTCAAATGGGTTCATTATCTTCAGAGAAAGTACAAGGAGAAAGAGAAGGAGAGCAAAGTGAGAGAGAGAGAGGGAGCAGACAACATGAGTGAGAGAGACAGAGAGACATCTTGTCATTCTTTAGTGCTAAAGGCAGATGGAGAAAGCACAGAGAAAACACACAAAGGCCTCGGGACAGCCTGGAACAATTCACTAGTAATGAGCTAACGCTAATAATGAGTCACTAAAAAAAGCAAACGGCTCTTTCTAATGTGCTAATCATCAATCCGAGCAACAGAGGAATAACCTGTGACCTCTGTGCGTTCCCTCTGGTCCAATAACCTTTCCGCTAACGTTATGCTAGCATTGATAGCACCGCTAACGCTCCTGTGCAGGAGTGGCCTGAGGGTAAAGGGGCAGGCCGGCCAAAACACTTTATGCACCAGCATGGTGAAAGAACAGCTGGGCATCTCTCTTTCTCTTTCCCTCTCTCATGCCAGCTCTCTAATTACCATGCAGCTGACGTAGACAGACCCGCTCCAACACTGAGCAGCTAAAAATACAGAATGAGGAAAGTAATAGAGAGAGAGAGAGAGAAAGAGAGAGAGAGAGAGAGAGAGAGGGAGAGAGAGAGACAGAGAGACAGAGAGGGAGGTAAAGAGAGAGAGAGAGAAAGAGGGAGAGAGAGAGAGAATGATGTAGAGAGGGAGGAAGATAGGGAGAGGAAGAGAGGGAGAGAGAGTGATGTAGAGAGAGAGAGAGTAAAATCAAAAGAAACAAAATGAGTGTGAAACAATAAGTGAGTAAAATAGGTAGAAAGAGAGAATGAGTAAAATCAAGACAAACAAAGAAAGAAAGAGTGTGAAAAAGAAAGTAAGAAAAATAGAGAGAGTGAGCGCAAAAGAAAGAGAGACAGTGAGTAAAATAAAGAGAAATGAGTGAAATAGAAAGAGAGAAACAGGCATACAGACAAAGAATGTGAAATAGAGAGAAAGAAAGAGAGAGAGAGAGAGAGTCACACAGGGAGTTCATTCATAACTGCTCTTCATTCAGTTTAATGCGACTCGTCCGTATGACATTCACTCACACACACCTTCCGCAGTAAGTCAAAGAGCATCTTTGTGTTCAAACACTTGTTTTACATTAACCAGACTGAACACACACACACACACACACACACACACACACACACACACACACACACACAGACACACAATGCAGCTGCTGCGCACTATAATTCACAACAACTCCACATTTAAGGAAACATTACCTGAAGGCAGGCTGAATAATTCAGAGCATTTCTCTGCCTCCGTCTGTTTGGTATTTTTCTCCTGATTACTCTGCATTATCTCCATCCTTCAGGCTCGCGGCGCCTTCAGATATGCTACATGGCATCGCTCTGCTGTTTTCAGTTCAAAAAGCTATAAAACTCATAAAACTCATGTTTGCAATTCTGAACGTCATTCAGAAATTGCTCCTAATTTGCTTCATGTGGTAAAACTAGTAACGTTATGTTGGCGCAGTTTCAGAAATAACTAGGTCCGAGCTCAAAGACGTCAGCGCGGTAGCGTTTTATCATTCTATAAGATTGAAATGTTTTGGACATCGCCCTCATGGAATATTTGGATCTGTTTTATAGCGAAGAAAGCAGCCCCTCTTTTTTGTTCTCTTTATGTCATTCGTCATGCTTGAAGGCGGCCAAACCAAAATACTGACATCAGTCGTTAGAGAGAAAGTGCTGAGGGACAAAGAAAACAAGCTCAGAATTTGGAAAAGCATCTGCAAACAATAATGCACAAGAAAAGCATAGCGCAGTTTGATTACACCACATGCTCGGCCTCTCTTTGTATGGGATTATAATAGCGGAGTGATTGGTGCTGCATGTGTGAGCAGATCTGCGTGCAACTGCACTACAGAATCCAGCTTTGAACCACATACTGACCGAACACTTGGTACAGAGGACCCAAGTTTGGACGTTTTAGGTTACCAGCCAGACAAGCAGATACTGACTGACACATCAGTTTCAGGAAGCCTCATGCTAGACCAGATCTTCCCACTCTGTCCCTGCATGAATAAGGATGGAGTGTGTGGAGTTGTGCCGGGCTGTCATGGAGTGACTCAGAATGGCAGCAGGTCATCTTCAGTGACGAGCCCTGCTTTTGTCTTGGTGGAGACGGCTAACGACACCGTGGTCAGCACCAAGATGAACAGTTTGTTGTCACGTTGTCCAGAAAGCCTGGTGTCACTCTACCTCCACCCCTACCGCAACAACTGCAGGAACTGTGTGAGAATATTCAAGCTGCATGGGATGGATTATCACAGGACACTATTAGGAACCTCTACAACTCCAAGTTGAGATGTCTGTCATGTTGCGTTAGCAAACATGGCGGCCCAACACCATACTGAGAGACACTACTTCTGTACGTGTAGCTGAATAAATATTGCCCTTATCAGTCTAAATGTATCATCATTTATTGTTCCTGGTAACCTTTATCTTCCTTCCTTCAGTGTACTAAACACAAAACCAGGTGAGCACTGTGACTACTCATCTCTCTGTATCCAAGAAGCCTTAAATATGAGTCAAAAACTGAAGTTTTTCTTTTGTATCAAACAGCAAAAATTTGACATGCTAGATTTCACTTCATTTGTCTTACTTAAGACGGCACGTCCAGCAATGTGAGCCCTGCATGTGCGCATATTGCAATGATGATGCTGAAACACTATATTGTGGTGCCCTAGTATGCAGGATTTTGGCAAGGTTACTGTAATAACCTTGAATTCATCCAAAGATGACGTTTGAGACTTATCAGTCCAACAAACACTATTCTACCCACCCCTATTCCTATGGAAGTTATGACATTTCTACAACATCTATGACGCTACCAGTCCAGTGACTCAGGGGTGGTTTACTTCAGGTGGTTTTTGTTCATATCACAGAAACAGCTTTTACCCTAGAGCAGTCAAACTGGTCACACCGGCAGCACCTACCAGAACATGACTACAACACTATATACTGTTACTGATCTAGCCCTGATCACCCCGGCCCATACACACTGGGCTCCACTAGCTCACAGGACTGTATGCACTGCACATTAACTAACCTGTATACTTGAACATCTCAGCTGTGTATTTATCTATATACTGCACATCTGTACTGTAAGCTGTTTAGCTGTTCTTATACTTATATCTTATATCTTATACTCTTTACAACCACATACGTAAGTGCACACTTTGCTATCCCAACACACTGTACTCTCCTTTATGCACACTTACACTAGGCTGCTTTTGCCTCCTGCATATGCTAACTGCACCTTGGTTCTAGTATTCACATTCTGACACACAGATACCGCTCTTACACACTTACACTCTTGCACATGTCTTACTGTTTACTGCTTATACTGTACAACCCTGTATTGGTATAATGACAACAAAGTTGAATTGAATTGAATTGAAAAAGCATATGTGTGCACTCACATGGTGGAGAGGGAGTGTAGAGTGGAGAAGGCTCCCGGGGCGATAGTGGAGATGCGGTTGTCATAGAGGGAGAGCAGACGGACAGAGCTGAGGCCGGTGAAGGTGGAGTTGTCCACGCAGGTGATCTGGTTACTCCTCAGCATCCTGCAGAACACAACACAAAGTGTTACAGCCCCCACTTGCTCAGTGATTATACAATAACTGTATAAACTATCAACAAGGCTTCAGACAGAGTGTCATTCTGATTCATAAAAGCTTGTTACGGATTTGTTCAACCAGAGTAATGATAAAACACTGCTGATGCAGCTTGTATTCATTAATGCGATTTCTTGTTGAAAAAGAAGGTTCATGTCTGATAGTCTGGTGCACTGATGTCTATCTTAAAGTCCTCACACCATCTTACTCTGTTTGCAAGAGCGGGCTATTCCTACTTGAGCAGACAGAGAGAGATTGTGTGTGTGTACGTGTGTTTTTAGGTCTATGCCACATTTTGGAGACCACAACCTGCTCATATACTCACATTGTGGGGACCTTTTGTGCTTTTGTGCTTTGGGGACCACAATCTGGTACCCATTTTAAGGAGTTACGGTTAAAAGTATGGTTAAAGTTAAGGTTAAGGTTAGGATTAGGCTAGATGTAGTTCTGGCCAGCAGGAAATGAATGGAAGTCTATGTAAAAGCCTCACAATTCACAAACACAGTGTGTGTGTGTGTGTGTGTGTGTGTGCGTGTGCGCGTGTGTGTGTGTGTTTGTATGAGAATGGGAGCTGGAGCCACCTGCTGCTGGAGAGGCCATTCAGGCTCTTCTGTAGCTTCAGAGCAGCAGAAGCCAGCCAACAGCTCTGGTCACTGCTGCAGCACAAAGAAATGGATGTGTGTGTGTGTGTGTGTGTGTGTGTGTGTGTGTGAGTGATCAGTGTTCTGGGCACTGTCCTATGTCAACTATGTACATCTGCTCCCTCACTGAGAGCAGATGGTAGAGCAACACTATGCAGGATTTGGGGATTTGGAGACCTCTCTGGTGGAAATGTGTTATTGCATGCAACATGTGGAAGAACATTTTGTCACTTAGTTTGTCATTTTGTCACTTTGGGCCCCCACTTGCCAACTTTAGCGAGCACATTGAAAGAATATTCCAAGGGAAGTCAGTAAAAACTTGATGAAAGTGTGCTGTGAGTGAATCATCCACTATTGTCATCACATCTTTATCAGTATAATGTTGATTTTGCATTTGAGACCTAAAGCTTGTGCATGTGACATTAATACTAAAAGACATCTGAGTTATATCGCCGACTTATATTAAGGTGTTAGTTTTTCTCCATATTCAATAATGAGACTTCTTTCAGTTTTAAAATAATGACATAGCGCTAAAACTGCATAACAGCTTTCCTTTGGACCATGAGGTTAAGGAACATTATTATTACTACATAACCTTATTACATATAGCCATTTAGATATATCATCGCCGTCAGAACAAAACCTTTTATCTCCAAAAGAGTATTATGAACTTTTAGTGGAAGTAATTATGGAACATGTATATTCCATTCATATACATACATACATGCATACATACATACGTAACACATGTGGGACATATCATCACTGTCATAACAAACCTTGTATTTCTGTGAAATGGAATTTTTACAGTAGAGGAAAAATCTTAAACAAGATTTTATTCAGGACAAACGGACCAGAATTGGTCATGAAATGTTTACACAACCTAAAAGCCAGCTGGCACTATCAATCATATAAACAAATAAAATATTGGAGGTTTTGAAATGACTGCAACAATATGTTTGACACCATGTCCTCACACTGTATTAATACATGTATATGTGGGTGTACATGTGCATGAGTGCATGTGTGTGTGCGTGTGTGTGCGTGTGTGTGTATGTGTGTGTGAAGTGCGGTGAAAAGGGGGACGGCCAAAGTAATCAGGGACTCTAAAAGGAGCACAGCTGCACAAATGGGCTAAATGCAAACCAGAGGCTGCTGGGACGAAAACGTGAAAGCAGCAAATTTGGCATTAGACCCTGACAAGCAGGGACCTGAGACAGGCAAACTCAATTTGGGCGCCATGTTCCCGGGATTTAAAAGCCACGAAATTCAATACTGCCGGACCATGATTCCATTCATTTGCTCCTACGCACTCCTCCCTCTCCAATTTGGCTAATTATCCAGACAGCAGAGCTTAGCAAGGCCCTGTCTAACGACCAGACTCCAGAATAGGCATTGTGTTAGCATCTTTGATGGTGCAGTGGGCTTCTCATTACGACAGCAGCACTGCTTTTGCTTTGTGTGGTTGACTTCTCAATTGGATCAGATGAGCAAAGTTTGCTTTGCTGACCATACGGGCATCGTCGTCCTATGGAAAGAATTTTCCAGGGACTGTGTTTTACCGAACGCCCGGGTGAACAATTAGCAAAGTGCACAAACCGAGAAAGAGTGTGTATGTGCGTGTGGGGAACGGTGACCACAAATGTGGTTTTACGCCCCCTTGTTTTTATACTGAAACTACAGCTCCTTACCTCCAGGTAAACAGATTGGATGCTTTCTGGTGTAGGGTAAATGGAGCGGCGGAAGCGAGAGGGCAACGTTTTAACAAGGAAATGTTGAACTGAAATTGCTTTGTACTCAGTAGGTCTGTGCAAACATGTTTCTTTTAGCAGGCAGATCATTTGGATCACACCAGCAACTTTGTTAGCAACATTGTTCATGTATTTATTCAGGTAAGAGGACCAGTGTATAACAGGCTGCTGTGTCTTATTAAATGAGAGTTTCTCCCTGCAACTTTCCAGGCTTTAGACCTTAGGCCAGCTAAGTTGGAGCTATTGGATTACTCTGGGTTAATAAAAGCATGTTTATGTCTGCTCTGAGTGAGCACTAATTGAAGTATATATATATGAAATGCATTGTATGCTGAGCTTAACTTTTCTTCTCCCTAGGTTCAAGCGCTGGCTTGGGATTGCTAGGTAGTGCACTTATGTTGTATTTAACTCTGTATTGTTCTTTCAAGGTATCAGCACCGGCCTTTGTCTGAGCTCAAAAGGAGTTTTAGACTCTAACCTATTTGTACTAACTAGGATACATTCTTAAGGTTTTTTCCTACCCATTGTAATAATGGAATGAATTACTGACACAGAGTAACAGAGGCTGGAATCCACCTGACTGTGGATATGTGTCAAGGCTTTGAAGATAAGGACCCACAGATTTGAAGTTGAAAATACGAAGATCCTAACTGCTGTGAAAGACAGTTCATATAAATCAAACAGAACCCCGAGATTTCAGTGATCTAGAAAAGGTTGAATGCAGCTGGATTTTAGGTTAAATGTAACAGATCATATTAAATCTGACCCTAAATCTAAACCTAACCCAACTTTAACTTTGACCTAGCGCCTAAAATGACATATATCTTGTAATAAATCCAACCCTAAAAATAACTCAGTTGAGCATCTGTAGATGATCTCTGGCACAATATTAAAATAAAGTGTAAACTCCTAAAATGATCTCTAAATCCCCAGATTCTGTCCTGCTAACCAGACATAAGCAGAGGGTGTGTCCCAATTGCACACTTAATACTAATACTAACTAGTTATGAGTATGTAATATATACAGCACAATTACGAATGTCAAAGTTGAGTATACTCAAAAACACACAATGCACACTTAGAACCAGTCGATTATTGAGTACAGCAATGATGGACACTATTGTCCCATAATGCAATGGGAAACAGAAAGGATGGAGCTTCTCATATCTGGAAGATGTTGAAACAATGGAGGATGATAATGCGATGGCAATTGCGGTGGTGGCGGGGCCAGAAATGGTCCAGAAATTGCCAGAAATATTAAGATTAGTACAGAGTATATACTGTGTAGTATTAGTACACAACAGTACACAGTTGAGATGCAACCATAGTCTTATTAAACATCAGCATAAACAAAAGGTCCTACATTTACATTTATGGCATTTAGCAGACAGTCATATTCAGAGCGACTTACAAAAGTGCTTAGTGTTCAATCACAGATTGTTACCTTTCAAATGAGACTGAGATCATGTGTATGTGGGAACAGCGCCCCCTTTTAATTGGGGTGGGCCATTTCAGCCAAATATAGCTTTAATAGACTGCAGTGTGTTGGTAATTAACCCATCATTTAGAGGATGGACCGATGGTGACACTCACAGGGTTTTAAGTCCAGTCAGCCCTCTGAACATGCGACCCTGGACGGCCTGCAGCTTGTTTCCAGTCAGCAACAGCTCCTGCACACCGCCGGCCCCGTCAAACGCGCCCTCCCGGATGTCCCGCAGCTTGTTGTTACTCAGATTTCTGGAACAAAACAACAAGCAGAATTCATCCTCCTCCTCAAGTCCTACAACCTTCTGACTCTAAAGAGACCACCAAGTCTATGTCAGCCACTTGTACTTGTTTTACATTTCTCAAGACGTCCCATGATTTACTAAACTCCATAAAGCCACGGGATTATTTAGCAATAGGGCAAAAATGAAAAGTACATCAATGGCTTATGACTAAATATGTCGAATATGCTCCTCATTCATAATCACAAGTTAGAATCTGCTTTAAAGGCATCTTGAACACATTTTTATGATTTCTGGCCCCATGCAATCTCTGCGGGGTTCTAGTGATTCACTAGCTGATTGTAATCTGAGCTTGAGTAAAACGTGAGGTGGGGGTGGAGGGGGGACTTTTAGAGGTTGCCCATTTATAACTAGTCCGACAGTGCTAGATCGTAAGCAATTTCATGCCTGATAAATCACTGGTCCCCTTTTGCGAGGGACCACCACTTTCCCCATCTTCAGAGTGGGCGGCAAATATTGCTAGACAGTAAATCCCACTGCGCCTTCGCACCATTTCAGCGGAATATTCCATCGCTTCTCTCTGCCTGACGCCTATGCAGCTCATCGTGTATAAAGTTGTTGACATAAAGCTCTCAGCCAGACGCCCCAAACGGCATCCTGCAAACCCTCCGCTCTTAAAAGGGAAATGGGGGGAATGAACGCGGTCGTACATTTTCCGCAGGTTTGGGAGCTTCTTAAAGGCTCCCGTGGCGTCCAGCGATGAGATCTCATTGTCGTTCAGGCGCCTGGAGAACAGACAGAGACAGAGNGGAGAAAGAGAGAGAGAGAGAGAGAGAGAGAGAGAGAGAGAGAGAGATAGAGAGAGAGGGGGGTTAACGGTTCACCAGTGAGAGAATGACTCATAACACAGGGTGGGATGGAGATAAAGTCACATTAAAAGAGAGAGAGAGAAAGAAAGATGGAGTGAGCCTCACTGGAGCATGTAAGGGCTGGTAGACAAAGAGAGATGAGGCTCTATAGATTCCATGATTAGCATTCTGGCCTCACTCATCCAGCAGCAGCGTGATGTTAACAGTGATGCATGTGCGTGCGAGTGTGTGTTGGGGGAGTGTATATCATGTGTATGACACCAGCACTTGGCTCTGAGTTTTACACTGTTGTGGAAAAGTCTCCCTATGAGCTCCTCGCAGAGGGACGGCATGATAGAGCACAGTTGAGAGAAAGAAAGACACCAACCAAAAGAGAACAAAAACTTCTCACAGAGGGAACGGAAGAGAGAAAAAGACAGAGAGAAGAAAGACAAAAAGGGAACGGGGGTTTCACATCATTAAAGCAGAATCGCGGCGCAGTGGGAGGCTGTATGAAGGGAAGGATGTGGAGAACGCTGAGGACACCAAGCATGAAAGGGGAAGATCTGCATACATGCAAAAGAAAAAGGGCCTGGTGCTAGCCACTAGCTCTCTACATAAGCCGCTGGAGGGCAGCCACCATAGCTGCAGAGCCACGGGGTGAGAGAGAGAGAGAGAGATGCTGAGACTTCTATATCATGTACTAACCGCTTTTAGTGCAAGCATTTACACAGGGAAATGCAACAGGATGTGTAGTCACTCATTTCTAACTGGTAGCTCATTGAAATGAATGTAGGTCATTCAGAAATGCAGATTTCGACTCCTTCATTTAATAAACTCTTTATGTTTGTAAGTATTTTGAATTGATGAGAAGTTGTATTCACATTTTCAGTTATATGCAAAACACCCTAGGACAATTACTTGTTTGCTGATTTGCTAAGTGAAAATGAGTTCACACATCTCAAGCCTATCCCACCACTCATTGGCCAGAAGTGGGTCATCTGTGGCTAAATCGTACCTAACAGTGTCTAATACCTCTACAAGCACGAATAACAGCTGTGATTCGATTTGGCATGGACTGAACAAGTTTCTGGATGTATGC
>CM067485.1:8196596-8234934 GCA_034552555.1 Semaprochilodus insignis
GAAGAGGAAGAGAGAGAGAGAGAGAGAGAGAGAGAGAGAGAGAGAGAGAGAGAGAAAGAAAGCAAAAGACTGTCAAAACAGCTTATTTATACATATTTAAGGAAATATATGTGTAAACACGGCACCACACTAACGAATTGCTCCCCCCCTCCCGGCCAGACCTACATAAACCGGCACACAAACACAAACGCCCACTCGTGCCTGCTCCTAAACAAACATTCATCTTCTGAAGGGTGGCTGCATGTGCAGATAAAGCGGTCTGAACAGCAGGAGGTCACTTTTGCTGGAGGTCTGCTCCAGAGATGTGTGTTTTGACAGCAAAACACAGGCGGTTTCTGGGGAGCCGTAGGATCTGGCTCTGCACGATATATCTGCTTCCCATCACGGACGTCTCTCCACGGGCACTGTTTATCTTACTCCACGCCTCTGTTTCACTGTTTCACTGCCCTACAGGCTCACAGACCAGGAGCTCCCCACGCACACTACTGTTCAAAAGTCTGGAATCAATGTTTCAGATAATATAAAAAAATTTGTTTTGTATGTATCAATTGATTCGGATATGAGCCAAGTACTATTAGAGCTATAGGTTCCAAAACACAGTGTTACTGATGTCAAGCACCACGCGTGTGAAGCAGCAAAACCACTGTAGTGCAAGCAGCCTGCTAAACATGAGTGAGTGAGTTACAAGCCAGGTCCATGAATGTAGTCAAGCTGTACAACATGAATATGAATAAAATTATAATGTACAACTGCAAAGTGTCTACCTAAAAATGACTGAGAAAGCAACATTGCAAATGAAGTTGACATAACTTGGTGAATTTCCAGAGTGGTTTGCCTTTGTAAAGCACTGGCCTATATGTTTCGAATCATTTGAAGCTAAGATGATGAACAGAGCTGTAGGCTGTTCCCCAAACAATTGAGGATCATGTATTAATATCCTGAATGCCTTGTATGGTAATGAAATCACTAGTAATTATTACAGAATATTTTTACAGTATAATATTTATTCTTCAATCACTTTTGTTTGTATTATATGTAAATATCAAATGAGCGATCTAAATATGCATTCTGAAATCTACTCTGTAATCTGTAACTTATTGCTTAATAACATAACAAAAAAGAAACAGAGAGATTGCAAACTTTTGAACATTAGCGTAGCTCTTTTTTCCACAGCAAGCGACTGATGGACGCAGTAGATATTTTCATCGGCGACTCCGCTGCTCCGAAATTCGACTCGTTCCTCTTCGAGGGGTGGCTGCTGTGCGCTATCCCAGAATGCCATGCTGCGTGCGAGTGTGTCCAGCGGTCCCTGGTGCTTGACGGAACCATGTGAGGCGAGTGTAGGCGGCGGCACATGGTTAGATCAAGCACAAGAGACAGCTGCACCAGGGGCCGGGGGCCGGGGTGGGCCCGGGGCCAGAGTGGAGGAGCGGAGCGGAGAGAGGCAAGGAGAGAGGAGGAGGAGGAGGAGGAGGAGGAGCAGCCAGGAGGAGGAACAGAGCAGGAAGCCGCCCGGAAAAAAAAGCCGGGCCACCATGCACAAGGGTGGGCTGCCCCTTCGTTTTTTCCCCCAAAGTTCTGTTACCAGGACAACAGCTCAACCGCCATAACACAAGCACACGGACAGATAGACAAGACAGACACACGGACAGTAAGACACTGCACAGGAGAAAAAGAGTGGAGCCAAGCCCTCTAACTGCTGTGCACACACAAACCTTTGTTTTTATACACTTGCCAGGACGTGCGGTCAAACATATGTCTGATATGTATTATGCATTTTGTTGCTTTCATAAGAAAAACTCCAGAAGGTTATTTTCGATTTGAAGAACCTGAAGAACCTGAAGAACCTGAAGAACCTGACCTACAGGGGCACCCCTGCCAAAGATGAAAATCTTTACTCTTTACACCTTTTACAGCAGCACCATAACAGAGCGATATTTTCCCACTGCAAGTCTAAGGAATCCCCATTAAGATGATGTATCTTGAAAGTGGACAGAACACTTACAAACCACAACTACTTTGGGCCGGATAACTGAGGGCGGACGGTTCGCCTGCCATCTGGCTAACACCGAAGGAAGCCAAATAGCTAACAGTATGGGTACATTTATATTTATTAGCCTCTTCATTAGTAACTATGCTAGTAGTCAGGATTTCAGGTTTTGAGCAATGCATGCTGGGTACTGCAGTATGAGAATGTCAAGTGGACAAAACACACATAAAATCACCAATCAGATGTAACACATAGAATATCACATAGCATGATAAATAACATTTTTGGCAATAAGACTTTGTTTTTCAAAATGTATGTCCTGGCTGTCCAAAAAAAAAACAAGTATCTCCTACAACCTCATTTATTTGTAATGGAAGTCAATGGAACCAGACTTCTTTCCAAGCACTTTTGGGCCATTTCTGTTGGTCCATTCATTACATTTTCACACAGTGATAATGACAGCTGCTGTGTTTAAATGGTGCATAAAAGTAAAATTTAAAATGGAGGTGTATTTCTTTGGACAGTGACAATATCAGTCCTTTGGAAGAGGTAAAAAAAAATAAAAATGAGGCATATTTTCTTATGACAGCAACAATATGCAGCTACATATTACATACCTATAGGCCTACACCCAAACCTTACCCTTAGGCTGTCTTCAGTAATCCAAAATAAATGGTTGTGACATTTTAGTTTTAAAACAATCAAACATGTACCTTTTTTAAAAGCTAGTCAGAACTGAAAACGACAAACACACCACATACACTCAGCTGATTTCAGCAGCGTTCTGAGACTCTGAGAGCAGCCAGTGTGTGTTCGAGCTCTCCTGCTGTGCTTGTTACTGTGTTGCTGTACGGACAGAGGCAGGGCTGTAATTAGGGAAATCCAGGGGTTAATATCAAAGCAAGCAGCGGCCGCACACTTCATGAGGCCAAACGTCCTGAAGGTCCCCCACAGGCTAACACTAGCTAACTCCTTAGTTATGGCTAGTTCATCATAACAGTGACCCACACATCTTGATGTTATGTCTCAAAGCATTCTGCTGGATATGTATTGTAGCGTGCCTCCTGGTGATGTTCCCATGAGCACTCTGAAGCCTGGCAGTGTGTATGTAGAACTGCTCCAGGCCTGAGGATGCCACACAGCTCCCTCTCCAAGGAGAATACACACACACATACACACACACACACACACACACACACACACACACAGAATACTAACTGTATGTAGCAACTTAAATATGGCTGTTTTTCGCTAACTGTATTGCACAGTGTCAGTTTATATGCTGAATTTGACCTAGCAACACAGCTCAAACCGGCACGACACTCACTACCCGTGCCAATACCATGTTGTGCTGAGAATGGTCCACAAAACAAACAACATCTGGTCTACAGTGGTTCTGTGGTGGTGCCTATTAGAATTAGAATGGGCTGATAAACTGTGTGGCAACAGGTGGGCTACAGTCAGTGACTGTCAACCTAACTGCAGCTATATAGGGTAAGTCTTTCTGATATAACGGTCATTAGCTAGGTGTACCTAATAAGCTGTCAGTACTCAGTTTTGATTGACCGTGTGATTGACAACGCCTGCCACTGTGCTACACTCTCTAGGAGGGTGTGCACTGTCAGACCGTTTTTATCTTTTATCTTATCCTTGAACACACAGGTGGTTTTTACTGAACGTGTGCATGCTGTGGGGGTTTGTGAACCCTGAAAATCCATCACGTGTGTGAGGGGGACTCTACCTGTGCAGCGGAACTTCTTGCCCTTGATCTGGCTGATGCGCTTGTTGGCTAGGCGGCGCGGGTGACTGCAGCGCGCCCCGCTGGTCTCGATAGGATTATCAAACAGGTAGTCAGCCAGCCACTTCAGGTGGCAGTCACACATGAAGGGATTCTGAGCAAGGTGCCTGGGGAGGTCAGCAGATCGGGAGAAATTGAAAGGGAAAAAGGTGAAATAGTGGAATTGAAGAGGTGGAGGTGTACAGCATACCATGCCTGTTAAATCAAAAGCTTGTCATTATTTAACAATGTGTGAACACATCATGTGATATGGTCCAAAGTGACTCCTGAATATATTAAAGCCACTCTGTGTACGTTTTGGGCATTTAGAGATCTCGCTGGTGGAAATGTGTAATTGCACGCTACATATGGAAGAACATTTTGTAATGCTTTCCCAGGTGGAGGAATATGATGATGGCAAGCATGTTGAAAGAGAACTCGGTCAAAACTTGATGAACCTGACGTCTTCTGAGGAGGCGAGTGAATGATCTACAGTTGTCATCATATTTTCATCAGCATTAATGTGGATTTTACATTTCAGACATATGAGTCGGACCTTCTTTTGGAGCTTTTTTGAGCTTTTTTGAGCGTTCATGTACAATAAAGTTAAGAACATTATATTGCTCTTCTATAAAGTTACCATTTCTAAGACACAATGTTACACTGCACAAGGTTTATCCCTACTCACAAACCACTTCGACATGGAAAAGGTTTGTTAATTAGCTGATTGCTTAGATTAAGTGTGTCAGAGCAGGGAAAACAGCAATGCAGTGCAGGGGTTGGGAACCACTTCTACAGGGCACTGCCGACGGCAATAAATCAATTAAAGCAAGTTAGTGTGAAAGGGAGTCATCTGAGTTCCAAACTACTTAAACTACTTAGTGTATAAAGTTTTGGTCCTAATAAATGCCTCAGTGTTTCAGCAGCAAAATCATGAGCGAGGTATTAATAGTGTAATTATTTGCCACTCTATTAGCAGCTAATTAACTTTCCTGATTAAAAAACAACAAGGTGACCAAGTGATTGCGGGGTGGGAAGTGTGTAGGTACAATTTGATAAGCAGTGGTTGCTTAGAGACTGGAGTGTGCTGAAGTGGACTGAGGCATGCATTTGTGTGTGCGTGTGTTGGTGTGTGTGTGTGTGAGAGAGGGAGACAACTTACAGGGTCTTGATGGAGCGCAGCGGCGTAAACAGGCCTTTGCTGATGGTCTGTAGCTTGTTGTCATAGAGAGAGAGCAGATTGAGGCTCTGCAGGTCTTTGAAGGTGTTCACCCTCAGACAGTTGATTTTGTTGGCGTTGAGCAGCCTGGGTGGGCAAGAAAGAGGATTTAGCCTTCAAACAGCAATAAACAGTGAACTGTGTGGAGTCTGGACATCCAGCATCAATGGATCCTATAATCCAGTCTGCCATCGTACATTGTATGCTTGTCAGTACTAGGGTATGAAGTGCCAGTCACAGGTTTTGGACACGTGATGTGTGATTCTCTTAATCTCAGACATTTTGACATACACTCGTATGCTCTAAACAAATATAAGTAGCAATGTTTGCTCTATTTAATTTAATTTCTGCATAATTCCATGTACCATTTGTTCATAGCGTTCAACCTTACTTCACAACACGGAAAACACTAGATGTGTCCAGACTTTTGGCTGGTCTAGGAGAAATGATTTATTGTTTCAGGATCTTTCAAGCAAAGGGCTTTGGGTGCATGTGAGGTCCAGATCTGGATAGTACACAGAGTGTAACTAGTCACTGCCCACGCCGAGTAAAACAGTCCAGCCTTTGAGCCAGCATAGCACCGCCAAGGTCTCTTTTTTCCTGGCATTTCCTCGCAGTCTTTCACAACATATAGCACGCAGACATTTCATTTATTCCACTGCCTGACCGAGTGAAAAGCGTGCCTCTCGCTCCGAGCAGTTTTATGTCTCATTTCCGTGCCTCCAGCAGCATCACAAATGCTGTAAATTCATGATGAAGCTGCGTCCCCTTCCTGATCCGGAAGCCGACAGAATGCTGAAGAGGACTGAGGAATGCAAAACCCTGTCTCGTGATTTATTTCCCTAAACAAGATCTTCTCAGATTCCATCAGACTAACAGTAGGCTCTATGGGCAGTGCTCAGATGAGCAGCCCAGTACAATCAGACATATGTCGATAGTTCTTGTCTTAGTTGTTTTTTTGTTTTTTTGTTTTTTTTACTTCTTAGACGCCTCATGAATTTGGCCTGTGCTCTTTCACTCACATTTTGCAGGCTGAAGATTCTTCACAAGTGGGAGCTATCAACACTCAAATAACTTTTTTTTTGTGCCGTTGAAAAGGAAGAAACAGCCATGAACCCACACCAGAAGGAACCGATGAATGCACTTTTGTTTGTATTCACAAAAACGTCTGTATGGATCATTCTAGGGAACTGGTTCAAAGTCAGAGTTCAAAACCCATTTTAGACTTACTTAGCTAACTTTTGCTTTGAATGACCCGGTTCCTTTATTTATGTGTATTTTACTATAGCAAACGAGCGAACATTCTATTTTGTCACTACTGAAACAATTATAACAGAGCTGAAACATTAGCAAATATTTCTCTAGTGAGAATTTTAAGCCATTTTCAGCAGAACTTAAAAATGAAGTGGCTAGAAGATATACCTTTAAACAGCTGAACACACATAATACGAAAGCTTTTCTTTAAGGGCAGCGGCCTTGAGAAATGCTTACTCGCTCATCATAATTCAGCTACAGTGATCATAGGCTAAAACAGAACAAGGGGTGTCGTGCAAGAGTGGTGCTTCATATCAATGGCACTTTGCCTTCTTGTTTTCTCTTTGAAGCCCTGGTGTAGTATAGTGTTGTTCAGAAGTTGGCCCTCCTCTTCCTCGTCCCCACCCTGCCACCTCTGTGTCTCTCCTGCTTAGCTCGCCTGACAATTGACTAACGCAGGGTCTGTGCTTAATTACTGAAAGCCATTCTAATGAGCTTTTGTCTCGGAGCGAGCGCACGCATCGTTAGCCTGCTCACAGGGAGAACTAATTAGGTTTGGGGATTTCAAAAAAGAGGCAAAACAAAGGAACCCCATTCACAACAAAGCGACTCAAAAGAACAACGTCGGTGAAGGCTTCTGGATGCCTTTCGGAATGCTGTTCAGGCGTTCCTTCAGAAGGGCGCTTACTAACTAAACCCATTAGAGGGAGAAAACTGTAATTGGTAAAAACATAGGTAATTTGACTCATTAGGGCAGTTGACAAGGTAAACGCTGGAAAGTGCAGTGCTGTGCCGCCGAAGGCTGTGCGCTCCAAGCCCGATAATAACTTGCTGACGTGCGCAGGCCGGGCTCGATTCGGATCCATCGAAGCGGGAGCGAGGAAGCTGCCGGACTATCAAAATTTCCCCATCTCCACAAATCATTAGAGGCAGCACAAACAGGCCCATTAAAGCCCACAGATTTCCTCAAATTAGACCACTAAACATAGGCATTATGTTTGAGCAATGTTTCTGTGTCTACATCGATATAACTAGGTGTGAGAGATATGCCTCGTAATCACGTCCAATTTAAATGCTAATGATGTTCGGCACACCCCTGAAGAAGCGAAGAAAACAGGGAAGCCTTGCTACGTCTTCCTCCAATGAGTCGTCCAAATGGTCCATCTGAGAGCTGGAAAAGGTTTGGGGCTTCAAGATGCTCTTTTCTTTTTCATTCTTTTTTTTGCTTGAGTTCTTTTTATGGAGAGAGGTGGGAGAAATGAAATAGCTCTTCTTCCAGTGGTGAGCATGCGTCACTACGCATACAAACACATAAAACACACACACACACACACACACACACACACACACACACAGAGGGAACAGTACTCACAGCAGTTGCAGGGAGACCAGGCCATCAAACAGCCCCTTGGGTATCTCCGCAATTTTGTTTCCATACAGGACCCTGCAGGCAGGAACAGATGCAGCCCAAAGAAAGGCCAGTAAATCACCTCAATACGATCACTGAGTCTATGCGTGTGCACATGGCTCGGCAAAGGTTTGCTCACACCTCGCCTTGTAAATAGAATTGTGTGTGATTTCCATGGCATAGTTTTTAATCAAAATATACCTTCACTAGATTTGATTCATTTATTTTCAGTTATTTCAATCATTACAGTTATTTCATCATCTACTTCATAAGCCATATAACGCTGATGCACAGAAATATGTTCTTGTGTAAGGTAGCTGGATGATTTACATTAGACAGCAGACGATTATTTCTGATAACCCAACACTCCAAATGGAGACGGTTTGAGGTACAGTAAGACAATTATCACATAATATTTATAGTGTAATAAAGCAAGCTGCTTGGCTAAGCTTATATATATCTTACAGTCGTATGGAAAAGTTTAGGCGACAAATTATATTGTTGCAGTCCAAAGAAAAACAAAATCTTCAAAATGTGTTTTTATAAGAGAGGGCAAAAACGTTCTTCATTTACAATGTAAGTCAGTGTAAACAGGCTTTATTCTATGCACTTTGGGAGCATTTCTCTTGGTCCATTCATCATGCAATTTCTCCTCAGTGTAAACGGCAGCTGATATGCTCAAATGATGCATAAAAGTAAAAATCACAAAAAATAGAAATACATGTTTTTCTTTGGACAGCGATGATACGGTTGCTTGATTTTCTAAGAGTATATAAGTTAACACATCCTTTAGAACATGTATCTGCACATTTCACAAAGAAACAGGGGTGGAGTCAAACACGATTTGTTTACGGATCCCACCTAATACCTCTAATCTTTATCTCCTGAGTATGTACCATATAGGTCAAGACAATAATTTCAGTCTTTCCTCCTGTACTTGTAAACGAACAGCAAAAACCTACTGACTCAAAACACTTTAGATGAAGCGCCTGCCTATTGCCTTCTATCATACGTGTATTTTGACTTAACAGGTTTTCTGCTCTTGTTCTGTAAGTGCAGAGTTCAGGGAATGTATGAGTAGACATAACTGTCAAAATGATCATGCCTTCTATAAATACATTGAAACGAATTGAGAATCAGTGTGTAGTGGATGTAGGCCAACAGGTGCAACACTGGGAAAGCAACTGATGGAGAACCTGAGAAAGGAACTGACAGATCTACAGCTCTAATCCTCATCTTCTGAATATGTACTGTATCGGTCAAGACAATAATTTCAATCTTTTCTCCTGTATTTATAAAAGAACAACAAAAACCTATTTACTCCAAGCATTTTAGATGAAGTGCCTGCCTATTGCCTTCTATCATAAGTGCTTTTTGACTTAACAGGTTTTCTGCTCTTGCTCTGTAAGTGCAGGGAAATTGCTGTCTGCGGTAATCAGCTACACACTACAGATGAAGCAGATAGAGATGACGCTGAAAGAATGCTGGATAATTCCTTTAATATGAGTACGCCTGCCATCTCCTGTGCCCTATTGTTCCATTGCCATTGTGTGTGAGAGGCTCTTTAATTGCAGCATGTGTAAATGAGCTAGGTGCTGGGAGGCTGAGGCCTGTCATTGGCCCAGCTGTGCGGGCCGGGCGCAGGGAGATGGATCTAAATGAATTAATATGCACAGGATGGAGCTACTGTCTCTTTCTGGCTTGTTCAGGTGATGTGAATAAAAGCCTTCTTGTGTGTTCACACCACGGCAGATGTCAGCACGGGTACACACACATGCATAGATGGCGAGGCTATTTGTACCGCGTGTTGCCGCTGTTGTGTCACCCTTCACGCTAATTTATTTCTCCGGGCTGACAGCTGTCCCGTCACTGTCAGCCTCCAGCGCTGCCGTTAATCCAGAGCGGAGAAACTGCAGCAGCACATTTCTGAGCAAATGCGCTGATTATGAAGTGTCGAAGTGCACAAAACGTATGATTTTGAGCCAGATGTCAGTGGGTTTGTGTATGAATGTGCAGTCTGACTCAAAAGTTTGCACATGGCGGAATGTTTTTTTCACTAGCTTCCAGATTTTAGAATAACAGCACAACTTTAAGTGAACACATATGAGATTACACCAAATCTCAAATCAAAACCATGTCCTGTCTTAGGTTCCTTAAAGTAGCTGCTTTGAGACTAACTTTTCACTGGTACTGTATGTGTGTGTGTGTGTGTGTGTGTGTTTATTACTGAACACTTACAGTGAGGTGAGGGAACGGAGGCCGCTGAAGGCATCATCTGCAATCTCTGAAATTTGATTCTTACTCAGATCTCTGAAAAACAGCACAGACGGCGTATGTAAAGACTCCCTGCACACAAATGGTTAACTGGTTAACTCCTCCTGAGTTCACATGTTTCCAATGCAAACCAAGGCTTTATTTTAGCTGTTTAGTTTTGTATAGTCCTCTGAACACAAATATAGTAACACACTAAATTAATACAAATAATGAGAGTAATAAGCTCACCAGACAAAAAAATTACCCGCCTGTGACTGAAACATACCTAATAGTAAGAATAACAGCTGTGATTGGATTTGGCGTAGACTGGACAAGTTTCTGAATGTTTCTTGCATCATAGAATTGTACAGTTGGGCCAGATTTGATGGATGCCTTCCCTGGCACAATTCTGAGGAGAATTTCCTGCAGCCTGGATTTTAGCCACTGCTAGTAGACCCTTATGACCGTACGCTTCCATACACCTGCAAATTCAGGTACTTCTTTCACACTATGGTCTCTGGCACGCCCAAATGCAGTCACTCCTTTAGCCAATCATTAACATCTGCTTTGGACCCATTTTACACACATGGAAAGAGACATTCACTGCACTGTACCACCTCTTCTCAATCTATGCACACATCCTGCAGGTATTTATAGCCTGATCATCCTTGTGCTACGCCATCTGCAGGAGCCTGAAGTTACATTATCCTCATATTTGTCTGGTGAACTTATTAATGCAAAAATGATGACGCTGCGACAGGAAAGGTGCCTACAGCTACAGACCATGCCTGCTGTGAAGTGGCTTACATATTTGAAATAAACAAAACATAATATATGCTGCCTGATGTCTGATATATGATAGTTTTGTGATATTATATTCCATTTCTTCTAATTCTGTAATGGAGGCCAGGTAAATATAACACATGGTGAGGCAAAATAGTCCCCAAAGCAATTTACCATAATCAGCACTGCATATTAAAACTCATAAGGCACAGGTAGATATACTGGTTGTTTTGGATAGCAAATAAAATGGCTGTATATATGTTCCCATCACCACCACTGTGAAGAAATCTTGAGCCTATAGGTTTATCTACAATGAACCACTTCACATTAAACCACTCTGAATGACTCTGCGTACATCCCAGTTATTATTTTATAAAAATTGGTGGAATTGGTGGAAAAATATGAGTAGATACAACTGTCAAAATGATCATGCCTACTATCAATAAATTGAAACAAATGGAGAATCAGTGTGTAGTGGATGTAGGCCAACAGGTGGAACACTGGGACAGCAACTGACAGAGAACCTGAGAAAGGAACTGATAGATCTACAGTGTGTTTGCAGCAAAACAAAATGCGCTTTGAACGGTTGCAACAACAGCTCTGGAAACAGAGGCTAATACTCACATCCTTTTCAGCTTCTTATATGGAGAGAAAGCTCCCGGCGGGATGCTCTTAATCAGGTTTTGCTCCAGACGGCTGCAGAGGAAACAGGATAAAACGTTACATGCAGCGCTTACTGCACTGTCCACCATAACTAAATCAAAATCATGTCCATGTACAGCGATACACAGAGCCCAGCATGTGTTATCACTGTAAACTCCCTCCACACTCGATCACAATCTGTGTATATGTATGTTCATTCCTGCGCGTGCATGCATGTGTGTGCGCGGTGGTATGGTGGCGTGTCGCCCTGGTGATGTGGAGCATGGCAAGGCCACAATAAGTCATGGACAGAGTCATTAGTCTGTGTGAGAAATGGGTCCGGCTGGAGCGTTCACTGCCCCTCCCTCCCTTCCCCTGACCACCACTGTCCCTTTCTCTCTCTGCAATCCATCCTCAGTACCTGAGAGATGACTGCATGGAAACACACACACACACCAGCCTGTGCACGCACACAAACACACGCATGCGCATCAACCTGGGGTATGTTGTCTGAATTTCTGTCCAAAGCCAATAAACACGAGCAGTTCTGGACAAAGCGTGTGGACATGCAAGCAGGCACTGAATGCGAATACATTACAATTATTAATCAGGTATGCCGTTTTTGTTATCATGCACTTTTTTGCACCTCTCTTTCAATAAAAGGAAGGGATTGCCCACTGAACTTGGCACGGAGATTCAGGTTCAGATTTGGCAGGTAGCCAGCTTTTACCGGTCTTTACACTGTGCACCTTGACCCTAATAAACAGCACCAGTTTTAGCTCTGCTTTAGCTTCATTTCCCCTATCATTCCTCATCTTGGCTGAAAAAGGAAGGCTATGATGGCTTTAGGGAACACATGCTTAATGTTCTACCAGCAGGAATCAGTGAGTTCTTCAGGTATATTTCAGTCCATGTTGATTAGCTTCTGTAATTAATCATAAAAGTGTTCTAACGTTCTAACTATAAACCGGGAGATAATAGAGTATTCATTCCATCACTTGTCAATCATGTTGGTCCTGGTTAGATCATTCTCGACATGCATATAATCCCTACAGTTAAATGCCGTTTTACTGTCCTCAACAGTTTCACTATCATGGCTATTATTGGGTTTCGTGCTTGGATCGGAGGGGTATCACCCTAACTAACATCAGTTTAGGGAGGCCAGTGACCCAATGCCACCCCAGCTTCTCTACCAGCCTAGTCTGCAACTATGAACACACACATCTGCCACACACCCACTTTGTCTACACACATGTACACAAACATGCACTCCAGGCTCATTTCTGTGTGGGCCTGGTTGATAGTTAAAGCTCCTGCAAGAGGAATTTGATCCAGCGATTTGATAGCCATGCTGCAGATTGAGAGGAGATGGTTTTTGAGTTTTCAATCTGCTCTGGAGCTTGCCATGACTCAGCCCTGGCAGCTACCACTGGAAATGGTGTCTTAGCTGAAATGAGTATAGACCCCCGGCACCGTTCGGCCTATACATCATTTAATTAGTGCTATTTGTTTCTGGCCACGGGGGCTGCTGGAGTAACGTATCCAGCCCGAGGTAGCCGTTTATTATGCAAAGGTCATACACTATTGGCAGAAGGAGCGGGACGAGGAACGGCACATATCAGGGCAATTACGCACCTGTCCTTTAGTGCAAACAAGGGCCCAGCGATCGATATGTATATCAAATACCCGTGCTGAGGAGGTGCTGAGACACTTCGAAGCCAGCGGAAACCTAATCAGCCCGCGGCAAGACTTACACACACGTATACACACCACCTCCACCTCCACTAATGCTGCAACGTCTGCAGGTCTTGCTGCAGCGATAGTTGTGTGTATGTCTGGATGTACACACCCAGTACAAAATGAGTTTCATGTTAAACAGCGTGCTCACCATTGTTAGGTGTCAAACAAACTGATGCCCTCCATCCATTGAAGGTAAACATATATTGCTGCTGCCACATCAAAACTTCAGTTACATATATATGTCCTAAACAGAAACTGTCTAAAATTGCCTATAACAAACAGATTATATGAAATTATGGGATGAAGTTTCGGGGGAGGTATGTACCTTAAATCCCTCCATCTAGTGCTCCTATATATTCAGAACCTTAACCTTCCATTTCCGGTGATGAAGTTCCCACAATCCCAACCATCACCCCATCTTCTCCCTGTTCCTTAGTCCTATGACAGTCCTACCACAGTTATGGGGCCATCTAGTTACGGCCATCTAGCTACAGAACTCCAGCCGAAGTTCTCAGAGTTGTCCACCATCCCTCAATCAGTCTTCCCTCATGCTACCACCACATGTTGAAGGCACAGTCTGAACTTGGAAACGTACATTGTAACATACTTGCATTTCATTGTGCGACATATTTCTGTGTGAAGCTGGCTCAACATTTTCATATGTGGGTGGTGGGAGGAGGTAAAACATGCTATGATTGCTTAATATTATTTTCCCCACCAGCTGGTGCATGGTGACGTAATCAAAACTAGGAAGATGGTGTTTTCGAAGTCACTACATTTAGAAATTGGAAAATCCAAATTGTGTCTTTTAAATGAAATAATGTGATGAATAAATATGAATATGACCGGTGATGTTTGGCATCTCAAGAACATCTGAAGACATTCATTCCAAAATGCCATGTATACATATGGAATGGTTTTGATATATAATGAGTATTTGATATGACTAACAGCTGATAATATTGATAACGCCTTTTGGAACGATTCATTATTTATTAATTATTTGTCCTTCTCGTGTAAAGATGCCATTCCGGAGATACGTTAGGAATTATTATGACAGCAACAATTTATAATGCTTCCCTATATCACTGGCTGTGTGCAGTACAGCATACGCAGAGCTGTGGTCTATGAAGTCACCAGCCTGTGTGGTGTGATTGAGTTAAGGCCACTGCGGCGCTGCAGATTAGAATTGGGCTCAGGCGTGATCTCATTCGCCTGACTCCGACTCCTTTGCTGTCTGTATAATTGTGGTGAGCTTGTGAGGAAAAAACTGGAGGACCCCCAGCAGTCTGAGCCAGAGGTGCCCCCAGCTCCAGCAGAGCGCTGACACTGCTGCTAATGAGGCTGCGAACTGCAGCGCTAATGGGCCTTCGCTATGCGACAGGAGGAGAGACGGAGAGCTGAACACCTTGTAATATCCGAGAGGCTTTATGTATTTACCACACTGGGGAGAGAGAGACAGAGACATTGAGAGAGAAAGAGAGAATGAGATAAGAAGACAGATCAGAAGGAAAATAAGAGCATATGAGCAAAAAGAAACTGACTGTGGGCAACATGGCAAAAAATATAACGATACTTGAAGACATGACACATGGTATCTAGCTTTAGCATTTTAGCACATATAACCATTTAATTATATGCATAACTTTTTAAAAGCTCTAGATAACCTTTAAATTTAATTTAATTTAATTTAATTTAATTTATTGAATATTCGTGATATACACACAACCGATAGAACTGGTCCAAAATTGCTTAGAAAAAAATTGGTTATATCAATCTCCACTACAAGTTAAGAAAGCCGTTTTATCCTCCTCTAAAGCTGCCAGTTTGGAGTTTTTTAAGGTGAACCGTATAATTCTGTGCTGTTTTATAGTTTGAAGTCTTCACTTTCATTCTAAAGTAAAGCATTAAGGCTATCCATAAGGAAACCTGCTATAAGCGGCCATGTCTAAACTTTTGGCCGGTACTGTATATAAAATGAATTGGCTATTTGTAACCCCTGGTCCTATCAACACCAGAAATCGGAGTCAGGAAGTCTTTGTACTATCCACCATTTCACATCAAATCACTTTGAATGACTTTGTTTAGATCTCAACGATTGAGTTGTGCCAAAATTCCCTCTTAAATGGGAGTTCCACCACTGTTTGCAAAATGTCTGCATAATTAAAATGCTGAGATGTAAACAAAATGGCTTCATGTGAAAACGGCTCATTGCAGAGAAACTTACAGACTCAGATTTCTTTACAGTGGTGGTGATGGGAACCAGGATGACTACAACGCAAATATAACCATTTTATTTACTATCCAAAATCACCAGAGAACCTACATGGTGTTCTGAGTTTATACATGTAATGTCAATGATGGTGAAATAGTGGTAAAACTAAACAAACAAGTTTTAGTTGGGGAATTTCTTCTGTCCTGTACATACTTCTCATCTGTAAGTGGATTTTAAAAAAAGTATATTTTATGCCAAAAGCTTATTGTTAAACGCTAATCAGTGCATTTACTCATAAGGGTCTATTCATTATCATTTCATGTAATAACTTTCTATGAGGGAGCCTTTACAGGCATCGAACTCCTCAAGTCTAGAATGGAGGGCCACTTCGAACTAATTTTTACATCTTAACTATTGAATTATACTGAACTTTTCAGCTCGTCAACAAGCAGAAGGACTCTATAATCATGGAAAAAGTTTTTCCTATATTTCCATTTATTCAGAATTCTAACTATAATACTTTTTTCCTCCACATTTATGCAGAGCAACTTCCTCAATTGCCTCATGTAGAGGGAGGCCAATGTAGCATTAGGAATCAAGGCTGTGCAAGGATTCCTCCTGGCATAGCATAGCGTTCCTTCTAGTCTGAGGCCGCAGGGTGAACAACAGTGTTACCCACTTAGCTTAGCAACTGCTACAAATGAAAATGTAATGAATGAAACAAGCTATCGGCATCATGTGCTGGCATCCCATCAGCTTCTGTGCAGTTACTATACCCTGGATGTTGCTGTTTACAGGCTCTCTAAAACTGGTCTAAATCCAGTTGCTCATTGCTCAGGAAGTACTGATGATCCTTGAAGCATTTCGTGATGCAATTTGTCCTGATATCATATAGCCATGTAGCCCACCTCCAGAAGGGAGGCGAGAGATAAGGACACCTAGACAGAGATACAGAGGGATGAGAAATGAAAGGTGAGAGGTGAAGGGTCTGAGTGTGACTGATGGGATGACTCACATTTCCACGATGCCCTCGGGCAGGTTGGCCGGGATTTCGGTCAGGCCTTTTCTCCTGCAGTCCACGATGTTGTTGTTGCAGGAGCAGCTTGCAGGACAGACGGACGCTTGGGGAGCACAGGACCTTGGCTCTGACTGAGCGGGGCCTGGCAGGCAAGGAAACGTGCGGAAAATCAGCGAAAGCTCAAGAAAGATCTCATTCACAGATAGACACGGCAAGAAAAACAAGGGAAATGTGTAACACGGAGATAATAGTGTTCCGTTACGGAACTGACCGCATAACAAACAGCTGTATCAGTCATAAGAATGACAAGTCCACATGGCATTTACACAAATGAATAGCACGTGTGCAGAAAGTTCATTCTTGCATCTGCTGGAACGCTCTGAGCTTCTGCTGTTTTAGTCTTTCTGCTCGCTGCGTAATTAAGAAATGACTTTTTTTCCAGAGCGTTGTGTTTTGCTGTTTAGCAGTTAATGTATATTCCTCAGTTGATTAATGAGAAGGGGGAGACAGAGGGGGCTTAATTAACAAGCCTTGGACGTGAATATTTTCACCAATTAAACGATGAGGTCTATTAGAACGCTCACAACACTGCAAAGGAAGACATATTTGCTTACATTTATCCTGGTCTGCTGCTAATGAAGCCACATTATGCATCATTTAATGTACATTCCAGGATGGTGCAAGGCAAGCAATATTTTCAGGGAGAGGAAAGATTATTGACTGCTAAACAGCAGTTTTATTCACCCTCAATGATGTGCTATCTGTATGTGTGTGTGTGTGTGTGTGTGTGTGTGTGTGTGTGTATGCGCATGTATGAGTATGTGTGTGTATGCGTGTGTGTGCGTGCTGCACCTGTACAGACGAAGTCTCTCTTCTGCACATCAGGGACGCTGAGCCCCCTCATGTGGGTGGGCGACATGCACTGAGTAAAATGTGCCAGCCCCTTCCTTTGCCGCAGCCAATCAGAGAGCCAAGACAGGTGGCAGTCGCAGTGCAGGTTGTTGGAGTGCAGACGACTGGAAAGTGAGAGGGAGAGAGAGAGTGAGGGAGAGAGACACAGAGAGAGAGGGAGAGAGAGAGAGAGAGAGAGAGAGAGAGCGAGGGAGAGAGACAGATAATAGGCAAAGAGAAAAAGGGAGAAAGAGAAAAAAATGGAGCAATTGAGAGACAGACGAGAGAGAGATTGGAAAGAGAGAGAGAGAGAGACAGAAGGAGCGACAGAGAATGAGGGATGCGGATAAATGTAGATTTAAAAGAAAGATAATATGACATATAAAACAATCAACATACAGAGAAAGGGAGAGAGATTGGATAGAGAGAGAGAGAAAGAGAGAGAGAGTAAGAGAGAGAGAAAGACAGGATAAGAGAGAGAGAGCCAGAGTGATAAATGGAGAGATAGGTTGATGAATTAAACATGGGTAGAGAGAAAGAGAGAGAGAGAGAGAGACCGACAGAGACAGAGAGAGAGAGAGAGAAATGAGAGAAACAGAAAGAGAGAGAGAAAGAGAGAGAATATAAAAGTCAGATAAAAACAGATAAAGACGTGAAACGGCTCAGGAGATTCTTATTTCTGGGACCATATAGTCGGAGATTGAGGGATCATTGAACAGAGAGTAATGCCTGAAATACAGCTCTCTAATGCTGAACACACACTGAGCCCGGCATCTTAATACACCAATCATCGGAATGCATTCTCATCGGTCTGGTATCATAATCATGATGAAGCCAGAGAAACCCTGACACAGCTTCACCAATCACAATGACAAAGTGAGGAGAATTGGACTTTCTGTGTCATTTATCACTATTGCAGTGATTGGATATTCATTTACTTCTCACTTCTTCTGTTTATTTCTCTCTTATTTACCTTATACTGTAGAAAACGTGGATTCTACAATGTACCATATTTGTGTTTGTAAGTAGAAGGGAAAATATTTCAATAAGATTTTCTGTCAGAATTGCAGATTCAAAACTGCCAGCAAAGAAAGGTAAATCAGTACAGGTGCTATGTAATTAACTATGTAATAACCATGTAATTAATGATGTAATTACACAATTCCTGTCAAATAATGGTGGAATAAGCATTGTAAAGGGAATGCATAGCAAATCAACAAGAGGCTCCTAAGGTTTAAAATGAGTTCACAGGATTAACTCAATGATTCGTTTGTGACCACGGCAGAACACCCAAGACTCCCTGACTGAAAGCGCTCCCTTCTGCCAACACCTTCATTTTGTCAAGGTCTCCAGCAATACGGCATCGCTCCCAATGCAGACACCCAGCTTAATATCTACCTCTCATGGATCATTACGCGGCAGGGAGGGGGCCGAGGCACGGAAAGAGTGGTGTCAGCAAAACAAAAAGGGCGCCTGTACCCTTTACAAAGGCCTGCGAGTGAAATAATAAGGTAGGATCCAGCTAGGGGGGCTACCAAATTGCTCATTGAGGATAACAGCGGGAACGAGGGTCCTCACAGAGCATTTCCCATTATAAATCCAGTTTACTGCTTCCTTGTTGTCACGGATTAATTATGGACGAGCGGGATTACAGAAATGGAGGGACGAGGACACTGGGGTCCCTGGTGGTCCAAGGTGGGCGTGAGGTGAGGCGAGCACAAAAACAGCTCACAAAAGGGCAGCTCAGCACACCTAGTGTATCGACCAGTGTCCGCGGAAAATGACTCCTCGTCTAGCGGCGGGAGTCTCCTCGCTCTTTTTATTTGGCTGAGTTATTGAATGGCAAGCGCCATGGGGTGATATCATTTGATCTAATTGAATGGTTGCTGCAAGAAGATAGCAAGTCTGGAGGAGGGGAGGAGAGGACAAAGGGATGGAGGGGTAGTGGAGGGAGGAAAAGAAGGAGGAGGTAAGCTGAACTATTTCATCAGCGACCTGGAGCCACCCCATCCCCCACTCCCATCCCTGTCCTGCTAAAGGGATTACAGACATCTCTAAACATTTGATTTAATAAGTTGTTTTTTTTTTACGAGCGACAAATTCAATACCAGGATCTCAGGGATATTAGGGGGCCGAGAATTCAATACAAAGGAACCGGGGTAGTAGGGGCGGCCTCTGCTGTGGATAATTCAATACGGCTGAGGGAGCGGCGCGCCCTGCCAGCCCAGTGTCAGCAAATTCAATCCAGCACGAGGGGGCAGGCCTGTCTGAAGGCCCTGACGGATGGGACCACGGCCAGACTGTCCGACCGTGGAGCTGACCACTGATGGAGCCAGAGGCCTCTGGAGAACGAGAGAGGAACAGCGGCTCCAGAGGGCTACAGAAGGTTTCTAGCCCCTAGACAGCCACAGAGCGCCTCAGTCCAGGGGGTTTAGGGGCCTGGGTTGTAAAGACAGCCCCCTGAATGTTAGAGCGCAACTGGCGCTTACTGCTGACATCCCCACTTTATTTATGTCTTCTGGAGCCTCTTGCTCCACCACATGCTAATCGTAAGGAAAGCTAGCCTGATCCCCTGCTAATATGCAGAGGCAGCCACAGATGGGACCCATACAGGCCTGGTTTGGTTGCTGTGGAATTATTCGTATCGATTGTGGTTTGAGTCCCGCGGTGGAAAAGCGGTGTAGCGACACGGGCTCGTCCGAGAGCCGTCTCACCAAGCTCCTCTAATTCCTGCACAAACAGTTCTCTGAAAACTGCATGATGCTCACAGAGCACCAAATCCCAGAGCTAGATGAAAGATTCATTGCTTGAATTTATGCATGCATATTTACAGCACCGGTCAAATGTTTGGGGACATCAAGCTTCGCTTTAGGTCTTTTCTGAAGGAACCGCTTGGGAATAACGGCATGCTCTTGTCGTGAAGTCAGTTTCCATGTGTAAAACCACCTTTCAATTAGAGATAGCACCAATCCAGTGTTGGTGTTGGGCCACTATTGACAGAATCGCTGGATTAGACACTAGAAAAAAATAATGAACCCTGTAACAAGTCAAGGAAGACACTTGATGAACATGAAAGGGTGATAAAATGAGCCCAAAATATTAGTAAACATGCATGACGGACTAGTCGACTCGGCTGATCACATGATTATGACACTAATTTTATGGACAGCTCAGAGAAGATTACAGGTGAGGAGCCTGTTGATTTTGGGGTCCATATCTCTGGCTTCCTGAGGCTTAGCAAAGCGATCCAGGACTCACTGGACAGGGCACGTTTGGGTTGGTTCTAAAATGTCTTTGCTGATCTACAGTGCTTCAAAGAACAGGTATTATACCTAGTTATCTTTGGTTTCCTGAAGACTACAATGAAAAGTCGTGTGTCAGTGGAGAGGCTGGATAACTGTAAGGTTTATAGTCTGGCTCTCCAGACCTCCGCCATAGACAAGCTTCTCGGCGAGGCTGCCTGGGGTGCGTAGGCAAATTTGCATTTTGGGGTGAAAATGCCTAGCCCTGAAAGCTAGCAATGTGATCCAGGGCTTCATCACAGATTTCCAAAGTCAACATTTTTTAAAATGTTTATTGGATAGCATTTCCTTCTCTTTGCTGTGGTTTTATTCTCAACGTCATCACTGATTAGTCAACGTCAATTAGACTTTTCCTCACACAACTGTCAAATCCCTAATGCACATAAATGGAAATTGTGGGTAGACACCAAAATACAGTATATAATATTTTATGTACACATTCGCTGATACCGATATGTAAACTTTTATAGCATGTAGAAAGTGGGACTAGATACACCTGCACTGTTGGGTTACAAATACAGTACATTATTTAAAATGAAGAGAGTACAACAAGTACATCATCATTTATTTGATTTGAAATATTGCTCAAATGCAAAGATCTGCCCATTGCCAATATAAAAAAAAACTTTAAATATATTTTAAATATATATTTAATATGTATTGTTTTATATAAATTATTATTGAAAATATTATATTATATATTTTTTCATTAAAAAAATAAAAGATGCAAATAAAAAATGACTTCAGTATCACTGAGCATGCCTCTTTGTAAATAGCTGTTTCATGTAAAAAAATAAATAAATAAATAAATAAATAAAAAATATCTAACAGTAACAGTGAACATTTCACAAGAAGGCACGTTTTCAAAGGCAACCCATATGCATGTGTGGGTTTCTCTGTGTACCCCAACACAAAGAATTACGTCTGTGACGTATTTTCAGAAGCTTTTGGCAGAAATCTGTCCGAACTGACTTGCAGCTAAAATAGAGTAATGACCCAGCATGTGGTGGTTACACCACAGTGGACATGAAACTTCACTGAGTGATGCCTCTACCCCCCCACTAACCCAAAGAAAAGCCTAATACTCACAGAGTCCGCAGCTTGGGCATGTGGTTGAAGCTGGACAGCGGGATGAGGGTGATGTTGTTGTTGTTGAGAGTGCTGGAAGGCAGAACAGAGAGAGAGAAGATCAGACGACTGTATTGATCTGATGCAGCTTCACACAAAGACAGAGTAGCGGGAGCACGTTTTACCGAAGAAGAAGCGTTTAGGATAAAGACACAGATCAAAACATGTTTTCCTGAAAGAAGTATCAAGGCAGATTTGTTGTATGTCTGTACTGACGATGACTTAGGAGGAGCTGGGAAAGATATAAAGTCCTTATCTTCAAACTAAACCAAAACCAACAACTAGATCAGCATAATTTGGAGAGATCCTCCATTCCGTTGCCCTATTAGCAGTATGTGTGTGTGGTTCCCGGAACTGCCATGGTACATATAGTGCATGATTGGTGTGTGTCCACAGCAGCGTGTAATCGGCTTTAAAGCATCATGGCCGGCGTGTGCAGCTGGAAGCATGGCCAGCAGGCTCTTCTGCTTCCTGCCAGAGCAGCAGCCCTCCTCATTAGCGTTAGTTAGCCACCTTAATCTTGTAATAAAGCCGTCCCACGCTCGCAAGGTCCAAACCCATCCTGTACCCTGCCTCTCCCTCTGAGGGCCTGGGATTTCTCAACTGAGCTCATAATGACAGCTTCTATATAATTCAATGTACGGTTCTAGATTATATAAAAAAAACCACATTTTTGCAAACACTTTACCTTATGAGGACGTTCTTTAAACAAGGGTTCCCAACTTTTTAACAAACGGCAGGCCACATCGGTTCTGACAGACCAGGGTGGGGATTTTGACACATTAGCAACTCCAGTGGTGATTAACCTGCCCTGTAAAAAATGTTTGTTTGGTCTAACCTAAAGAAATGACTTTAATGTGTTACAAGCAATTGAATAAGTTTTACTCAACTCAAAAAAATGACTTCGATTGAAAGAATCGTTCACTCAAAGCCTATTTTTTTAGGTTGAATAAAACTAATTAATTTGCTTCTAACACACTGAAATCATTCACTGGACACACTGGACCAGCAAAACACGTTTTACAGTGCATTTAAGGCATTTGGCAGATGCTCTTAGCCAGAGCAACTCACCATTTAATCCTGCTACAGAGACAGGTGAATATAGGATTAGGAGTCCTACACAAGGGCTCCTATTGAGACAGTATAGCATGTTTCACAGGCACAGATATCGAACCCTGCTTGGCCACATGGAGGGCAGCAGTGTTAGACTGAAAGCTGATTTTTAAAAATCTCGATATTGTTTTCTATCTTGCTCTTAACTGTGTTTTTGCTATAGATGCCATAGAATGGAAAACTGTACTTACATTGGCATAATTAAATAAGGAGAGTTCAGCACACAGCACTGACATATCAAGAACCTTAAACACCTATCAAATACAAAGGAACAACTTTGATGTACTTTGTCTTGATGTCGAGATCCAAAGCAAGTAGCTAGTACAGTTCACGTTAGCTACCAGTAAGCCTTAAGTAACCACATTTACAGTATTCTTCCTACCTGTGTATATTTGGATGCGCTGTAACCAGCCAATTAGAGATGAAATCGTCAAGAGTTGGAAACGGGTGTGTAAAACCACATCTGGGCATTTTTCGCCTCGACTGAGGTTATATACCTTCTATATAGACATCAATGTACAATGCCGAATAAAAGCTGTCAGGTTCACTTACGCTAGCCAGTAGCAACTTACATACAGGCACAAGGTCATACATAGACATGATGTACGCTGATGCATTTAAAACGACATAAAATTGGTTTATGAGCATAGAAATGGCATGAATTGAGCATTTTGAATATCCTTATATAACAAAGTACACATAAACACTATTATAATAATCCAAATTACATTGATATTAAAACAGCGGAAGAAAGTACTCACTGAAAAGTTCAATAATGTTCATTCCCTTTCCCAAAGAACCTTTTTTGGCACCTTGAAAATTCTGAGCAAGGCCAAGCTGCTGAAACTGCTCATCTTACAGCCAAAGTTTGGGGTCAGACCATGCTGCGTAATAAAGGGTTTTGAGGTGCACTCGGTGCCGGGAAAGCTCCTCAGTAAAAAACTCTAGTTTTACAGTTCAGGCCCACTTGGGGAAGCATTGCGGCGCAAGACATGACGCCAACTCAGTGCGCTACTAGGTCTAGCGAGCCTTTGCTTTTCACTCACAAGCAGCTAATTCAATCTAAACCTCCTCATAAACAAGGGAGGAAGATGGATATGACCACAGGATAATACGTCTCAGTATTTCTGCGATCCGACTCATAACTCCAACTGTGGAAAATCCCCATCCCCGGCAACGGCAGTGCTTAAAGACCTGACCGACAAAAAGAGTTGCACAAAAACGAGAGAAAGAGAAAATCCCTCCAAAACATTGAATTCTTGTGGAGTGTTTAATGACAATCTTAATATTTGTTTTGGCGCGGATCTGTGGGGGAACACTTTATTAAGACTGAGGAAAAGAAAGAAAGAACGAAAGAACGAGAAAAAGAAATAACATCTCAATGGCATGGAAAATTATTGTTATTGCACAAATATATTACACACGGGGAGGAGGAATCACCCTCGCAAGTCTCGTCCCAAAAAAGGAGAACATGATCTGCTCCTCAAGGCCGCTGCCTTTTCCTTGCAGAGTTTCGGAGACAAGAACTTAAAGCAAAACGCCCTGGTAAAAGCGTGTACTACCAGACCTTCTGTGGGGAGCAGGGAAAGTAGCCTCTGTGCAGGAAGGGTCGGCACTTACCGAGTTCCTTCGGGACAGCATTATTTATGTTTTTGAGCAGTGATAGGCTGAGGTGAGCAAGCAAAAGTACACAAGATGCTTCACTGGTAACACTACTATGTAGAAAAAATGCAGAGAGAAGGATGTATGCAGTCCAGAGCAATCTAAAAAAAACAAGAACCCCCACCCGCACCCCCCTCGCTCACCACGCCTGCCCCAAAGTGCGCCTAACGGCTTGTGCTAATAGCGGTAGTGCTCTCCAGCTCATCCATATTTCAACCTTCCAGTTTCCAGCTATAAAAAACCTGGTTAAAAATAATATTCTATGGATTTTCATCCTTCAAGACCTAGTTAGAGAGGGCTAAGTCTCGACCACATATCGGAGCAGTAGTGAGAGTAAGTCTAGGCATTTATTACAGAATCTGTCAGAGTGGACAGTGGGTTTACACCAAGTCTATTGCATGGTTCTCTAAATGGGTCCACTGACTAAAAATGCAGTGCTAATGGCGTATGCATGATTCAGTTTTTGCCAAAATAATTTGTGTAAAAAACATATTAAAAGCTATAGAGACAATGAGATGTCAATTGTGCAAGACCTGCTTGACCACCAAAACAGTAAACGTTCTATACTTCAAGGAGCAACAAAACTTTAGTTAATTCTAAAATAAGCAAAACATATATTAACAGAATATGAAGAAATACCAGTACTGGCAAATATGTATTGTGTTTCAGAGATATCTACTGAAGTTAACCTCCTAACCAGCTAGTCCTGGGCTATCCTGTCTCATAATACCACTTAGAAGAGGCCTCAAGAGGTGATACTGAGTCACTGTAGTGTCATCTTCCATTGTTCAACATGTGAGGACGAAGAAGCAGCACTGCTGCCCCGACAGCATATTCTAACTTGACATTTGTCCTATTCATGGTTAGATCTTTTAAGCACAGGTAGCCAATGAAAGCAAGAGTAAACTCAATGAAGGCTGAACCTCTTGGCAAGAAATCACATTCGGCAGCCAACAAAACTGTTATGAATAAAAGCAAAATTGAAGGACTGAAGAGGAAGGAGGACGGACTGTGCACTTCCTGGTGATATAATACAAGCAGTGGTTTGAAGCATGAATTTCCCAGGTTGAGTCATCTTACAAATTGTTCATTTAAAGCATTCATAGTTTAGAGAAAATCAAGCTCCGTTCTTTTCTAGATCTGAAAACATCTACAGGTGTTTCTGTCCATGCTTCCACTCAACACTATGGGTCTGAAAGGATGTGCAGCTGTCAAGAAACTCTTACAGAGAAAAGGCAACAAATAAAAATAAAGAGTAACAGCAAATAATCAAAACAGAACCTGCTGGTGTTCTCAGAACAATAGGCTGACCACCAAAGTCCAGACCTCAACGGGGCAACTACGTTCTAAGACTGGCTTTAGGAGCAAACCTCCACAAAACAATGGATGCTCTAGTAAAGGCGACAGAAGGAGATATTAAGAAGGGAAAATGTAAATTCTGTGTTATTTCTTGTTAAATGCGTTCAGGTTATATCAGGAAATAAATGGAATAATTATTAATAACATTAAAATTTAATGGACATTTTGACTAAAAAACGAATAAATGAAAAGTGGTCTCTGCTATTTGCGCAGTACTCCAGGTGACAGAGTCATTCCTACAAGTCTCCCAGAGGGCAAAAATGAATCAAAATTTTGACGGGAAAAGCCGACTGCTGCAGGAAAGAACTGATGGATCCCCCATCTCTCCTGAGAATGTGCGTTCAAGCTTAATCTGAATCAAATCAATACTGGCTCCTCACTAATAATGCGCTGCCGAAGCTTAACAATGTAACTTTATGATTTTATTTAAGGCTTTATTGATGCAGCGGTCAATGGGATTGAGTAGCTATTAGCCACTCATTCACCTAGCCCTGCCTAGACGCTGGGATCGTCTTGATGGGACACCTTCTTTCTTTGTGGGTTCCTTCTTTTCTTTTCTCCGTTATGTCAAGAAAGCTTTCCCACACTCGTAGAAAGGCTGGGGCCGGGGTCTGGAGGGCCCTCAGCATTTCTCCAGCCCCTCATTAGAGCGGTATTGGAAAGGGTCTGGGACACTTCCCTCTTGAAGGAGAGTGAAATAAGAGAGGGGCTGGGGATGGGAAGAGAGCAAGAGAGAGAGAGAGAGAGAGAGCACCGGAGCAGTCCGCAGCCATCCCTTCAGCGCTGACACACACACATGCACACACATAACTGAGACAAGCCACAGAGACACGCAATGCGACATGATAGTGCACCAGCCCTCCTTTGTGCATGTGTGCTTGTGGCTGGGTTAGGACGGACCATCGCTGTTCTGTGTTCACATGCATACCCCGCTGACTTCCTCTTTCAAAGGGAGAAGGTCAAGAGTGACTCGTTTTGTCCAAAGGTGAAGTTTTCCCACGGGTCTCAGCCCAGGCGGCTTTCTCTTAAAGGGTGTGTGATTAACCCTTATGCAGCATTTACATGGTGGTGTTGAAAAGCCATCATTTCATACCTCACAGCAGAATAAGCGACGGCACACAGGGTGTCAGTGTTCATGAAAAGTGTTTTGAATAGAGCTAATGTTTCTAATTGTGACTTTTGTCTTTGATGGGTGCACCTGTGCTTCAGATATGAGCACTCAGAACTTGAGTAGCACCAATCTGAAGAAGAGCAGCTTGCACACTGTGTGTCACTGTGGCTTACTCCATGATTCTGGTCCTCCTGTTGAAATACAACCTTTAGGTTGCACGTTCCATTGATGGCTCTCCTGATAAAACCAAAGTTCCAAAAAACTTATTTTCAGCTACAGCAACACTGCGAATTAAGGAACCAGCCTTGTGACTGGAAGGTCGCTAGTTTGATTCTCTGAGCTGACAGGACATGACTGAATTGCCCTTGAGCAAGGCAACTAACCCCCACCTGCTCCCTGTGGATAAGGCTGCCCACTGCTCTGGGCAAGTGTGCTCACTGCTCCATAATGTGTGTGTTCGCTAGAGTGTGGGCCTTTTACTTCACAGTAACATCTACAAGCAAAACACACTACTAATGCTGGCAATTCATCACACTATGCTGGACAGTGTTCTTTTAGGTTAAGGCTCATCTAAAGCCTTTCATATGAAAATAACATTAAGTATGTACATTACTGAAATAAATACATTCTGATGAAACCTATTTTGTCCCCCTTATATAGTTATATAACAAAAAGTACAGTCTTTCAATATGGAAAAAATCTCAATTTTGACTAAGTAAGACTAATGAGCACCTACACTGTTGGTCCACCTTCAGACCACCTTACGCACAGTATCTAATTAGTTTTTAACCTCCTGATTTTGGGAAATAAACTAAGACAAATATTGCAAACACCTTAGAGAAAAAAATAAGGACAAAGCCTGATATAAACTGATTTAGTTGGAAATGTTGACAGTGAAAATGATTTACTAAGCATAACGAACATAAGAAAGAAGGAAAAGTAAGTAAATTGAACTGGGAGAGGAAAACAAGTGATGAAACGTGGTATTTTGTCTAAGACAAAAAAAGTCCAGAAAAAACCTGAGCCATGCACTAGTGGACTGCCAGTTTTGCCACTAGTGGGCCAACAGTGGTCCGCCATCCTCTTGCTATCAGGGTTTAAGCATAGTTTCAGTGTTTTGTAGCAATGTAGCAAAACTGAACTCTCTTCACTGTAGTTTCAAACTGCTGGTATTCATTAACACCCCTACATCCCACATGGTGTTTATGCCTTAATGTATCCCCTTACTGTGTTTATTCATTTGTCAGTTGATTGATGATGTTGTTGAGTATTAGTATTATTTTGCAGAATAAAACCAAACATTCTTGCTATGTTTATGCACTGAAACTGGAATGAACATTGTTGTCTTATTACTATGTAATACTTATGTAATTACATAACTACATTTAAAAAGTACAGCAAAAAACAGTAATAGCTCTGGACCTCTAAGGGATGGACACATGAGGGAAATACTAGTTTCATGTTTCCGTCCTGTGTGTTTGAGAGAGTGAGCTCACGTGTGCAGGGAGGCTGCCTTTAATGAGTGGGGGATAAAGATGCGGCGCTTGAGACACGAGGTGACATTTCCAGAATGTTGCCATGGCTCCAAACGAGCCACCACAGTTGCTGATGCACAACAGCGGGTGTGTGCCCAGAGCATCAGCATGGTATGCGCGCCCGCATTGGGCCTTTAAGCCAAACTGAATGAGCGGAGTGCCTCCAGATGGAAGCTAACTTCATTATGAGGGCCGGGGCTCCTTCACTTGTTGCGGCGTGACGGAATCCGTCCGGCCGGGGATGGAAATGTTTGCCTTTGTTTTGCTAAGCGTCGAGGGTTCAGCTACAGCGCAAAGCCGCAATCAGATGTCACTGCGCTAATTCAAATAAACCGGAGCGAGGGTAAACAGAGAAATAACACGTTCTGCCGCACAAAATCCTGCACATGTGGTTTGCGTCTAAGTGCAGGCTTATTAATGAAAAAAACTGAAACAACACTCGCTCTTGGCATTTCAAAGAAAAAAAAAAAGAAAAGAAAAGAAAAGCCCTGAGTCTCATACGTTAACCATTCATTAACCCCTTAAAATGCAAAGCTCTCTAGGTGGGCCCTTACACTATCTAACTTATTAGCTTCGTTTTGGCAAAAATTTAGATTGATGACTAAAGTAAATAATAAGCCTCCATTTTTTGGATTTCCATACCTCACTTTTGTAATTACATTCTTTACAATGTAGTTACATTGGAATTCCACAGTAATTACAATGTAACTACATGTAAGAATGTAGTTACAAAAGTGGGGTATGTAAGTCTAGATAATGGAGGCTTATTGGTGACTAAAGTAAATAATAAGCCTCCACTAGCTACACTGCTATACCTCATGTTTGTAAGTGCATTCTTACATAGTAGTTACATTGTAATTACAGAGTAATCTGCTGCAGCTTTTTATACTAAGCTTTAAATGAACACTCTTATATTCCATTTCATTATGTTTTCTTGTACAGACCAAGAAAACAACAAAATGAAAAACCTGTTGACTTAATTCACCTTTCTAGTGGAAGCTAAAGGGAGGATGCGAAGGCACCTGCTCACTGGCTTCTGTAATAAGCATGTTTTGACTCAACAGATTTAATGTTTTTTAATGCGCTTTGATTTCAAGTTTAAACTCTTAATACTCTTTCAGCTTCAAACTCTATCAGCACATCTAGAATTCCACTCCTCACTTTTGAAACAACTCTACATAGTAGTTACTGGGCAATTGTAGATAATACACCTCAAGGGAAAACTTCTATGTTTTTCTATGTTTTTATCTGCTGTATTTGCAGCACATGGTTGATTAACATGGACACTAATGTCAACACAATTGCCTGTACTTAACAAGAAGATAAACAACCTTTTAACATGAATCACACTTATAGTAGAAGCTAATGGGAGGAGGATGCCAATTGGCTTCTATTCCAAGCGTGTTTTGACTCAACAGGTTTAGCGCCTTTTTTCTAAGCACAGGAAATGATTATCTGCGGTAAATGACCGTATGGTGCAGATGTGTGAAAAACACTGGCGTATTCATCACTGAGTAATAAGCCTTAAAGATATAAAGCTGCAGAAAATCCGTCCTGTGGAAGGTACAGGAATGACTGGAGGAGGCTGCATGGATGTTGGTAGAGGAACAGGTACTACAGCAAAGACAGACGTGGTGCTCCAGCCCTTGATGAGGCCATTACAGCTTAAATGAGGACAGATTGAATCTAAGCTGCTCCCTCCCTCCCTCCCCTGACTCCCCCTTGCTGGCCGCCCAGGAGCGAATGATTAATTGTGCAAGGGGGTCCAACCGCTGAGATGCTGCCGGTCCACCACCGCCACCACCATCCCCCTCATTCCTTGGCGCAGACCGAGCTAAGATAAGGCAACGCGGGCGCGAGTGTTGGCAAGGCAATTTCCTGTGCAGGAAAGTGCTGTTTGGGAGCTAATGACGGGTCCACCCCTCCCTCATACCACCTCCCCCCTCCCCCCCACCCCGCGCCTCTATAATCCATTCCCTCATTTAGCCACCGGTCTGCTCCTGCCACTCGCCTGCCTGTTGTCTGTCACATAAAGCTTTCTATTGACTGAAAGGCAACCTTTCAATCAGGCAAGGCAGAAAGTAAGATTGATTTGTCCTGTGGGAGGCAAACTGGTGTTAGAAATTAAAGATGCATGGAATATCTGATTTGCGACGAATCCCGGCTCCTCTCTTTCTCTCCCTCCTCTTCCTCGCTCTCTCTCTCCTTTAACCGCAGTGGGGCCATCACTCTCTAACTACCAGTGGAGAGGGCATTAGGCAGAGGAGAACAGGCCTAATGTTTTTTACATGGGCTCTGAGGTTAGACATGATTAGGATAAAAGGGCGCAGGACCAAAAAAAAAAAAAAAGGCAAAAGAAAAAAGAGCAAGGTCCACTTTCGCCTGCCCAGGAGAGCATTCAAAAGGTCATGCTCTGAGGCTCTGAGAAAACAAAACCAAAACAGCCAAACTTGAATAAAACAGTATCATGGTTTCTGACCTCTCCATAAGCAGTACAGCACATTTCATGGCTGATACCTTTCGAGTTCGATGTAAGCTCCACTGGTCTGTCCCCAGAACTGTCCCAAGACTCCAACTTGACCACAGAAACACAATAGCTTCTTCTCATCACCGCATGTCAGCTTTCAGAACTCAATGGCCAGCCATTTTTCTCATCAGCATTAACCTTCCAAACCTGCTGATTTTCACACACAATCAACATTTCCTTATTGCTGCTGGAAAACTTCATAACACAGCCGCCCTTCACATTTCTTGATGACCATCAGAAGTTTACAAGACCAAACAGGTCAGGTTTTTACATTAAGCTCTTATCTTACATTATGTACACTACAGAATGGTAGGTTAAATGTGAAGTCATCTGGCTGTTCATAAATGCTGCATAATTCAGTCTTTAAGATGTAAACCAAGTCGTTCAGAGTGGTTTGATGCAAAATGTTCTATTCCAGAGAAACATCACCTAGTCAGAATTGTCCAGATGTCTGTCACAGAAAGCTGTTACCTGAAACGGCAATAAATGACCTTCTTAATAACTCAATAGGTCAATTTTGAAGGTACATGGAGGGGTACATGCAGGGTGTTGTAAAGCAAAACGATACCTAAAGAGAACTTCTTTCTTGTTGGGTTTACCTCTATTTTACTGTCATAATATAAACCATGTTGGATTGCAAAAAATAGGGCTAAAATGTAGCCCTTTGGCTCTTATCACAATCACTGTAAAATCACTATGTTTGGCTATAATCAAGACCCCGAGTCCAATAACCGCCACAGTAAAATCAGTAATCTAGGCTATATTTCAGACCCCTGGTTTCCATCGCCACCATTGCAAAATCAGCAAGTTTGGTTATAATCAAGACCCCTGGGTCCATTAACCACCATTGTAAAACCGATAAGTTTGGCCATATTTAAGACCCCTGATTCCTATTTCCACCATTGTAAAACCACTAAGTTTGAGTTTATTCAAGACCATCAGTTCCCAACACCATCATTATAAAGTCAGTAAGTCTGGCTATGTTCAAGACCCCTGGTTCCCATCACCACCACTATAGAATCAGAAGTTTGGCTATATTCAAAACCCTTGGTTCAAATCACCACAACTATAAAATCAGTAAACTGGCTATATTTAAGGCCCCTGTTTCGCCAACATAGTCACAAAATCAGTAAGTTTGAATTACTGTGTTTACATCTCAACCGCTGAATTAAGCAAACTGTTAAGAAACAGAACTTTTTTCTATTTAAAAACGATACAGGTTTTTTATTTATTTTTTTTTTATTTTTTACAACAGCAACAATTTGCTTTAACAATCCACAACAGCATACTTTAAACTATTGGAGAACAACAGAAAGAGTGGGCCCCCCTGCTTGGTATAATTTGGCTCGCGTGTGAGCGAGCTCTAAACAAAGAGGGCAAAAACATCGTTAAACCACACTCACGGTTCAGAGTGCATCTGCCGAATCAAAAGCGGAGGCATGCCTTTGGTGAACGCGACGCATGGTGTGTTACGCTATCGAACGGCCCAGCTTAGGACTTAGAGAGGTCCCGTTAGGCCCGGAGCCCATGCTATCACAATAAACTCGCCCCGGTTCGAACGGGGCGGCCCGTGCCAAGCTGTCAAGAAAATGCATCGTGCACACATTGACAAATGACAGCATTTGGCAGGAACGCGGAGGATCGCTGTAATGTGAAAATTTGGTGCCTCTTATCAATGCCTGGCGGATGGGGAGGGGGGGGAAAGTCACCTTCAGCATACGGGCGTGGAAACGTCTCTGCACTTTCCTCCTCATAAAAAATGACACAGCCTGGCAAAAAATTTCACATGATTTGACATTTGATTCGGAGCCAGAGTTTTCTGTACAAAAGTGCTTATAAAATATGCAGTGGTCCCAGAGCTCTGCAGAGTGGTGAGTGTGCGCACAAGTGCATATGCATGTGTGCGTGTGTACAAGCAGGGCTTGAACCTGGGGGGCAGTCTCTCAAAGCACTGTCTTTTCATACTGTCTTTTCTCTTATTTTTTAAAAAAGCCCAGTCTTTTATAATCACCTGCTTCTAAAAGAGCTATGGAAATGTACAGAAGGTGCATCAGCAACAGAGCGTAAGAGTAATGATCACAGGTTCTAATAATCTGTCCATTATAAGATCATTATAATCCTACATAATAACATCACTAGCAACTAAATATACTCCCTCTGTTTCATATTCAACTCAATCCCTTTGAGTATCTGCTGTCAGGGGCAAGGCCCTCTTTCTCTAAAATAACAAGCCCACCAAATGACCAAATCTAAATATTAGGAATAAAGGTCTCCAGTTTCTGTGTTACATGGCTGTTGTTTGTAGAGCAAACTCAAGGGAGGTCTTGCGTTGCCCCGTCCTGCGTCCTGACCCAGTGTATCTTACGTTACGAAACATTCTGCCTGCTTTTTAACAGAGCCGTCCACGGTGCCTTTAAAGAAGGATCCCAAACCTTCAAGGACTCATCTTACTGACTTGGTTTAAGAAGCGCTTTTTTCCCCTCAGAGCAATGACCACCACTGACCACAGCTTTTGTCTGTGTTAATTCTGAATTCGTCTCTGTAATTCGGTAATACACCTGTAGTCTGATATCTGTTATATACTACTAGCATGTTCTATACAGGTTCTGTTCTTTGTAGCAACACAAGTAACAATGGAACCCCTTTTGGGTGCTACATATAAAACCACTTCTAAAGGTTTTTAAAGAACCATACACAACATAAACTGTTTGAACCTATGAATTCCAATGGATCTCCTTTACTAAAGAACCCTTGAAGAACCATTTTTCTGAAGGATAAAGCTCTATATATGAATAACACTCTTAAAAGGATGTACAACAAAAGGTTGTTTGAGTGACACCACAAAAGAACGACAACTGGTTCCCTAAAACCCAGTTTGTAAAATTTGTTAGTGTGGAGAACCTTATTAAAGGTTTTTAAGAAAGTGAAGAACCGTCACATAATGAAAAGGTTCTTCGCCACCGTAAGAACCTTTACATTATGTGGAGGTGCCTAAAACTTTCAAAATGTTCTTCACTCTCAAGCATTGCAGTTACACAAATGGCTCTCCAAAGAACCATCCCCTGAAAGGTTACCAAAAATAGTTCTTTACCATTTACCATTTCTTTGTACTATTTTTTAAAGTTTATTTAAATATGTTCTCTCAAATATAAAGGTCACGGAAAAAGGTTCTATTATTTGCAACAACACAAATAACAATGGACCCACTTTGAACGTTACATATTAAACCACTTTTAAAGGTTTATTCACGGAACCATATACAACATAAACTGTTTAACCACGCATTCAAATTGATCTCCTTTACTAAAGAACCCCTAAATAATCATTCTCCTAAAGGATGAAGCCCTGGATATAATGTGAAATGTATGAAGCACGCTCAAGAAAAGATGTACAACAATAGGTTCTTTGAGTGACACCACAGAAGAACCGCTTCTGGATCCCTAAAAACCCAGTTTGTAAAATTTGTTAGTGTGGAGAACCTTATTAAAGGTTTTTAAGAATGTAAAAAACATCACATAATAAAAAGGTTCCTTGCTAATGTACAAACCTTTATAGTATGTGGAGGACGCATTTCAGGTATGGTTCTTTAATGCATCAAAAGTAGTTCTTCACTGGTACCATGCAAATAACAATTTTGGCACCTTTATTTTTAAGGTTGTTTTAATCTAAACTCTCAAATATAAAGGTTCTCTGGAGTCATGTCCCCGAAGAACAGCTGACGGTTCCCTTATGCAGTGCTTGTATCTCCAGACAGTCCACATTTTTGTTCTAACCTAATGTGTTGGGAAATGCGGTGGAGCAAAAATCTGCATCGTTCGGGGGTTCCTGAGGACTGGCTTGAGAACCAGTACCCTAAAGAGCCTTCCAAAAACCTCCAGGTGATGCAGATGTTCTATGCCAATATACCATTTTTTGCAGAATTGTGAATCCAAACCAAGAACCGTTTAAGAACCTTTATTTCTAAGAGCGTTTTCAGGGAACCCAAAAACTGGCGGCATATGAAATTCAGCATAATGTGAATCTGCTTCTGTATCCGTAGACCAATCTGTAATGAATAATTATCGACATAGCTGCTCCCTCTTACATAGGTTAAGCCTCTGGAAGGCTCGCTCCCTGCAGATGAAGTATTATACTCATCACTGTGCTGGCCACAGCACTTTCTCCGCCTCATTAGGATGCAAGACATGTCTTATGGCGGGATGGTGGGGGGGCGGGGGTTCGGTCCGAGATAGCTTTGAAGTCATTAGTTCAGTCATTAGCGCAGTTATGTTAAATATACATTACAATTCATCACCAGAAAGAGCCAATCATTTATTTTGTGTGGCTTGGCAGGCGTTAAATCACGCGCGGGCGCTGGGTGCGGGCCCCGCCAGCCGAGAAGAGATTTGACAAGTGCCGCTCCCGCTTGATCAGGGCTCTCTTCTGATCAACTCACCACTGCTTAGCATCTTTAAAGCAGGCTGGCTCTGTGTGCTTCTTTGCCGTTTTTGAACGATCACACGCATCTCTTTCCAGCGCCTCAGTACAAAGGCCGTGTGAAATGCCTGGATTGTGCTGCAGTGCGTCATCTATTTAACCAGATCTTTAATGATGGCTGTAATTAGTTAAAGCATTTAGCCTTTTAGGTCTCACATATCAAAGGAGACCCTTTGCATGGCCAACGTGACCCTTCTGATGAAGTTCATTGCGAGTTCAAACAGCTCACAGCTACTGAACCCCATATACTCATCAGCAACGGGTTCTTCTCAGGATCCTGGATCATCTTAGCATTATTATATCCGTCAACATTTTGGGATATCATAGGTGAATACAGCTCTAGAAGCCAGAAAGTACAGGGAATGTCTCAAAGGGATTCTCTAGGGTACTGGACAATGACGTGGCAGATAGAGATTAGCCTGAAAAACGAACACCACAATGGAACCCCTTCATCCTGCATAGCTGCCTCCCGGCCACCTTGCTTTTTTTTTTTTTTTCCAGTTGTTTTTGAATGAGGCCTTTAATATTCAGTTTAAGGCCACCCTGTAGACAACTCTATCTTTAGGGCAGGTTAGCTTTAGCTGCGCTAGAGCTGTGCTCACGGCATAGGGCAAAGGAAGGACTCATTAAGCTTCCTCGGAGAGATACGCCGCTGCATTAATCTCGAAGATAAAACTGCAAACGTTGTGCACGGGCACGAGCCGTCCCTCATTTCCACTGCCGCTAAACTAGATCTATGACACGCTCAAAGAAGCGTCCCCAGCACCACACATCTCAGCGTCAGACGTCAGAGGCGACCAGGAGAGTCTGAAATTATGCATAAAGGGTATACTGCGTGGAGAGTAGTGATTACAATTCACTGGGTTAACACATCATGATTGGCTAAGTGATATATATATTTATTTATATATACACCCACCCCCAGCCCTCCCCATCCGATATGCACTGGATGTATGGCTCAATCAGCGGGGGAGCAGTGCATATTCATATTCTCCTGTTCTCCATGGCTAAGCATTTGGTAATGGGCTTTGGTGGGATCGGAGGATATGCTGTATTATTAATGAAAATTGATTCTTGACTCACTCGCACTTTTCTTCTCATGTACTTCTGGGTTTTATTTTTTTGCCCTGATCAGGCCATTTTATGCTTTGAGTGTGGGCCTGAGGCGAAAATGAGAAGGCCTGTCACGATTACTTGACTGAACCTTTGAATATCACCAATTGAAAGGCCATGACTTGGCAATTAGCCAACTATGCATACATTAAATTCTTCCACTGGTTTGGGTTACAGTAGAAGCATCTATTTATGCCACATAACGGTAGCATTAAGACCTTTGTGAAACCTTTCTGAAACTGTGAAACTGGGTTTTGTGCCGGGTACTCCAGCATTTGTCAAGGCAGTCGTAAATTATGGTAGATCAGCATACTAGAAGTACCGTACTAAACATCCTACAGCCCTAAAAAGGAGAGACAGTCTTACGTCAAGTCAAGTCTCTCACTCTCCCTCTGTCTCTCCCCCTCTCTCGTCCCGTCTCCACTCAGTCCCTCCTGATTCTCTTGCTCTTCAATAACGCCTCAAAAACTTCTCGCAGCCTAATAGTGATATAGTGCCGTGCCACCACGCTGCTGTCTGCTCGGGTGCTGCGGATAAATGGACACGGGGGCTGGACGCCCCCTCCCCACCACCATCCACTGAGGGCTGCTCGTTTGGGGGACGAGGCTGGCACTTAGCACTCTGCCACTGGCCTGATGGATGGGGCTGCGGCGTTCACTGCCTACTGCTCTCTCGCCCTCTATCTCATATGCTGTGGATTTTAACATAGCAATCTTCCATCTACTGCCGGTTCCTTCTTATTTCTTTACCATACTTGACTGAGCAGCAGCAGTATCTGAGCACTAATTCCCAGAATTCCAAAAAAACGACCAGTTTTGAAGGTGACTAGAGGTTATAAAGGTTATGTGTTGAGGTCGTTAGCATACTGTCACTGCCCATCACCCCTAAAAAAACATATAATTTTTTCCCCCCAATTTCAGCTTTTCTACATCATTTGACAATGTTCATGATGAATGGGCCAATAAGAATTCTTCTAAACACCGCGCTATGAAACCTCATTGCATTGACTACCATTAAAAGTTAAGAGCCATTTGCTTTCCTGTGTTGTCTTGCAATGTTACCATTTCAGAGATACTTTTTTGTTGTGCAATGATGACGATAAGCTCATAGGCTGAGAAGTTCCATGCTAGCAGCACTGTTAGCATATTAGCGGTGCAACAGGGAGAACTGATGCTAACCGCCAAAGCTGAGCATCTGAGAGGCTGCAACTCAGGATCTGAGGCAGGAAGACTGTACCAGACATGCACGAACAGGAGTAGAGCCCGACTTTTCTTTGTAACAGAGAAGTAATCGGCGCACAGAGATACAGCAAGAGAAAAGTCAACGGGAGCACGCAAGATCATCAGTGGAGTCGACAATGCAAGCACAATGCAGCACGGGATGACAAACGAGCAACTTTGGCTGTCGCACAGTCATTACGGTTCTCTTTTCTCTCGCACACACACAGACGATCGGCTGGCGGCAACAGATTGGCCGAGGTGACACTTCTCCACTCTCTGCCTCTGTGCTGCAGGTACGCTGCACTTTCTAACGCAACACACTTTGTCCTTCGAGAACGGTCGCACATGCACAGGCACTACACGTACAGCCACAGACAGACAGCAAGAAGTGAGAGGCTGGAGCGGAGGAGAGGAAGAAGAAGGTAAAAGAAGAGAGGAGGGATAAAGGCAAGAAACGAGAGGAGAGAGGAGAAGAGATGAAGGGAAGAGAGGAGTGGAGAAGGGAGGGGTACTCACAGGATCTCCAGATCGCGCAAGGCACGGAAGGCTCCATCTTCGATGCAGCTGATGTGGTTGCTGTCCAGTTGCCTGCAGATGAGAGA
>CM067485.1:8235257-8348784 GCA_034552555.1 Semaprochilodus insignis
GAAAGGAAAGGAAAGGAAAGAGAGAAAGAAAGGTAGATAGGCAAGAGAAGATGAAATAGTGTAAAGACCACACTAAGAGAGAGAGAAAAATGGGGGAAGGAGAAATTTGTGGAGCGAGAGGGTCTGTGAGACACAGAGGAGAGAGAGAAAGAAAGAGATGTAGAAAGGCAGTGAGACAGAGGGAGTGTGCTCTATTTATACTGCTGTAAGAGGGAATGGGGCAAAAACGTATAAGAAGAAAAGAGAGGGAGACTGCTTGGAAGAGCGAAGTAGAAGAAAGAAAGAGAAATAAGGTAAGGAGAGAGAGACAGGGAGAGAAAGGGGGAAGTAGTAGAAAAAGCAAGTAAGAGATGAGAGAAGAAAGAGAAGGAGAGGGAGAGGAAGAGAGTAAGGGACAGTAAAAAGAAAGAGACAGAGAGAGATAGAGAGAGAAGTAGATAGAGAGAGGTAGAAAGACAGTGAGACAGAAGGAGAGTGAACAGCAGGCTGGCTATAGTGCAGCCCACCCCGTCTGTCAACTCTCTGTAAATATTAATTGCATTTTCTCTCCCCCCCCCTCACTCTCTTTCTCTCCATCCATCCTCCCCCCTCTCTTTCGCTTTCTTTTTTTTAAGTCAGAAAGGGAGTAATTTCATTACATTAGAGCACCCAATCCATTACGAGCTTTTACCGGCTCTGTCACTGAAACAATTTCATTAAAGGAAGGGGGGAGCTGGGTTGGTAAATCAGGCTAGGTCACGACGCTGGACTCGCACACTCGTTCCTCTTCCCTTCTCTTTCCTTTTACTTTAATTTGCAGGGCTAAGTGTTCACCCCCCTCTCCCCCCAGATGACCACCCAGCCCCTCGTCTCCAGCCAAAAAGAAAGGACAGATAGATTGAGACAAAAAAACGAGACTTCTGAATGCTTTTCCTGAGTCATTTGTTCAGCTCAAAGGCAACAGTGACATCTGACCTGCTACAGACTCTGTGCCTTTGCCTCTTTAGAGACAGGGGCTAATAAAACAGAACTGTGCCCCCCTCCCCGATACCACTCCTTCCTGCTTTCATTCTCTTCTCTTTTACCCTGAAAAGATGCCCATCTGTCTCCATAAGAGAAGAGAGGACAGCGCAAGTTTCTCAGAGCCGATTCAAATGGTACCACTTACAACGAGAGCGTTATCTATCACGGTGGAAATGGAATAAGTAGGAGCTGAATTAAAACGGCAGTCTGCTGTAATGTCTGCTATAATTCTATTCAGGGCAGACTGATACTTCTATGTAATCGCCCTGCTTTAATAAAACGAGTGTCTGAAACGGCACATCAGGTAACACCAAGCTTAGAGCAGTGGTCTTTAACTGAGTCAGTGAAGAGCCCCAAACCAGTCTTAAAGGCCTTGGGTGAAGACTGCTGGCTTAAAGTGAATTGCATCTGTTGTAGCTCTGCCACTCCTAAAAAAAGAGGTACCAAAGTGGGTCCTCAAGTGATGCCACAGATGAACCACTTCTGGTTTCCTAAAGAGGCTTTCAATGGACGATTCGTTAAAGAACCCCTTTTATAAATGGAATGTGCAAGTGTCAAGAACCTTTTTGTGGTTTAAAGAGCCTCCGTATTGGGTAAAGGTTTTTTCTAGTGCTGTGCAAATGACCACCATTCATTTATGAAGAGAAAATATGCCACTTGCCTATGGAAGGGCAGGTCAAAGGAGAGTGGAAAAATATAAACAACACAGGAGTTTTCTAAAATTGGAGCTTAAGTAATTCTAAAAAGTTCTAGAAAAAAAGTACTAAAGTCTAAAGAAAGACTCTTGGTGAAGTTAAAGTCAGCTTTTTTGATTGAATGTTTCCATTACACTTTAAATGGTGCAGCACTTATATTCTGGCATCTCAGCTTCTTGTTTGAATTGTCCTGTTCCTCCTTAAAATGCACAGCACTTATATTCTGGCATCTCAGCTTCTTGTTTGAATTTTCCTGTTCCTCCTTAAAACGTACAGCACTTATATTCTAGCAGATCAGCTTCTCGTTTGAATTTTCCTGTTCCACCTTAAATGGTACAGCAGTTCCACGCTGTCACCTGTCCAGCTTCTTGTTTGAACTTTTCTGTTTTACCTGAAATAGTGTAGTAGTTATATTCTGGCATCTCCACTTCTTGTTTAAATTTTCCTATTCCACCTTAAATGGTGCAGCAGTTACATAGTGGCGTCTCAGCTTCTTGTTTGAATTCTCCTGTTGCACCTTAAATGGTGCAGCAGTTCCATTCTGGCGTCTCCGCTTCTTGTTTGAATTGTTCTGTTCCACCTTAATGGTGCAGCACTTATATAGTGCTGTCTCAGCTTCTTGTTTGAATTCGCCCATTCCACCTTAAAGGGTGCAGCAGTTACATTCTGGCGTCTTCGCTTCTTGTTTGAATTCTCCTGTTCCACCTTAAAGGGTGCAGCAGTTACATTCTGGCATCTCCGCTTCTTGTTTGAATTTTCCTGTTCCACCTTAATGGTGCAGCACTTATATAGTGCTGTCTCAGCTTCTTGTCTGAATTCTCCTGTTCCACCTTAAAGGATGCAACAGTTGCATATTGTTTCCTCAGTCTACCTGTGCAGGTTCTTGTTTAAGGCTTTAATGGTCCAACAGTTACATTCAGGTAAGCCCAATTATGCCTCATCAACTCTCCCTGATTTAAATGTCTCATTGATGTTAACATGATTCTTTGCCCTTGCCTGATCTAAATATGTCTCTCCCAGTCTTTGTTCTTCAGATCTTCTCCTCTTTGGCTGCTTCTCGGTCATCTCTCTTTCTTAATTATGCATGGAGTTCAGCACATAGCCCCTTCACTTCCCCCTAGTCCTGTGCCGAGGCATGAACGCCCCCTGTTACTGAATGCCCGGGGCAGTGTTATGTAGCTCTACCCGAGCCACTTTGTTTATTTCCCATTTACAGAGCCAGGGCTGCGTATGGACACCAGACTTTTGTTTACAGTGCACACACAGAATGGACCGCTAGCAGACCGTGAGGAGACATTCACTGAATTCATCTTAATGGCCGTTTGGCTGAAAATGAAATACATGAAGGGTGGTCTCTCACTTTTCCCCAGTGCTGTATGCCCAAGTAAAGAACCAAGAACCGTTTGATAATCTAACCCACCGCTCTAATACTCCAGTGTCATCGTTATCTGGAATAACAAACCGCTCACAAGAGTAATACAAGACCATTTCCATATTTAACAAAGATAATATTCATTGCTCACTCGTGCGTGGCTGATGGCCCGGTGTGTGTACATATGTGTATGGATGTACAGTGTCTGTGCGTGAGGTGGGACATGGTGGGGAGTGGAAGTCCCAAATTTAATTTCCCTCACTCTAATTACATTGGCCTTTAATCATTGCAGGCATGAGCCGTATTGGCAGTTTGATGCTCCTGCATTGCCAGTGGTCCATCTGGAGGGGGGTAGAGAAAGGGGGCGAGAGAGGAAGCCGTCCCGGGCCCCCGCTCCCAGCACCCCACCATCAATCTGTCAGAGATTCCTGATGCTAACCAGCAGTCCGGCACCTCCTAACTCATTTGGGGACCGCCGCCATCAACGTCCATCAGCAGAGGCAGCAAAACAGAGATGAGACCTCAGCCCTTGTGCAGCATGGCTGATTCTGAAGGCTAGCCAGGCAGGGCTGAAGTCATGCTAACACATACAGGAGCAGGGGAATATCTGGCACTCTGTTCAGACTTTCGATGCAGGAATGACCAGATCCAATACGAAAGCATCTCCAATCATAGCATATTTGATGTTGGCTATATTGATCCCAGTCAAAATCCTTTGATTATGGCTGTTTTATTTATGCCACTGTCATAGAGGATGTTATGCATATATAGAGGTACGGTTTAGGACAGTAACAAATGTTGGAGGAGATAAGTCTAAAAAAGAAAAAACTTTCCAACAGCTCATTTGAAATTCATGGGTAAGATGTGTAGACAGTGTCCCATCAGCAGTTAGGCTGTCTGCATTTATTCAAAACATGGTTAAATTAGACGGGTGTAAAATTGGAGTGTGAGGCTAGTATATTTGAATTCAAACTTGTTTCAAATGCAAGAGTAGGCCTAGCATATTCAGAACAACGTTTTCATAAATGTAATCCAGTTAAAAAGATGTTTCAGTCTATGCACATACTTGAAATGAAACACTTGGCAGCCTAGCATATCTTAACTAAAGCGGACTGATTTAAGTTTTAATTGAAAAGTTTGTCGAAATCAAATTTACACATTTTTCCACTTGTCCCAGATGTAGTCGATCACCCAAGACATGCTTGGGATCCACACTTTGCCCAAAACATCTCTCAATTCCATCAATTCTTCCCAAATAATTCAGAACCTTGAGATGTACCTTGAGTCATCCAGAGTGGTTTGATGTGAAACGCTCCATTCTAGAGAAAACTGCCATAGGAGAGCTGTTCACAGTGGTGATGACAGGAACCAGACGTCTGAGGAGTTCAATGCTTCGTATAAGCACCCTTATAAAAGGTTACTACATGAAATGGTTATGAATACACCGCCTGCTGTCAGACTATGTGTTTAAATGTAGTTTTGTGATAAAGTTTTGATTTAAAATGTATTTTAATGCAGGACATTTTAAGCCAATCTGGGTTAATGGTTTACGATTGCTTTACCACCATCAGCATTACATAGAAAAATCTGGAGGCATGTGCAGGTTTACTGGTGGCTTTGGATAGTAAATCCATTTACTGTATTTATGTTGTGTTCCTGGTTCCCATCACCACCTCTGTTAAAAAAAGCCTGGGGTGACTACTATTAGCATTTGCTAGCCATTAGCCTTGTAGCTCCCCTGCTGAATGTAAGAAGCAAATTTTGAACAGCAAACTTCTCTTGGCTGATCAAGTGCATCTGGCATGTGTAAATGAGATTATTCGGTGACACTTTCTATGAAGCTTGTATTCATAAATAGTCATAAATATGCTTAGAACTCTTCGTAACATGGTAACAGTGCTTGGGGAGAGCACATACATTCTAATAATGCCTCATAAGTCTGTAATAATATACTATAATTGATTTATTGAGTTTTTAACACAAATGTTGTAACACACATGTGACTGCCTGTTATAATGCCTTTAAATAAATAACGACCTGTATAGAATTCTAAAGCACACATTCACACATCTACAATGATAAAATATTATAAACATTTAAAATGCCATCACTGGGCTTCAAGTATAGTGATCTGTATTTCAGATGTTTGAATGTTAAATGTTGTGCTGTTCATGTGTATCAGTGTGAAACATGCAGTATATCTGTTGGTATTACAAGTTCATATTAGACAAAAGTATCAATCAACCACTTTGAAGCACTCAGTGATGGTATTTTCAATGTTTATAATGTATTATAAGTGCTTTATTCGCTTTAGAGCTTATCACCCAATTAAAGGCCCATCATAGCAAATGCTCATGTTATAACATATTTATAAAGCATTATTAAAGTTTATAAATGAACAAGTCACAAAGATTTATAATGGCTTATGAATCCATGCTTCATAGAAAGTCTCACAGATTTTACTATTACTTTAATGCATTGGATGTGTAGCTGTATTATGTACACATATTAGATTTCAATTCATATTAACTGATTCTAAATGACTTGGATCCAGGGCTTGATCAGGACATCCACAGTATCATAAACAGGCTCTGTTCTGTTGACTGTATAATGCTGAAGTAGGAAAAGAGCTAAATTCTATTGTCTGACTCCCTGCGGCCAGTGTGTGGAGTGTGCAGCAGATCAGTAGTGGCAGTGTGTGTAAAACGCTGGGCTGAGCCATCCGCAGTCACACGTCCGGCAGGTGTGGCTGCTCGTAAAGCAGGCTGTGACTGCCCCGCACCCTCTTACTCATAACTCACCCTTACACCCCCCTCTCCCACCTCACACACATACACACGTTACTAGCAGGGCATTCTGGGTAGGGCACCGAGGACCTTTTTTGTTCTTTATTGTTCTTTAAGACCCAGATAAACGCTTCCTATGATAGCACAGAAAGGCACATGTGGGTGCTGGTGCGTGCATATGTACATGGCGCTTTAATAAGGCTGACACTGCCGTTGCTTGAGTTATACCAGTGCATTCTTTTCTCAACCAGGGCTCTCTCAATCACACCTCTGCTGCAGGTGATAGAGCATCCTCGGCCCATGGCGAGCAGGCAATTCTTGTGGCTCTACGCTCCATTCGCACTCTATGAATAACAATGTCAATGGGATGGATGCGCCGGGGCTTCGCTCACTATTAATCGGCAACTCATAGAAAACATAATGCAATGCTCTCCATATAGCGAGGACAAAACATACAGTAGTGACATGCACAGCTTTCTGTGCGTTATGACTTCAAGAGCAGCACCGCATATGAGAAGATACTTGGTATTGAAACTCCTGAAAGCAGCTCGCTCCCGGTTTGAAAGCTTGACTTAAACCAGTGTAGTGCCTCAGCACAGAACTGTGTGACTGTAAACACAGACAGAGATACTGTCTGAGGCTAAACGTAACATGTGCCATGCAGGCTCGTTAGCCCCAAAAGGCATCTTGACGGCCACGTTAGCCAGATGGTCACTCTGGGAAGAGAGGACCTAGGATGCTGACTCAAGCAAAAGTGGGCTGAGGAGATGCAGAGAAGGTTATGCGAGAGAGAGAGAGAAGGCAAGAGAGAGAGAGAGAGAGAGAGAGAGAGAGGGAGAAAATCAACTCTCCTTCCACAGTCGCTGTCAGCCACTATAGGCTAGTACACCAGGAGGACATTAAGACACAGAAAGCATTTGAGAAAATCAATGCTCCCCTGGACCAGCGCCTATCCGCTTTTTCTTCTCCACCCGGCGGTTAAAAAAAACAAAGACTGGGCTATTTCAGCAATTAAATCAGAAGTCACCTTGCTGTGTGCCGAGGAGGGGTTAGTAGACGGGAGTAGTAAGTGGGATACAACTCTCTCCCTCCCCTAACTCCTCTTTAATTCCCCTCTCCTCTCCTTCCCGAGCTGCTACCGGAAAAACGTGCTCGCCTACATTTGCTTAGCCCGGCAAAAAATCTAATTCACACAATCTTCCCCTTACCATAAATGTAGTCCATCAGCCAAGACTTGCTTTGTGTCCAAGGTCTACTTCTGTAGTTTTCCACTGGAGCTACAAGGCTAATTTAGCTAACAAGTAATACTGAATTCTCTCTGTTTTCATAGATAACAGTTTATCAGATGACAGACTGTTTGAGATTATTCTAAGTCAAACCATATGATTTCATATGGTCTTAATTTGGTTTGAGGACTGTCATGCAGTTTGCATGATGGCTACATATTTGGCTGATTGTTGCTCCATGCAAAATGTGTGCAAAATACAGTGCTGTAATTCTATAATACAAATAATATATGACAGGTGAGTGAACTCATGACGTATTGAGAGCTACTGCTACAAATGTACCAGCATAACTGGCTGTGCTAACTAGTCAGTTGCCTCTTACGTTCAGTGTAGCACTGTAAGTCATGTTATATAAATTGTTATAAATATAATATAATATAATATAATATCCTCTTTTTTAATTACATGTACCAATTTGACTCATTTTTAAACAGCAGTTTGGCCAACAGAAGATCAAACAATGTTATTAATAACTACACTACTGTATATTATAACTATCTAAATACTTTGGCTAAGTGTACTAGTATGTTTCTTGTATTCATTTTGCCCACACAACGTGGAAACTACACCTTTAATAGCCATTCACAACCTCTGGACATTCAAGTATGTCCGTGCACATGAGGTCAAGTGAAAGACAATCTCTCCCAACCATCATCCGTTCCCTAAGAACCGATTTGTAAGTGACAAAAGTCACAAAATGCCGTAGAGAAATAGATACGCTTATGTGTTTGTGTGTGTGTGTGTGTGGGCTGAATACAGTCTTTAGTCGCCTGCTGAAGCGAGTGAGCGTGTGTGTATGCGTGTGAGTGTGTGTGTGTGTGTGTGTGTGTGTGTGCATGTGCAAGCAGAGACCCATTGACTCATTCAGATGAGTGAGGATGTGCCTGCAGGCAAGGAATCATTTGACGGAGGTCAGTGAGGTCAGAGTTGGGAGTGACACTTTGTTAACTGAATCTGACCAGAGGCGAGGGCGTGGGCTCTCACACACACACACACACACACACACACACACACACACACACACACACACACACACACACGCACACGCACACACACTCACATTCACATTCACAAATGCAATTACCTTGCACAAGCTCACCATCAGCTAATGAAAACGATCGTCTTACCCATGAATCTCAGACAGCGGGGAATCACTTTGTCCATCCCCATAATATGAAACCAGTCAGTTTTCCTCAACTCAAATTATCAATACCAGCACAGAGCTGGGACTGTTTGGGCTGTCAGACACCCCAGACAGGCTATATCTCTCTTTAGATCTAAGCGAACAGATCTGTTCCTATAATAACAAATACAAAGGATGTCTTGTTTGTTTGCCACAAATCTCAGTCCAAGTCTTTAAATGCTGAGTATGTGATATAAGTTATATTCTTGTATATAGTACAGCTGCATGGTATAAACTTTACACACATTATAGTCAGTAAAAAACAACTAAATTCAGTGTAATTATATATGGTAGGCCACACGCATTAGCTATAATAACAACACATTTTTAGTATGTGTATAGTACAGACACAGCGTCAATACCCCACCAACCAATCAATATAGCCCTCTAAACCCACTATTTTGCACATGCTTCTATAGAGGCATTCTGTGCATCTAAGTGAAGCTGTATCATGTGTGTGTTGCTGTACTACAATTAAAATAGGAGGGTTTGCATGACCATTGTGTATTAATTGCACTTAAATGAGGTGCACTGTATGTTGAGGGAAAATACATGAGCATTCAGATTTTTAATAAGTTGGATTTGCGGTAAATGTGGCTGTGCTGTCGTTATTGAGTGTGATTTACGACTGCCAAACTCCTGATTCGAAACTTTAGAAATGACCACTTGATGGAGTCTTACAAGCATAACGTTCTTATCTCATTATTAAAGCACGGCTACCTCTTTGGAAGGGTATAAAGGAAAACTGCATTTCGTATGGCTAGTGTTCCGATGGAAGGTGGCTAGCTTAACCTGTACCACTGCAGATCACACAAGTGGCCAGTGATCTCCTGTTTAAGACAGTCTCTAAACTGCTGCTAGCTTCTGAAAACGTGCCTCACTATTGCAAGTCATGGATAATGCCACCTCTATTACAGTGGGGAAAATAAAACCCTGTTCCATGGGGGTAAAAAGGCCTTAACTAAGAATTGGAACTGAAAGTTTAATACAGCTGATACCGATCGGCTAACATAAGCATTAATTGTTTCCGTTCTGATACAGATCAGACTGGGATATACCTAATAGTGGAAAATAAGCATCCTGGTATGCAGGACCGAGGCTGGAGAATCAGGAAGAAGTCTGCTTCATGACACCAAATACAGGCTTCCAGCACACCGCAGGACTGAACTGACCCCTGAACTGCCTCTCAAACACGACCTCCATCAGATAAAGCAGGAAACCTTCCAGAACCGCACCGCACACCCAAGCCTGGGAATGCGCACAGCAGCCGAGGCCGCATACCACGGCTGATCTTTAACTACAAACAGAGCAAGTGGCCCATTAATTGTAACCTTAACAATCGCACTCTCCCATTCATTAGGACGAATTATCGATAAGCTGGGCTTGGGCTCCAGCCCTGACCTGGAGACGCGCACTGGAGCTGGGGAATGCGCCGTTTATTGTTCTAGGCAAGAGATGGAGGATGTTGGCTTCCAAAGGCTCCACTCCTTCCACGCAGGAGAAAGGCTGAGCATTTGAACATGGATATTTCTTGTCTAGGTCAAAGAACATGGTTTGGCTGAAGATCCAGATCGAGCCCATCTGTGCGTGCTTTGTGTCCATTTTTGGTCAATTTGTTGGTTGTCTAAAGGGCTGCAGCGATTAGTCAATAAAGTTGTCAATGTCCATTATGAAGAAAGGGCGGATGTGGACGTTTGACGTATCATTTACTCGGAAAACGGAGCTCAATATGGCTCGATAATGTTTATACAGTTGTGCAGTGATTTCGACAGATTTCAAGATTCTATGGGAAGTGTTGGGGGCAATATGGCTACTGTTGTTTAGTTGCACCGTAAAAGTAGATGTAACTTGGAATGGCATAACAGTAAGATTAGTTGATTGAACTATGGTTTAATTGTTATACAGTACCAGTCAAATGTTTAGATATGCCTAGCTAAATGATTGTTTTGGTTATCTTAAAGACTGTACAGGCTCATGCCTAACAGTTCCAACTGATGAGATCTCCAAAAAAATACATATCCTGATATGCCACCTATACTCCTGGTGTATCACAGTATTATGTATTTGCCATATCGCCACCTCTAATTTATATTACACAAACTTTTAATTGTGGTGAGTGCTGCTTCATAGACAACAATGAAAAGACATGCAATTGAGAGGGTCTATATGGGCATTGTCTGAACTAGGGTACCAGCTGTACCACATGCTGTCAAGGAAATGGTAAGAACAGGTCCTGGGTGTGCTACTAAGAACATAAATTTGTCAAAGTCCATTAGTGTAATTGCGAGTGCCTGGGAAACATTATTCATTGCAATATCCTGAGGCAATCTATCTTATTGAGCTATACTGATTAATTGATTTCTCATGATTGCTAAGCTTATCAAGTATTAAGACAAACGATTCAAAGGACACAGACCATGGCTACAGACTGCAGCTCTTGGGGAAACTGTGTTCTCTTTCTGCTGGGTATATAGTGTAATACTTCACAGCCTGTGCTAAATAGAGTGGACAAGTTTTTCATTTACTCAGGCATAATGGAGCAAGACTTTAAATCTTTTCTAGGGTGACAGCTGTTTAGACGAAAGCGCAGACAGCACTGTACTTACAGGTTCTTGACGTTTGTGATTCCGCGGAAAGCCTTACGAGGAATGGCCTGAATCTGGTTCTCACTGAGGTCCCTGGAGAAAAGAGAGAGAGAGAGAGAGAGAGAGATGAAATGTTGGGAGAATGTTTGAAGCCACTTCACATTTCAGAAGAAGCATCTGAGGCCAGATGGGTATTGAGACGCTCCAGCCTTTCTTGAATGATACGACTCCGCTTTGAAGTCCAAAACCAAATTGTTCAACAGACCATAAATGTCACGTCTTCCTTTTTTCCTTGGGCCTTCCATCACTGTGAGTGTGCGCGCCTCTAATGTAAAACATTTCTAAGGCATTTCCTGAGGAGCGTATTCCTTGAGCCTTTCCTTATTCCCACAAAAAATGCAGAAACCATATTCAGTTTGTGTAACATGAGAATGCAAACCTGTCCATCTCTATACACAGACATCAGCATATTAATTGGCAGCAGTGTTTGTTTATTTATTTATTTATTTGCTTATTTATTTATTTTTTAAGCTCGGTTATGAGCCAAATGATTTTTGACATGTCACAATGGTTTTGCTTAACTTTATTAAGCTTGTTTGTTTGTAGGCTCATGCCGGCAAATATAATTTGAAAACCAGAATGCAATTACTGGCCAGAGAGGAAACAAATGAGATATGGAATATCTGGCCAGCTAATCGGAGTGTCTGCCTTGCAGTCATGCCTGCAACACACAACACGGAGAGCCCTGAGCCTGGGTCAAAACGCCTGCCCTTGCTACAACCAATTTCACTGATAAACAATCAGGCACGGCTCCAAACACTCGGAGGCCTTCTGCCAGGCTCCCTGCGTTCTCCCTAATCATGCATCACCTACCGGACTGCCAGCAATTTCCTCTTAGGAGCATTATACAAACAGCATTTATCAGCTTCTACCTCCTCCCTGCTTCCCACTAAAACTGGATATGGACGTGTTTTTAGGAATCAATCAATCAACTTTCTATTAGAAAAAAAAAAAAATCTTAATATCTCTGTTATGCAATGCACGGAGGGTTTGGGGGTCTGGCTGCTTTGGATTGGTTCGGACATGTTCAATAGCCTTGTGTTTTCTTGGATTGCCCGTCTTTGTTTGCTAGCGCTTGGGTTGTCTTGATGTGAACAGCATGGTCTTTTGTGTATGCTTCCCTCAGAAAATACTATGAGCTCCATGCACCGTGGAGGCAAAGTGCATTAACCGTAATGGCTTCGGAGGAAGAAAATAAGTCAGAGCAAACGTGCCTCGTTGCGGCCTCCAGCCTGCTCGCCTGCTGACTTTCACGGCACGAATGCAAAACAGACACAAAGACAAGCGCGTGAAAGAAGAAAGCATACCCACCAGTATGCTGAAAAGATACTAGCCAGTCCGAGCACAGGACATGCTAGCACAGGACGTGATGCTTATGACCAATTATCAGACAGGAGATGTGATGCTTATGACCAATTATCAGACAGGAGATGCTAATGCTAATAGTCAGTCCTTAAGAAGGAAAGAAGGAGATGTGATGCTGGTGTCAATGTCCAGGAATGCTACTAGCCAATTCTTGAAAGAAAGATGTGATGCTTCTAGTTGATTTTAGCCCAGACCGCTGCTAACCAGCTCCAGTCCAGGACACAAGATGCTACTAGCTATATCTAGTATAGTAGACATGATGCTATTAGCCAGAATTAACATGAAACATATGATGCTCCTAGCCCAAATGGCAGGATGCTAGCCAATTGTAGTCTAGGACACAGGATGCTACAAGCCACTCCTAGCACAGCTTGTATCCCAATATCCAATGCAAGCTCTGAGAGCACAGCCCTGCACTTCCACGGCTAATAAATGTTTTATTGTTTTGTTTACTCAATAGAATTTTTCCCTCACATCATTCTGACAAAAAGGCAAATTGTCCCAGTCAAATAAGAGCAGTTATGAGGAACTATCGCACCCTCTGCAGCGGTGAACAACTCGCAGCTCCTTTTCCAGAGCGGCAGTGAGATGAACTCGTAGGCGAGCAGGGAGCACGGCACAGCAATAAGCTGCATTAGGTGACGCTTAATGAATAATGACTGGAAACTCAAAGCTGTGGCTGTAAAGAGATAATGAAGGTTTATGTGAGAGAATCATCATGCCAGGAAAAACAGTGACACATGCAGTATTCATCTTCTTTGGTCAAACTTCTAAATAAAGCGCAAAGAGCCAATGCAAACATTTTCCTTGTGGCTCTATTCAGTATTCATACTCCATGAACTATTCATGGTGCGCGTAGGCCTATACAAGATCATCCAGTGCTCCGGCCTGCAGAGGTCAGCTTCGAACTAAACGAGGACGTTGCTGAATCTCTCGCACACAGATAGCATGTGTGTGTAGGGGGGGAGACCGCATCCGTCTCCCTCCTCTGACAATCTGCTTGCAAATTTCATTAATTTTATTTTCCTTTCGCCCTCCTCCTCCTGACTCACAGGACGGCTGCCATAAATCTCCTATTGATTCCATTAAAGCCTCCCATGTCCAGACAACCTGGCAGCGGCAAAACATATTACTGATAAAAGCTGAACAACACACAAGGATAACGGAGCGAGAGTACAAGGAGAATCCGTCCTCGAGCACACAGCACATATGCAAGCCGTGTATAAGAAGAGCTCAGGAAATATTTTTCGGATGTGTTTTGGTCAATTCGTTTTCTTATCACACTTCACAAATGTCATCCTTTATCCTCTTCCTTGAAAAATGGAATAAAGGTTTTTAGAGTCGGATCATTCACCCCTGCGTTTTCTTCCTGATGTTTTCTCTCCCCCGGCAGGAAATGAAGAGAAAGGCGCAAAGGCAAAGTGCGATTGTCAAAGACAAGCAAGGATAAAGAGCGTATTACTGTAACACGGACAGACAGACCACTGTAAGCTGCTTCTAGAATTTTCCCACAGATCACATCACTGTCTCTCTCTTCCATTCCGACGCAAGCCTTCTAACGTTGCAAAGTCAAAACAAGCATCGGTCTTTCTCCAGCTTATCAAGAGCACAGAGCAGTAGAGGCTGTACACTGGGCTGCTGATTTGTCTCCTGCCTTGTCCGTGCCTCTCCTGCTATCTATCAAGCGCTGCCCTGCATGCTGGTCTTGGCAGGCCTGTTATCTGCATGCCAAATTGAATCTAGGGTGGGAGATCCTGTCAGACACACTGATACCTGTCACTGGTCTCAGTTCACATTGGAAAACCTTCTGTGCACCTACACACTCCTTATCACCCTTTTCCACCCAAAGCCAAGACCGCATGCCCATAACCATGCCTGTGCGCCTGCCTTAGATAGTCCAGGGGAGCTCCATTTGACATTTTCTGCATGCACAACTCGAATCTTAATTTTGCTCATGTCCCTGGCCATACTGTGTATGATTCAACATACCATTCCATTTAATTGACAAAAAGTGGTAACACTTTACAATGCTTAACTAATCTTAAGTAAGAACTACCTGTCTGCATGTTAAGTAAAGATGTATCAGTTGTTACATGTTTACTTAACATTATTTAACCATTACTAATGTATTACTTCATGTTAACTAATGCATTACTTCATGTTAGTTAGTCAATACTTAACGTTAGGTGTTACCCAAAATTCTTGTTTTCCCGTAATTCCTATGTAGTCTTTTAGTATAGTGACTTTTGCACATTTGAAAAATGTCTTCTGATTTTTCAGTACATCACCACGGACCAGCAGGTAGTACACCACTGTGTTTTTAACCACCATGTTTCATAACCCTGTTCTGGCTCAAGGGCTAGGTCTTAATACAAATGACTCACAGATTCATCTACTCAGGGAAGGGGTCCAAAGCTCAACCTATAGTCTTCTGCACATTTCCTGCAGTTACACATTTCCACCAGAGAGGTCGCCAGATCCCCAAAACCTACTAGGTGTATCTTTAAATGCTAATTACATTACTTGTTACTTTTGATGCACAATATTTAAAGGAATGCAGGATTTGGGGGGAATATGCGACAACTGCATACAATGTGCAAAGGAACATTGGCAGTTGTGCTTCAGGCCCCCACTCGTGGATGAATCTGACTTTTGTGTGCACATTCAAAAAGTATTCAAAGAAGTCAGACCAAACTTGGTGAAGGATGTGTCTTCCGAGGATGTTAGTGAATCATCTACTATTATCATCATATCTTCTTTTTCATCTTATCATTCATAGTCTGTGTGTGTCATGTTAACATGTAAAGCCATATTTATATATGTATAAGATATGGTCCGAAAGCCTCCCATCAAATCTGTCTGATGCCTTTTAGATGATTATTTCAGGCTTTACAAAGTGACTCACATCAGCGCACGCATGCCGTATTTTAGAGTGTTCTTATTCTTCACACTCAGTAATGACACTTCTTTCAGTTTGAACAAAACATATTACATAGCGCTGCTTTAAAGCAAGGCCAATCCTTTATATTTGGTGCTCTTACTGGCCTTTGTCAGGGTGCTCAAGTGACCTTTGACTATTTAAATATTATTTAAATAACTTGTTACTTTTTCATTAATGATAATTACTGAAAATGCTCATTCAGAGTAATTCTGAAGCGATGTATTGGCAGCCTGTTCATGGTGTTTCCTGCCCTCTGGCCACAGATTGCTGGGACAGGCTCCAATACCCACCGTGACCCAGAAGGATAAAGCAGTTTAGAGTGAGTGAGTGAGTGAGTGTTACTATTCAATCCCTGCTTTCCAGGCACTCCATAACTGTAACTCACTCTAACTTACTTGTCCATACTCTATAACCCTCTGCCTCCCCCAACTGCACACGCATTGACATGTCCCATCCGGACTTATGACCTCACTACAAGCTCCTACTCCTTATCAATATGCTTACTGTACCCTAACCACATCAACATCTATTCATCACACATCACAGCTAAACCATACTGTCCATCCCAGCCCTCGAGCACACATAGGTGAGGGGTTACTGAAGACCCGCAGCCTTTCCTATCAAGAATATTGCATTACATTATTAATTTAAAGCAGGTTTCATAACCGGGGCCAATCACATCGCCTTCATATTACATCTAAGGAGCGTTCACAGCTTCAGGGAAGGGCAGCTCACTCCGTCAGAGCGTAAAGTGAGAGTTTTACATGGGTGTGTGTTAGAGGCCATATGCATGCTGCTGTCCAGCACGGTGGGTTACAGAATGAAGAGCCCAGGGCTTCCAGGCAGGCCTAGAGAATTACAAAAGCACCACAAGCCCAGGATTTCAGAGACATATTTGTTTTTCATCAGTGTGTCAGGGGGAATCAGGCGCTAGAGATGGCTCGGAGGACTGACAGGGTTAAGACAGCGAGCAGAGTCAGGTTCTCTCTCATACACGGAGGCTGGTTTTAATACAATGTCAGGACGTGGGGCCAGATATATCTCTCACACATATGTAACTCAGAATGTACCAGCGACCACCCTTCTCTTATTTAATTCCCAGTCAAAGTGACCATTAAGTTGAAGTTTAACAGCCTGGAAAACAGCGGGAAGTATATGGTGACTTTACAGGACTTGGATTTAGTTTGGTCACATCTTAGACGTTAGTCACATTTTGCTCCTTACAAACACATTCTGTCATGTTAAGGTCTGGACTGTGGGGTGGTCATTCCATTGTTCTGAGAACCCCAACAGCTTATTTGGTTTTACTTACAATTTATTTTGACTCAGTAAATTCTTATTAACAGCCATGCATCCTTTCAGACCCATAACATTGTCTTCTCATAGAGAAAGGATGGACAGAAACACTGTCTATCAAAAGATGATACATTTATGCACTGTTTATCTGATCTGTGACAGATTTGGTGATCTACCAGGTTTTTGATGGTTATCAAGAGTCCTGTTTTCTTCTTCACTTCTTTTCATTTGACATTCAGCATACTTCCTGAAGAATGACCTACTTAATTTCTGTTTTGACAGGAAATCAAAATAGGGTAGTGTCTGGTTTGGTGCTGCAAATACAGTACCAGTCAAAAGTTTAGACACGGTTGCTCATGGAACATTTCCTCAATTTAAGTCTTTGAGTCAACCAACAACATCCATTTAGTTGGGTGTGTCTAAACTTTTGACTGCTAGTCTATGTATTATGTATCATACATATATGTAACTATGTGTATGTAGTACGTGCAGCATTTTTGTCCTGAATACGCCCAAAAACAAGCACAAGCTTACACACACTCAGACATGGGGCGCATGGGTTATGAGATGCACATTTCTGATTTCTTTCATTAAAGACACAGCCAGAACCAGAGGGGGAAAGAGGACCCCCCGAGGGCTCCATAAGCGCTTTGTTTTATGAAACCGAAGATGCCTTCAATGGACGACTTCTCCCCACTGCAATCTCTGCGCATCCCTGTTCCAGCTGCTGCATCTGACTGCTGTCTCTTTCTCCTCTCCTTCTTCTTCTCCCTCTCCCTCTGTCAATTCCCATCCTCCTCTGCCTGATATTGTCAGGATACTCCTACGCCGGGGCTGCAATTCATTTAACACTTATTCGATAAAGATATATAGAAAGGTGCATAATAAATACTGACCCCTTCGCCGGCTCGTATTTCAGCCCTTTACGGCCCTGCTTATGGCTCTGATGGGCGGAGGACGGTGGCGTAGGATTCTCCCGCAGTTAGTGGTGGTCTCCATCTTGGTTTATGACCACTTTTAAAAATGGAGGCAAATTAAAACACTATGGATCCCTGGCCTTGAAAGACTCTGAAGTGTAATTGGCTTTCTGGATGACTGTAGCTCTTAATTAAAGCACCAAATAGAGGCACATTTTCATCTGCCTGCATGCGGGATAGAGAGGAAACAGGGGCCATGCGCTGCTCTCTCTTTGAGGAATGGAGACTGACTCTCTCTTTTTCTCCATCTCTACGTAAAAAGAATCAGCTCCACAGCGGACCCTTCCCTTCCATTAGTTCGAGTTAAGATTGCGGTTTCACTGCTGAAATATATCTCCAAAACAGAAGCAGAGGCAAATATTATAATCTCACAGGTGGCAGGGAACCAGCGAGGAACCGCACGCTGGCTTTGGATATGAAGCTCCGTTCTTCATGAAGAGCGGCACAGCATCATCGTGTTACAGCTCTTTAGCCGGAGGTTACTGCCCTCAGTCAGGCTTGATGGAAAAGACAGCACGGCGGTGTGGGTTAATACTTGTCGGCTTGTTAAACTCAAATGGTACAACTTGCACTACGTTTGGACCTGTAAAAGGCAGCAGGCAGATGAGGGCTTAAATGAAGACGCTGGGGAGATGTAAGCTGAGCTACACTAGCTTTACTCAACCTTGCAGAGAAAGCAGCGGCACTGAATCTACTGAGATATGAGCACTGCATATACTATAAGAGAGAATATGGAGGAGAATCAGATGGAGACAATGAAACAGAGACAGAGAGAGAATAAAAAGTAGAAAGAAAAAGTGAGAGAAACAGAGAAAGAGAGAAAATGATAGAGAATGAAAGAGACAAAGACAGATAATAAGAGAAAAAGAAAATGATATGAGAGAATGGTAAATAGAGGAGAGAAAGAGGAGAGAGAGAGAGTGAGTGTTAGAGAGAAAGAAAGAAAGAAAGAAAGAAAGAAAGAAAGAAAGAACAATGATTGGAAAAAACAGAAACAGAGGGAAAGAGAAAGGGAGGAAGAATTAAAGAGACAGAGAATGAGAGAAAATGAGAAGAAAGTGAGTGACTTGTAGAGAAAAAGTGAATGAGATTAAGAGAAAGAGAGAATGAATGTTAGAGATTAAGAGAAAGAGAGAATGGGTGTTAGAGAGAAAGAGGGAAAGAGGGAAAGATGGAAAGAAAGAAAGAAAGAAAGAAAGAAAGAAAGAAAGAAAGAAGAAAAAGGAACAAAGACTGGATAAAACACAGAGAGAGAAACAGAGGGAAAGAGAAAGGGAGGAAGAATGAAAGAGACAGAGAATGAGAGAAAATGAGAAAAAACTGAGTGACTGGTAGAGAAAAAGTGAATGAAGTACAGAGAGAAAGACAAGTTGATAGAAAGAGAAAAAAGCGGGAAAATCAAAGAAAGGATAATGAATTAAAAAGTGAAACAGAGAGAGAGAAAGAAAGGGGGCAAAATGAAAAAGAGAAAAGAGAATGAGAGATAGACGGCAAGACAAAGAGAAAAATAAAAAGGAAAGAACTAGAGACTGAATGGGACAGAGGGAGAGAGAGAGGAGAAAATGAAAGAGGGTATAAAAAGAGTGAAATGAGAAAGAGAGATAGGGAGGAATGAAGAGACATAATGAAAGAGAAAAAAGACAGAAAATCAAATAGAGAGATAGAGAGAGAGAAAGGGCAGAGACAGCGAGACAGAGAGAGATAGAGAACAACACGCACATTAGCTTCTCCTGTTCCGATCAAAGCTTGGCGGCGTTTGGCTTTGTATTCCGCTCCAGCCGTTTAACTCTGTGCCCTTGCTTAGTGTCTTACATCTAGCCCAAAGACTCCTTGATTTAATTAACTGGGTGCTTTATGAATAAAAATATTCCAGTATTGATCATCCTGAGAGCTGACGCAGGCTAAACTGGGACAGTCATTCGCTTCATTACGCTGCCCGCATTTTTTTTCTGCTGGTAGCAGAGGGCAAGCAAAAAAGAGAAGGAGGCAGCTTCTAAATCATGGTAAATGGGCTCAAATGCTCCCTTGGGTGCTTAAAGCTCTCTGCTCCAGCTTCAACATTCCTCTACCGCTCCCAAGAAAGCGTCCGTGTATGGAAATTATAAATGGAAATAGTTTTTTCCCAGTGTAAGTATCTATTATGTTTTGTCGATACTTTAATTAAATTGGACAGCTTAATGTGATTTACCCTGATCCATACCCTTTATGGTTATAAAAGCCTTTTTGGCTCCCGGCCCAAGAAACGTCGAACAAATTTAGATGAGTTGGAGGTGGGGGGGAAAAAGAGGAATAGTTGGAGAGGTTGGGCACACAGGGTGATTTGTTATTGGTTAATTCACTTTTATTCCTCTTCTGTCATTCGGTTTAATTCTCTTTCTTCTGCGGCGTCTCTTCCCCCGGACGGGGCCTGAGCGACAGAGTGGGCTTTTAGGAACATTTATAGTGGCAATAAAATGTCAGTTATAAGGCATGACAAGAGTGCACGCGGACGGCAGCTCCGTCGGCCTGTCTGATACGCCAGAATGCTTTCGAGATAGGAACGCTTCGGAAAGATGGGGGCAGAGAGATTGTGTATGATGTCTTGTATCAGTCTTCGCGAGCAAAAGCAGCTATGGAGCCAAAGCCCCCCGAAAACAGAAAGGTGGGGGGGTGGGGGGTGAGGGAGTGGGAGAAAACCTGGTTGAAAGGATGAACCTGCTAATCAGACAATGGGATTTGAGGGGCTTTTAAAAGGAGTGGGCCGGACGCCTTTGCCCAGCTCACTCTCCGTCTCTCTGTTCACATCTGGGCCCCCTCAGCAGCCATAAATAATACTGAAGAGATTAAGAGATTGGATGGGGGGGGTGAGGGTCTGGGGAGGGGGTGTGGGTGGGTGTGTATCTGCAGAGTTTCAATTCATCTCGCGGCAGGTCATGGTTGCCACGGAGACCAGGAGCCATGCTGTCCAATTAACTCGGCGGCTGGTTGTGCAGGTGCAGGTGGTAGTGCAGCGAGAGCATGTGTGTGATTTGGCGAGGTTTTTACAGGACGTAGTGTGTGTGTGTGTGTGTGTGTGTGTGTGCACTCGAGAGACTAAGAAAGTGAGAGAGAATGAGAGAGATGCAGACACAGACTGAGGTGCTGACTTCTTCAGTTGTTAACAATAACAGTAGCTACTATATCGGTAAGTACTGTGATACTAATATTATAGCTTCCATATAATTGACATTACAATGGGTACTAAAGTGCTTGGTGACTTTCAACAGGATGCCATCTCTGCCACAAATCAATTTGCGGAATTTCTGTCTTGCTAGGTCAACTATAAGTGCAATTATAGTGACATGGAAGCATCTAGGAGCGACAACACCTCAACCACAAAGCAGTAGAGCATTGCTGCTGAGCGCTGAAACATCTATCCTCTGTTGCATCACTCACTACAGAGTTCCAAACTGCCTCTGGAAGCAACATCAGCAAAAGTACTGTGCATTGAAAGCTTCATGAAATGGGTTTCCATGGCCAAGCAGCTGCACGCAAGCCTAAGATCAGAATGTACAATGCTTACCCTCGGCTGGAGTGGCGTAAAGCATGCCATCCCTGGAGCAGTGGAAAACTGTTCTCTGGATAGGTGAATCACGCTTCACTGTCTGATAGACAAATTTGGGTTTCTCAAGAGAATGCTACCCATTAGCGTTTAAAGTCGGAACAGTAAAGTTTGGTGGAGGAGGGATAATGGTCTGAGGACATTTTTCTAGGTTAGGGCCTCTTACTTCCAGGGTTAATGCTACAGCATACAAAACATGTTTGCCAATTTGCCACTGTTGTGCCAACAGTTTGCAGAAGGCCCTTTCCATCATGAGGTGAGGCCCATAAAAACTTGGTTTGATGAGTTGTGGTGTGGAGAAACCCCAGTAGCCTGCAGAGTCCTGACCTCAACCCCACTGAACACCTTCAGGCTGAATTTAAATGTCAATCGTGAGCCAGGCTTTCTGGTCTAACATCAGTATCTGACACACAAATGCTCTTTTGACTGAATGGGCACAAATCTGCACAGATACACTCCAAAATATCACAGAAGGCCTTCCCAGAAGAGTCAAAGCTGTTATAGCTGCAAAAGAGGGCAAACTCCATATTAAACCCACAGCTTTGGAACAGAATATCAAATAAGCTTATGTGGGTGTACAGATGTCCACATACTTTTGGCCATATAGCGTATATACTAGATATAGTCTCTTTCATTAATTTAAGGTGTAATACTTAGCTCCTTTCATCAGAGCAATACTTTTAAACAGTCAGAAACCTAGGGTGACTCTGGCTTCCAGGTACAAGGGCCAAGCCCCCCAGCCCACCCCTGATATGTTTGGATTACTCCAGTTGAGATAATGGCAACAGCAGTAGTAGAACTAAGTTATTTGGTCATTGCAGATTGTTATTAACCAATAAAGCTTCCATATTACCTGGCTTAGCACAATTCAGTACACAGGAGGTCAATAACTCCCCTTCTGTAAGGTGAGTGTGCAGCATAAACTGCCTAGATCTACACAGTAGTTAGACGTACTTACAAGCAAATTTCTGAGCCTCCATCTGATGTACACCAAAGAGGCAATCTCAGGAAAGCCTCTGAAAAGAGCAAGCATGCTGAGGTAGGCGGGTACACAGACAGTGTGATTGCTTAGAAACAATACACCACTGCCCTGTATGATGACACACTCGGCGTGGGTGAAAAAGAGATGTTCGTGCGCGTGTGTATTCATGTGTGCGAGTGTGTGCCATTCTGTTTGTGTATTCAGAATGACCATGGCCTGTCCGCAACCACCCACATCACCTCTGTTTCCCAGCCCCCTGCTGTCACTCCGCCTCTCTCCCTTCGTCTCTGTGCAGAGAACAGCATGGGCAGGCATGCCACCTTTGAAGCGAAAGAAAAAAAGCAGGCCGGCATCCTTTGATCGACACAATCACAAACAACAAGAGGAAGCCACCCGATAGCACACGCTACGGCCCATTTCAAACAGCTCTATCGAACACTTTCTGAAGCATCTGGAGAAATCACATTCTGTAAACAAGTTCCCAGAATGTGGCGCGTTGGAGGCCGAATAGACGGCGTGTGGTTTGTTTGCTGCTTGGTTGGCAAATAAGCCTAATCTCTTTATAATGAGAGTAATCCAGTTAGACTCAGTAAATGGCTAACGTCAGGCTAATTGAATAAGAGCCAAAACCAGCTCTGTGTGTCGAAGAGCCGCAGCCCTCTGTGGCCTAGCCAAACCTGCAATGCAACCTGCACCTTGTCAATGGAGACTAATGATGGATGCATTCGCCATGCAATTTAATTTCTGGGCCTGATCGTTTTCTGCAGGACGCTCACCAAACGCCCACCTGTGAAATAGTAAGGAGCGAGTTAATCTATATGAGGATGACGTCTGCTGGTGTTCTATTAAAGAAATGGGCAAATCTGTCTGCAGTCGTTTGCTATCACAAATCACAAGGCCTTCCCTGTTCCGAGCTATTAGTATATATGGCTGGAATGACCAGTGCTTCTGTATAAGGGTGTATTTTAATGCAGCAGGTATTTCTGTATTTGAATCTACTTTTTATCAGAGCTGTTAGCGCATTTACCATGACAAGTCATCGATTTTAAGTTTAGTTTTTGTTACAAGCTATCGCCTGAAACTAGCAGCAATATGCTTCTTATTTCAAGCCATCTTTTATTGCTACTCTGATGAAACAAGCTAATAGCTCTTAAGCTGGGCCTACACCTCATAAAGTTTGGCCTCAGGAACTTGATTGAAGGCAATTGATGGCGCAGAATTCCAGAGTGATCAAAATTCAATTTTTACAACTCAAAATGTTCATTAGTCCTGTAGAGTGAGATGCTCAGTGATATACCTGAACAAGTGGTTCAGGCAACAGCCAATGAGAGAGCTAGGACAGGGCAAAAAGGTAAAGAGATGGGCATGCATGCCACAGCAGGTTATGTGCCAAAGGACAAAGGAACTGCTTGTTGAACAAGCAAATAAGAACCTTTGCCCTGTTTTGAATGTATGGATATAGTGAAGGCAGCCTCTTTACAGTTTCATGTCCGCTGCCAGTTTGTACCGAAACCTTCTCCAGCTCTCACTCTGATGTCTCAACAACATAATAATCATCAAGTCTGTGGTTTCGCTACCCATAAAAGCACAAACAGTTAAAGTAATTTTGTGTCTGATACCCTCTATCTGCCCTAAAGTCTAGTTTGTGCGCCCTCACAACAAAAAGATAAGAAATTCTGTTAAAATCTGACATTCTGTTTGTGATGTGTTCAGTTTGTGATGCGTTCAGTTTGTGATGCGTTCAAATTTAGAAATGTAGTGTACAGCAGGCTTTAAGCTTGATGCTGACTGGTTGCTAATCACATGAATATGACACCGACAACATGGAGAGAAGGCAACAGGGTCCCTGTCTCTGGTTTCTCCTCCAGAAGACTCCAGGCGTCATGTGTTGTTGGAGACATAATCATGTAAAGTTTGAAGTCAGCTCTTATTATTTTCGCCGAGTTACAGTGCACTAAATTTTGGCCTAGAGTGTGCCTTAGTCGGATACAAATGTGCACAATTCCGGAGTCTCCAGGGCTGCAATCCAAGGCTCATTGGAAAGGGCATGCCGCACTCTCTATTCTGTGGAGTTTGGGTTTGTCACAGATGTGTTAAGTCGGAACAACTCCGGAATTGTGCACATTTGTATCCGGCTAAGGCACACCCTAGGCCGAAATTTGATAATTCCAACCATAAGGGCATTACGGTTGACGTGCATGCGGCCCAACTCCCCTGGCCCTGAATGTCTCTGAATGCATAGAGTAACCCATGGTACACAGTAGCATTGCACCTAAATCTAATGAAAAGGGCTTGAAAGTGTGGAGGAGTGGTCGGACTACTTGGAGAGGTTGGAGGGCTGGAAGGAGACAGTCTTCACCACATTTGAACCATCCATGATCCAACTGGCCACAATGGAGCCAAGTAAAAGTGGGCCTCCGCTGTCAAGAGAGTTTTTCTAGCTCTGTAATTACTCCATATGCGAGTCTACGAAGGTCAACACAGCACGGTAATTAACATGTAACCTAACCTGAGAAAAGTCTAATTGCATACAGAAAAAGGAAAGGGGAGTAAAAAAAAAAACAACCTGAGGAGAGAGCTCGGGGCCGAGACCCAGGGGGCCCTAATCAGCCCTCGGTACTTTTATCGCATGTTAGAAAATCCCCACTCTACTTTTCCAACAACGGCCACCCAAACATAGGCTCGTAATGGAGAAAGACAAACACGCAGGTTCTCATTTTGGAATAATTGCCCTGGGCTCTAATGTGGTGGAAAAAGACCTGTGCTGTTACTGTAAGCTTTTCCAGGCTACTTCCTATTTCCTATTTAGGGCTTCATACAAGGCCTGGTTAAATTTTCAACCACGTGTGTCATTTCAAACAAAGTTGAGAATGAAAGAATGCAATTTATTTCCTGTTATTGACCTTTATATCATAAATGGAAAGGACAGCCAGGCAGAGAGAGAGAGAGAGAGAAAGAGAGAGAAGGAGAGGGGATATACACAAACTGCAGGAGCCTCCTCAACCACAAGATGGAGCCCCCTGGCTTCTCTCAACCGTTTCAAGCCAACCAATCAATAAGTTCATCCCTTCATGGGCTGGCAGAGCGCTTCAGAAGGCCCAGAGCAGGCTCAGTGCCCTGGGAGCCATAATATTTCCCCACATGTTTACATGCGAGCACATTAACGCACTGAAGGGCCGACGAGAGAGTGGCAATTATGATGACTGGTATCTGCAGCGGAGCCTGGAACTGCTCTCTTAACCGCACACACTGGAGAGAAGCAGGACATGTGAGGCTGCCTGCAGCACAAAACAGAGCAAGCCAAAGGCTGACACACCTCAGCAAAGCACATACAACTTTGCCAAATGGATGAAAGTCAGTCTGTGACACCCAAAAATAAAAACAGGGACACCGAAAACCCATATAGGTAGGTTTCACAGGAAACATTAATGGAAAAATTCTTTAGATATTGTGTGTATAAGAAATACACTGTAAATCAGTTTGTAACATTAATAATTGCCACCATCAAAACACATATTTTCTGCAACTAAGTAAATTTTTTTGTGCTTTAATGAAATTATCATGGGTTTATGTGTGTAGGCCTGTTCAAAGCTGTGTTGCTATGCTAGTTGCTATACTATGTTGTCATGCCTGTCAACAATTGCCATTACTGAACATTTGGTAAGGTTTTGCTGGTGTTATGTTACTGGTGGAGTTATGATCTTACTATTGACAAAATGGAATGACCAATTATTTGTTTTACCAAAATAAACATAGTTAAGGTACAGAGTCAATCGAATAAAAAAGATTTGAGGCTACAGACCTGTTGGGACGAACCGCTGTATCTCCATGTCTTCTTTAACCTTGTACATGATTTAAAAATGCCACATGGACTTTATAGTGTGTGGAAATTTGACAACAATTTACATTAAGCATTGATTAACTAACTTGAGGTAATGTATTAGTTAAGTCATACATTAACAATGGTCAACCAATATTAAATAACCATGTAACTACTGTTATATGTTTACTTAACATGTAGTTGTTACATGTTTACTTAAGATTAATTACATATTGTAACCACTGTTAATGTATTACTTCATGTTAGCTAATGTATTATTACACTAGTCAATACTTAACGTAAAGTGTTACTGACAATTTCATGATGAACTGACAGAAGCGCTCCAAAATGACATTTTATTTAGTTAAACATGTTTTCCCCTACTACTGTAAAGGTACCATTCCTGAGCCAAAATCCAGCTCAAAAAGTTGCATGGAATTACATCAGTGTCCTTTCCATGAGGGCAATCACCAACAGGGTCAAATGATGATGGCAACCTCAGTGTCAAGGACAACAAGGCATACCCTTCTAACAAATCTATTTTGTGTGCTGCTTGTAGGACTTTTTGTGCTCGTGCTAGTTCTGGTCTCCCCTTGTGGCTGTGTCCTGTCTTCTCAGCCTCTGTTGGACAGGTATAATAGGATAGCAGTTGGGGGGGCTGGAGAAGCCCTCTCATTTCCTCACCAATTTACCCATAGACAAAGATGCTGCTGTCTGTCCACTATCGGGCAGCTGGAAATAAGATATCGGCGGGGGAGAACGCCTCACTGCCCAGCCCAGAATTAAAATATCCAAGTCTCCAAGCACCACTGGGGCATGCTACTGCTGTGTAGGACACTGTGCTCTATCAGGAGGCAAGCATGAAAGAGACGAGAGAGCGAAGCAGATTCCTATCATATGAAACCTCCTTGGATTGAGATGTGTGGCTTGCACGGCAGACTCATTCCATTCACGACAGGTGCATCCATACACACACACACACAGACACACGCACGCATGCACACACACACACACACACACGTATGCACGTACGCATACACACACACACACACACACACACACACACACACACACACACACACACACTCACACATATACATAAGAGAAGGTGGCAGGTGACAGTAATTACCATGCTGGGCGCTGCTTCGGTTATGGGTGCCTGAATGTTGCCTAAGTTGCCTGGCTGTGGTGTGTAAACTGCTTCCTGAGGTTAATGTCGAAACTCAATTTACCCCAAATGCCCCCTGTCCCCCTTCCCCTAATCAAATCTGCAGCACTGCCTGCTGCATGCTGCCTCTTCCCAGGAAAGTGGAGGCGTGTGGAGCCACACACACACACACACACACACACACATGCACGCCCAGACCAGCCATTCCAATGGCTCAAAATTCAAAATCAAACTGCCTGGCCAGCCTTCTCACATCTGGCCCACTACCTCCAATCTCCTTTGTTGTACAAGGTGAGAAAATCTAATGGCCTCCACACCTAGTCGCGGGCCATTATCCTGCACGTCACTCCCTGCCGCTTCCTATTTGGCCCGCTGATTGTATCTGCATCACTCAGTGTTGTGTGAGGCAGCAGGGCTGCAGGCACGCTCCAGCAACTCCACTCAACGCCCATTACTGCTATTGCTGCCTCTCAGGCTGCATTCAACATCACCCCGGAGGCCCTTCACTGCCTGTCCACTTCCCTGCATTCTACCAAAGCACATAGACTACCATTCCAAAGGGTGGGAACTTTTTCATATTATTACTTATTCAGCAATAATAACTAAACTTACTTACATTTGAAACATGCAAACGCAAGGCATTTGGTTATTGGTAAAAGTTATGTCAGATTAACCTTCTTAATTATATAAAGTCTTGATTTTCTGCCGTTTTTTCAGTAAGAACAGTACATACTAGAGGCTGCTCAACTTAACTTTTTAAAGGCAACAGCTGAACGGTGATAGGCAAGTCGATGTGGAATTATCACTATTAAAGTAATGAATAAAACTACAGTAGAAGTGGACCCGCAACAAGCGACTCTACTAATCCATAGAATGTGCTGTGAACTTTCCAACCAGACAGCATGGTTCGCATTACTAGCCTTCAGGGAACCGGAGATACAGACATTGGAATTTCTCACTCATTTGCATCTGACCTAGGCGCACCTTAGGCGACCTTGTGGGCATGCTTGCAGGTCTCAAGAGCCAGAGAAATGTAGAGCATCATATCTCAGTGAAATCGGGCTTTAAACTAATAATATTACAGGCCGTAAGCATTATAGGGCGCAAGTCCACTCTCCAACAATACATGGCTATTTCATACATGTATAGAATCTATTTATCTGCAACATACAATACAATTCAATTTATAGAGAATCTTGAAATGTTGTGTAGGTACTTTTGTATGTACATGTCAAGTCAGCTCCCTTGTGGCATTCTAATATTCATGTCACTCTATAGTAAATTCAATCTCGAATTAAATCAAGCTTATCAGTTTATGAATCGTCACAAATGACCTGAACCATATGAAGCTGCATGTTCCATCATCTGCAAGAAAAGCTAGTTTATATTACTGAATACATCAAATCCAAACTTGTGACTAGCGAGCTAAAACTTTTGAAAACAACAGAGTAAATAGCACATTTCCTCTACCGCTATCTTTTTTCCTTCTTCTTCAGCTCCCCATCTGTCCGGGGGTCTGTCCTGAGATATGCTATCATTGCATCACTGCTTGCTCTTTCCTGTTCTATCTGGACTGTTGCTTGTTTTCAAAGCAGCACACACGGGCCAACACCATCTCTTTCCAACTCAATGCATTCCAACAATAACTTACAATTCCATGTCTGTCGCCATATGGAGAGAAGAACGTGGAGCGGAAAGAAAGGCTAGGTGTTCTACCCACACCCTGAGAAGCTGTACGTATAAACCAAGAGGAATTACACAGCACAGAGCTCCTCTTTAGCACTCATTAAATATAACCTTGGGTGATGTGGATTTCCCTGTTAAATCCTGCGCTTTGGTCGGCCTTAGAATGAGCTCGGCTTAGAGTCTACTGACTGAATCCCTTCATTACTGCCGTGATGAGGGAGAAATCTACTCTATACTAGAAAACAGATAATTACTCATTCTTTCATAATGCATAAAAGTTCTCTGAGTTTGATTCATTTGGAAAACCATCTTAGGGAAAATAAAAAGTGATGTATTTGACATACTGAAGACTAATGTTATTGTCCAGAAATACGTGAAATACACTCATCGTCCAAAAACAGCTGCACAAGTAGTTGCACCCAGAAGGAAACAACCAACAGGAATGAAAATTGTTAAGTAGGTTGACATCATGAGACATGCCAATGATTCAAGTTTCACACTCGGCTGCGGATGTGATGTAAGCAAGGATGAGCTTTATCTCTGTAGCTGACTGACCCAACAGCTACAATTGCAGAAATTCAGCAAGCAGTGAAGCCCTCCATGAGTCATCTGGTTAGTGGCAATGCTGCACGACACAGGACTGCATGCTCACAGACCCTTGCCATGATTGTCCTTAACACCATGTCAACATTGCCAAAGACTGCAACGGTGTCAGGCCAGACTGCAGTGGGTCATCTTCAGTGACGAGTCCCGCTTTTGTCTTGGTGAAGACGACCAACGAATGCGGAGGCACCGCGGTCAGCGCCAGATGAGCGGTCTGGTATAATGTGTCCTGAAGGTCTGTTGTCACTCCACCTCCACCGCTACAGCAAAACTACAGGAACTGGGTGAGAATATTTAAGCTGCATGGGATGGATAATCGCAGGACACCATTAGGAACCTCTACAGCTCCATGCCGAGACGTCTGGCATGTTGCGTTAGCCACACTGAGAGACACTACTTCTGTATGTGTAGCTCAATAAATATTGCCCATATCAGTGTAAATTTATCATCATTTATTGTTCCTGGTAAACTTTATCTTCCTTCCCAATAGCAATCCGACACTTCCTTCTGGGTGCAACTATTCTTTTGACGATGAGTGTGTCTAAATGTTGCATTTTGGTATCCTGTCCTTTTTTGATGGAAATATCTCAGCACTTCACTGTGACAGTGTGCCCCTGCCATATAAGACCCATCTTTCATCCAGACGGGCTTAACAAGAGAATACCACACGACATTTAACCACAACGGCATTCACATTTAAGCCGGCTGAATGATACTTCAACATTCTACATTCAGAAATATATAGTGGCTTCTTGCTTAAAGCTGCACCCTAAAAGACTGCATTCCTTCAGTTTTCCCATTTAACAGTGCATTGTATTGAACCATAAAGCAAAAAGCACTGGCTGTATTTCCATCAGATGGAAGCCTTTCTGCTAGAGGTCATGGTTTGCATCAGTGTGTTTCATTTCACTGTTATTTTTAATTTCCCTCCGTTTACATTTACTCTTGCTTGAAAATCTTGCGTTGTTTCCTTTCCGCTGAAACTTCTCAGAGTAATCTTAGAATGTAATCATGTTACATTTCAAACATGCTTTATCTGTAATCTGATTTCTGTCTATTTTCATAACTGTAATTGATTACAGGTTTTTTTTTTGTATATCCCATGCACCATTCCGTAACATGTATTCTATTACCCTCTAACTCTGCGTTCTAGGCTCTGATTTCACAGTCTGTGGTTTGATCAGCGTGTGGGGTGTGTAGCAGTGTGTGGTTGTATATAGTGCAGTAGTATCATTAGTCCAGCATTGCAAAAAAAGTGGATCATTTTTGTGGATGGTGCACTCTACCTCTTAGTGGGGACGTGATCTCACTGATTACGGCATCATAAGGGCAAAGTTGATTTATTAGGGCCCGCTGATGAAGCCGTATTTAAATAAACACCAGCATCCTTTCCAGAGCTAAAGAAATAGCCCCCCGGGGGGGGCTCACAAACAGCTTGCCTGTTGGGGGTAGGGGGTTGGGGAGGGCAGAACTGATTTATTTGTCGGCAAGCAATAAGTCAATGATTTTAACACTTTGCCCTCTGCTTTAGGAGAGAAAAAAAAGAAAGGAAATCGCTCAGTGACCTGTCTCAGCGCAGTCGTGGTATGTGTGCAGGGAATCTGTGGAATCGCGTATGCAGAACAGAGGGGAGGAACAACAGCCGCCGGTGGTGTCGAAGCCGTGCTAAACGGCTTGTCTGCCCTTGTTAACACCCAGGCCTGGGCTGAAATTGGGTTCAGCTGCGGCGTGGCACTGCTGAGCACTTTTACGTGCGGGATCATAAATCAGCGTCCTTCGCGCCGGCTGCAGGCCCTCGGGCCACATTTCCACCTTCCTGAGACCCCATTAGCTCCTACATATTCCACCTTTCCGGGTGCAGAGGGCTACGAAGACCTACTGTAGGAACGTTACAAAAAGTGTCCAAGCAGTTCAGAAGCCATAATGCATGAACACTACAAAAGTAGCATCAGTCCTACTATCAATAGAGATGCTTAGCTATGTCTCAAACACTGCAATATTCTGACTTTATACAGCAGGTACATGTTGTCAGACATGAGTCCTGGCAGGCCATAGCACTGCTAGAGTTGAGCATATTGCATTATTAAGCATCTGCCAACCAGCAAGGCCTACATGAAGCCAGCATACACTTCAAGTGCAAGCTACTTAGGCATTGCATGGACTAGAAGACTGAAAAATCTACTTGTCAACACCGTGAGGAGCATTCAGCTAGTCAAGGATAGAGTTTGAAATGTCAAGGTAAAAACTGTAGTGAGGAGGCAGGGTGACAGCACAGAAACCAGCATAGAAACCTGTCATGACTAACCAGCATGTTGAGGAGTCTCTCACAGAACTGGTCTTGTACAAGCATATGATCCATCATCATTTATTCCAATAGACCAAAATAAAAACTCCAATAAAATTCCTCTACAGTCAGCATATGACTATATGAGGCTATATGACTAGCACAGGTGTTCATAGGTGATCAGATATGTTCCTTCTGATTTTATACAGCAGGGCTGCGCATTGGCAATGCACTGGCCAAGCTCTGTCATTAGCAAACATAATTAAGTTTGTTTCTGGTCTTAGAGTGTTAGTAGAGGGAAAACACTCATCTCTGAGGACACTCTGACCTGGTACCTAGATTACTGCATGATTTTAAACCAAACTCTAATATTTTGCACACAACAAACAAGGCAAATTACCATGCAGAACCTCATGCCATCAAACCACGCCAAGGCTAGAGTTAGCTAAGCTAAGATTACATAACATTAACATACCATATCCAGTTACTATTTGAAATTATAATTAACTGCAGGTTTATCTGATAACTATTCCGCTGTGTATGGTAGCCTGCATGCTGAGCAGCATTCCACTCTTCCTTTATTTTGCAGCTCTAGTCCATCACATAGTTCAACAGCACACTGAATCCTATTGCATTTACAGCGTAAGGCATTAATGGAAGCTAGTACACTACAGAAACACTTGACATAAGGCCTATTTCACGGTCGGTCCAGGCTCCTGAAGGACATCTGGTCGTGCTGTGGGCAAGAGAAAGCAGCTCGGCTGGTGGGGGCTGTGCTCTGCGCTGACCAGGCCGAGAGTGAGCTTTTATATACGTTTTCTCACGGTGAGCAAATATGGGAATTAAGTTAATCATAGCCTCAGGGCTAGGCTTTTTAAAGAGGAGAGAGAAAGTGGAGGACAGAGTCAGTGATTGCACTGCTCAGGGAATTGCGCTTTCCTTGACTGCCAAAAGAATATGCCCGCTCTGTTGTAATCGAGCTTCAGCGGGCAACGGTTGCATCTGAGTAATGAACCTGGGGCGGCAGGGTAACTTGAGTGTATAAATAATGAGAAAGGAGTGTCTGTATACATAAGTAAATAATGAAAGGGCAACTCTATGTGGGAGGGCATACAGTATGCTCTGTGTTCACACATGGAATTGAAGTGCCCGGAACTACAGAACAGTGACTCTGGAGGGCAATGAATACTTCATGCGTGTCCATAGAGAATAGCTTATAAATACATAAATATGGGAGACCCCCTGATTTATAGTCAGTCCCTGAAGCATATTGGTGCTGCGGCAGATGGAGCACACGTCCACTTGATGTCAGCCCCCTTGTGGGATCTAGTTGAAATTCAAGGTTATCTGTGATCAGAACACTGACTTCCTGCTGTTCCACAGAGGTCAAAGCTCACCTCCCAGTCAGGAGCCCTCCACACACACTTTCCAGCCCCGCCAGGCCCCTGTGTTGCCATCTGTCCCCTCACACTCACTCCTCACACTCCCCTGAACGCAGCAAGCCCAAACAGCTAAAAGCCCCCCAGATGCTTACCGCCAACCCTTTAGCATGTAAGAACGCATTAGACTGAGGCAAAGACTGAGGCAGTACTGAGTGCTGAATGGTTTAAAGTTTGAATAAGGGTTTATTCCATGTTTATTCCAATCATATTCCATTTAAACCATTGTTATTGGTACTTTTGTGTTAGAATGTTCATTCAATGTAAAGTGCAGCTTACGTTTTCCTTAATATATTATACACGATATGTGAGAACACCATATGTTAGGCCTTCCAGATGCTTACTGGCAGTTATACAACATGGACAGACATGTAAACCTAGAAAATACTGGAGGAATACTGGAGATATTACTTCAGTGTTGACCCTCTTTGACATTAACACAGTAACGGTACTTCTTCTGTGACCACGACTGCGGACATTCAGAGAGGAGTGATGCCCTCCATGAGTCATCCTGTTAGTGCCAGCACTATTGGCTGATGGCTGCATGACGCAGGACTACATGCACGCAGACCGTTAACGACGACTGCCCTTAACGCCACGTGAAAGTCGCCAAAGACTGCAATGGTGTCGTGTCAGACTGTCATGGAGTGACTCAGAGTAGTAATGGGTCATCTTCAGTACTGCGTTTGTCGACCAACGAATCCATGTGTGGGTGAATGGTTTGTTGCCATGCGTCACATGTTCAGAAGGCCTGGTGTCACTCCACCTCCACCCCTACCGCAGAATCTGCAGGAATCTGGAAGGACACCATCAGGAACCTCTACAACTCCATGCAGAAACGTCTGGCATGCTGCATTAGCTTTATCTTACTTCTGAAAAGTGTTGCAATCCAACATTTCCTCCCGTGTGCAACTTTTGATGATGCGGTGTGGATGTGCAATAGGGGTTTCTCACAGTGTCAGTCACGCATACAATAACTAGTACTACAGCATTATTGATTCTCTTACTATCTATAGTAAGTAATCTGATGCTGATGGTCATGCCAAGCGTTTTATAGTTATTACCAGTGGAGATGCTGTACTAAAGAAAATAAGCTCATATTTATGTTAAGAAGGTATTAAGACTAGCCACTAAGAGCTGTGATTATGTAACACACACATCTATGACTTTATGACATATTTTCCCCTTCTGTGGTGCAGCTGCATCGTATTTTATCTTTACCAAGTTACTTCGTCTACTTAGTTATCACTCCCTATATTTAAGAGTGCCCATTAATTTAAATGTAAATCAGACATTTCCCTGTATCCTGATTTTTTTTCCTTGAGGCAATTTGAATAGCCTGCCTCTGTAGTGCCTCCAGGACTGCCTGCCCCTTGCCAGATGGCTTTGCGGAGTTTTGCTAACAAAGTCATTAAAACGCCTCATTTAATTTCAATTTTGGCCAAGACAAATCTCATTTCATGTCTCTTCACACATGCTGGGCTCTCACGCGCATACGCACATGCACATGTGTATACACACCCACCCTGAACGCGTGGACGTCCACCGAGAATAACCCCAAGAAGACAAGCATCTCTATAATAGCACGAAAACAACATGGCTGCCACGGTCTCAAAATGGGGCTGTCTGACAGACAGCGAAGAACCAGAGAGGTCTCATGCCTTCCGACAAGAGGGGGAAAAAAAGAAGAAGGGAGGTTTCTCTCTTCCTTTCCTGCTGCTTGGTCAACCGCAGCTCTGCTAGCTCATGACGCTTTCAGCCAAGACGATCTCACCACACCGTTTACAAGGCCAGATTCCCCCCTTTCGCAGCTACTGTTCCGCGATTGGGAGAAAAAGTACCTCGCGTACGACAGCACAAAAAAAACCCAGCTGAGAAAAAGCATTCCGTTAATCCGTTCCTTGAGGTTTCCCTGTTTACAGTTAACAGGAGTTCTCAGGAGCTTTCAGACTTCTCGCACTGGCTTCTTTCTAAATGGGAGAATTCCATCACGAGCGCATGCAAACAACACTCTTCTCAAACTCTATCAGCATTAAGTATTGACAAAAATGTCTAGGCCATGTGGCAGTGCTGGGTAAACATTTTAATCATACAGCCACATCAATGGGAAAGCATGATTAGAACCAAAGCTTTCACATAAAAGAGCGCGGCCTTAACGTCTGGATCACGCTTATTTAGCGCCGGTGTAAATCAAGCGTTCCTGACTGCTATTAAGAACTCACTGGAACTACGTGAGCCACACACTCTGATGCTGCACAGCAGACAGGCCTCACAGGGTGTGAAAAGGAGTCAATTGCTTGCACGCCATCGTTCAGATTCCGGCGTAAGGATTTTGGATTAAACAACAGACAAATCCGAGATCAAATCAGGAAGTTTGCATTAGTCAGACATTAGCTGGCTGTTTGGTTCCATCCTTTGTAGTCCCTTCACGCCACAGAAATTTGTTAAGAACACTTTCCAGCGAGTAAAGTGTGGCAGATCCGAAACAGACACTGCAACCTTGAGATCCATGTCTTTGTGCTAGTTCTCCTAAGCACCGCAAAGGCTCCACCCCGTAACGCAATCTGTTTTGAGTTTCAGCCTCTCATGTGTTTGGCCATTCAATTTAGGAAATGTGAAGCAGCTGATGCTTATAAATAAAAGAACAAACCTTCGCCGAGTTTTTATATCATTTTTACAGAGCCTCTCGTTTTCCTTCCACTCTCTCTTTCTTGTCTCATATTTAATACATGAGCATAAATACGTTTAGTTTTTATGTAACCGCCGAGCGCATGAGGCTCTGATATGGAGCTAGTAATTGGCTCGCCGCTATAAAACGAGCTGGCTAGCTCAGCTCACTGCCTGCCATCGCTGCCTGGCTTTTGCGGACTTGACCTGTGCGTTTGCGTGTGTGGGGATTGGAGGGAGACGGGGGGATTCGGGAGGGTGGGTTGTTTGGTAGCCAATAATTAAAACAAAAGCAGCGGTTTTAAACCTGAGGTAATTGGGGTCTTCCAGCCGTTTAACTCTAGCCAAGCTCGGCAGCGAGTCCGGGCCCGAAGCGTCATTTTTCAGACCACTTTGAAATGATAATGAAACACACAGGAATGGATGGATGGATTATACGCTGGAAAGGTCCATTGATGTGGTGGAGGGAGATCATTTTCCTTCTGCGGGAGGTGACAGTAATACCCCGGGCTGCACAAACAGAGATGGTTAACATTAAGGGTTACAAGAATCATAACATTCCAAAGAGCAATAATACCCAAATGACTCTTGTTTTCCCCGGCCCGACTGGACATATTTATAGGCAATTACAGACGAGCGCTCCAGTAAATCTATGAGGTAAGCGTAGGAAATGACACATTCGCTTGCTTGGCCTACGACGACCGTGGCTCGCGTAATGAAGTCGGTGCATGGCACTCAGTTAATGCAGGCCCTCTTCCATGTGCTACTAATCGCCTCTCAATGAAAACTCTTGCGGCAACAATGGGTGCTGTTCAAGTAGTAATATTTTGGGGTTACAAAGCCCGACCCTTGCCAGAGCTTTCATCTCGGGGTGATGTACAAGGGTGTACATACATGGTAACTGGTGGTGTGGGGCCACTTCGGTACACTTTCGAACCAGCAGATCGCTGCAAGATGTGGGCAGAGGCTGATCTTTGGTGATCACTGGAAGGTTCGGCTCTTGTTGGCTCAAACTCTTCTGACATCCTTAATGAGTTAAAGAGTATTCACCCCAGAAGTAGCCCCAGGGCTAGCAGCCTCACTAACTCCATCCTTGTGGAGGAGTCTGGTCTGATCCCCTGGAGCTGCCCTAACTGCTCTCCGAGAGGCTTCTGATACTCTGAGAGAGTTCTTTTCACAAACGTGGCATCAAATAACCATTTAGAATTGACAGTTTTGACAGAATTTCTTTCTTCCAAATGAGCGCTGAGTGAGAAAAAATGAAACACAAAAACATGCAGAGACTTCTGAAGGCGTATATATGCCATGGGGAACATAGGAGGGTTTAATAGTTTCCACCAGCCCACTCCCCTACAGCACTGGCTCTCCACCGACAAGACCTGCCGTGAAGCTGAAGACCTGATCAACCTATTCATTATCCTATCACCTCTCCTCATGAGGCTCCCATTATCCTGGCCTGGACCTGCCTGACAGACGTGACCTACAGCCCCACAGAGAGCTGTGAATCACTACCATCACCTCATCTGGAAGGTTTGTCCTCCACCTCCCTCTGTCTCCCTCCTCATCACATGGTTACAGTTTGGAGAGGGCTAGAAGTGCTGGCATCTGCTCAATGTTAAGGAATGCTCCCTCCTCCCTCACGAACCCAGAGCGCTGCTCCGTCGACGAGCTCCACAGCCCCCAAACGCTAGAAACCCCTCCTTTTCTTTTTTTTGTTCAATTTTCTGTAGCAAATATTCCCAGATATTCTGGGCTATTAAAGAGGACTACGAGGAGGAGCCGAGGGATATTCTTTGCAGCTTCGTGAATGAGTCGAATAACTCCCCCGTGTCTTTTGTGGGAGTAAATCATGTTTGACAAAATTGCTATGATAAGCCTATTATCAAGGTATGAATTCATTTCTGCGCTGAACACCCAAAGGGTGAATGTGAGTGTTCTTATGACAACGTGTCAAGGGTGTTAAGGATGATAGGGCTTCGCTAAGCCTTCATCGCTCAGTCTGCCTCTGGTATTACGATTATTTAATTGTTTTCATCAAGAGGCCCCATGGCCCTCCAGTTGGCATATGTATCAATGAAGGCTGACTGGCAGCGAGCCGGCCAAGTGATGCCGTCTGCACCGTGAACGTTATCTTCCCTGAAATCGCAGTGTGGCCAGTCTGGAAAGCACATGTGGGAGAACGCCCTCTGCCAAGAGCCCTTCACTCATCTGCACTACGATGACAGGGAGAGACAGCCTGACAGACAGATTTGCCACAGACCAGACTAATACAACGTCTTATACTCATCACCACATTACAGCTGCATGCTGACTATTTCATAAGACAACATTAGCACAAGCTATCCCAGAACTCTCCTGACACTAATGAGAGTACAGCATTGATCATGCCCCCCAATCCCATCTTGCTTGGTATTTCCACAAACTATCCTGATTCCGACATCGCTGAACAGCAGTCAAGCAGGTTAATGAGGGAAAGAGTAAAAGAGTCACATTCACAGACATCTATGAGCTCTCGCAGGCTCGTACAATGGCCGCTGAGAGAGAGAGAGATGAGTTGGACGCTCTCCTAGTGGTGCCATAGAGACTGCTGATTAGGCCAAACCAGAGGATTAGCTCTTCTAATTCCTCACAAAAGAGTCAATCTCCTCCAAAAGACCTTCTGTCTTGGCTGGAGAGCACCAGCCAGCCAATTTTTGGTCATTTTCACTAATGCACCACCTCAGCTGCCAGTGCAGGATTGGTTTGGACACAGGCCAGTTGTACAGTGGAACCACAGTACAATCCAGTTTATCTCTACCAAATAACTACATAATGTTCTAGTGGCCGTTGGTTATATAGATGGGCAAGGATAAACCTTATAAGCCTTGTTTTCTTACAGTACATTAAAGCAGCTCAACCCCATTAATGCTATCCCACATCCTACCTTTTTTCTTGCATAATATTTGTGTGGGTGTATGTAGCAAAAACACCCATCTTTCATTTTACATGACCATTTTGCTATCTCTCTAATTAAACAGCAGATCAGTCTGAAACACTCCTTATAACTTCAACGTGAACAGGCGGAGCTAAACTGCTGCAGGAGAAATAGGTGGATACACCTAAATACACTCACTGTCAAAAAAAGTAGTTGCACAAATTGCACCCAGAAGGAGGCAAACGACACGAATGAAACTTGGTGGGTAAGTTTGACATTGTGAGACGTGCGAATGAGACAAGTGCGGACATTCAGTGAGCAGTGATGCCCTCCATGAGTAATCCTGTTAGTGCCAGCACAATTAGTAGAAGTCTCCACGACGCAGGACTACATGCACACAGACTGTTACAACGACTGCCCTTAACACCACATCACCGTCACCAAAGACTGCAATCGTGTTCCTCCAGACTGTCATGGTGTGGCTCAGAATGGCAGGGGGTCATCTTCAGCGACAAGTCCTGCTTTTATCTTGGTAGAGATCTTGTCACGTGTCACGCATCCTGGCTTCACTCCATCTCCAACCCTACTGCAAAATCTTCAGGAACTGTGTGAGAATATTCAAGCTGCATGGGATGGATTATCACAGGACACCATTAGGAACTCCATGCCAAGATGTCTAGCATGCTGTGTTAGCAAACATGGCGGCCTGAAGCCATACTGGGAGACACTACTTCTTTACCGTCTGTCCACCTAGCTGGGTAAACCTTTAAACCACGACTGCATCTTGGAGTGTGAGGTTGCTAGTTTTATTACACAACATCGTAAACTCCAACCTCAAAACCATTAAACTAATTTGTTTCTCTGTGATCTAGGCAACCCAGCTGCCAAACATTTGATCATGTGTTCTCACATTTCAAAGGCACCAGATTGCCGGGTTTACGCTAAAGTCCTGGGATGTACTGTAATAGTCCGACAATGCTTTCAACATCAGAGCTCCTTTGATTGCGAGGGAAGCTTGCGTTATAAGTTTTCATGTTTCTTTTAAAACTCAACGTTAGTCATTTTACGGGTTGCGATGAAAACTCGCCTTGTTTTAGTAACACTCTTAACTACGGAGACAGCCTGTACTAATAAGCCAGTGTCTGAATATGACTGGGGTGGCCAGCGGACTGATTTTAGCTGCCTGGTGTTCACCGCCCTGCCAATTATGAGCCTGTTTTTTATTTATTTATATATTTATTTATCTACTTATTTATTTTGTTAGGTTTGTTTGGGCGAGCAACTTTATATTCAATGAGAAATGAAGCGTGACAAGATGTGATTAAAATGGCTGCATGCTAACAGGCGCGCTGTCGTGCTGTCCCTGCAAGACTGTGTGCTTCTTTCCTAGCTGCACCCCCCCCACTCGCTCTCCTGCCCAGCAGATATAATGAGAGACTGTGCCAGAGAAACACTCGGCTCATTTTCATAGTCTTTCCAGGTCATTGGAATATTGAGCCATTCGGCCTTGTCTCATTAGGAGCGAGATTAGAGTCAGTGGGTCTCCAATGATTGAGATGATTTGTGCTGTGAGGTGCCTTCTGTCTGTCGTGTATATGAGGGTGTGCATATGTATGTGTATGAGGTTCTTTTACCATATGGTACCAAACATGTGCGCGAGTTTGTGTAAACATTTGTGCATGCACCACAATGTCTGCTATGTTTACGCCACATGTTGTATTTCACTGGGGACCTTAAGCAAAGCCAGATCACCTTAACTGATTTAACCCAGCACCCAAAGTCTCCACTCCGATTGGCTGGGAGGGTCACCTTTGCCCTCGGGCTACACATTAGCCAAGTTACAGGCTGCGACAGTGTGCTGATTACTTTATGGAGCAGAGCAAGCTAAGAAAAACACGAGAGAAGGCGGGGGCCACCTTCTTGACAGCAGTCATCTGCAGCATTCTGAACATGGAGCCATTATCCTGTTGGTAAAGCCTCCGCGCGACATGGTTCAAAACCCTCTCCCCACTGCCGCCCCATTGTTCAGACCTCATCACTCCATCAATCACCCTCCTGTCCGCCTGCTGCAACAAACCACTACAGGTCGCTCTTTCTCTCCAAAGGATGAGTAATCTGCCCTGGAAGCAGACCTGAGAGCCTGAGTAGCCAATTCAAACAGCACTACGTTTTTACTGGAAAGCGAAATAAATAAATCAATGCCCTCCGCCAGCAGGGTGTTAATGTCCTGCCGGTTTCGCCTGGGTGAGTGGCATTATGTGGCACGGGCCTGTGGCTTTCCAGAGAGTGGGTGGCATGCCTGATAAAGAGCTCAGGTGCACAGAGTGTGTGTCAGGACATATGCGTGTGTATGCATGTGGGTGGGTGGGAGGTTTCCCTCCATTAGAAAGGGTGAGGGATTTACAGCCAAACTCCTCAGATGTCCCTCGCGAGACTTTGCCAAAGGGCCGCTGAGCAGTGTGGTGTTTCTCTCCGCAAGTGACCTGTGCGTGAGGTCAGCAGAGCTCTGCCGTGTGTGTGTGGCCACTAAATGAGCAGGAGGCTGCTGTAGTAGTGGCGCCAGCTCCACTGGTCAGAGGAAAGAGCCCCCGCTAGGTGCTCAGGACAAACAGTTTAATAAGCTCAGGGCTGTGTGGGTAGGTGCATGAGCGATAGCAAGAAAGACACTGGGAATGAGTCATAAAGATAGAGTGGAAAGCTTGACAGTGTCCACTTGGGTCAAGATACCACTATTGAGCCTGGTCAGGAAAAGTCATGCCAGGCAGAAGACCACATGCCTCCTTCAATCGTGTCTCCAATCATTTCGTTATCTAGCTAGATTTCATCCTTAACAGGACATTTTGAAAGGTCTGTCCATTGTCCATTTTACAGACACGCAGAAACATTGTCAGAAAGTACATTTGAGGCTTCCAAACATCTTGATGCAATCTGGCACAAAACCAAACCTTACTGACACCACTTGGCATCAGAGGAACATTGTGACAAGGTGATGCTTTTCTTTTAACATTGAGACCTGGTTGCCCATCACTGGGTCTCCACTCCTGTCGTTTAGCCTGGCTCAGGGAATGCACACTCCCACGGTAATGTAGAGAGCAATACGCCAAAAGCCGCCAAGTGCATTGATGGATGGCACCGGTAAGAATAGTGCAGCATTCTGCAGAGCAGCGTCCCCAGTGGTTGTGACTTTGGTAAATGATGGTGATCGTCCTAAAGCCTCAGTCATTAGTTTTCCTCACAGCGCATTAAAAGGGCCAGGGGGAGCTCAGTCGCTCAGAATGAAAGTGCGGGCCCACAACCATTTTCCCAAAATGCACGTGGGAGGGTTGGGGGGATATAGAGACAGAGAGAGAGAGAGAGAGAGAGAGAGAGGTGAAGGAGGCATTTTAGCTGGAGAGGTTCCAAAAGATGCTATCAGTGCCCATGACTGAAACAAAACACCCAACACAACAAAATCAGAGAGGGCATTAGGAACACAAAGGCATGCTTCGGTTTTCAGTTCCAGTCCCCTGATTTCCTTCTCCAGTGCAATACGTGTCAAGGTGTTTACATTCCAGGCTGCTGGAAGGCTGCACTGCGGTCGTCTCTGGTGGAGATGGTGGCGCCCTGGCCCCCTGCCTGCAAGCATGTAGTCTGGACCCAGACCCTGCTTTACTACGCTCATCCTCCTCCCTGGTGCAGCTAGGTTCTTTGTTGTCTTAATGGAGAGTGAAAGCTGGTTTGACTTAGTGGAAATGGAGTGCAGAGGGGAAGGTTAGTGTGCCATGAAGTTATCTGTGATCCCAACCTGCAAGGAATGCGGGCATCCGGGAATCAATAGCAGAGATAAGCGCACCGCATGAGGGTGTGAAATCCAGGAGCAGGCGGCAGCCTCCATCCTCTCGGCTGCAGAGCTGAACGGACCTGCGGATGTGTGCTAGTCCAGGCCCCACAGTCTAGACTTGGAGAGTGTATTAGTATAATGAGTTCTGCTAATGACGTTGAGGCACATGTTGGAGAGCACACAAATTCCTGGGTTGATGATCTCTCAGGGCCATGGCAGGAACACTCAGGTTCAGCCTTCCGCTTAACAGAGGAAGCCCACAACGATAGACAAGCTTCCCCTGAGCTGTATTAACACACACACACACACACACACATGCTCATCAGAGGCCTGGCCGCAATAATTCCACACAGAGTGAGATATCAGCAAGAGGAACGGCTTTTTTCTGTGGCTCTGAAGGCCCTCAAGGTAGAGACACCGGCATGGGGCTCTAATGAAAAACAGGGCTGTGGATTTATCGGCATCGTCAAAGGAGCTGGAAGACTTAGGAGCTCTGCCTAGAACAAAACCTAATTAAATCCAATCATCGATCGGCTGATCCTTTGAACAAATTAGCCAGACTCACGAACCTGCCTCCATGCCGGTGCTCCTCCATCTGCCAAAACTCGGCCCGCTCTTCCAGCTCTCCGTGCTGTCGACGCCAGTAGTCAAGGCAACGGCTGTGCGTGGCGCAGCTGCTTGACGGAACACCCATAAACACATCCTCTGACCTGTTTCCCCTCGCTGTTTGATGTGTGCAGGATAGCACCCAGCTGGTGTACTTAAGGTGATGGCTGGTGCTGCGTGCCGGCGACTCGGCTCTCTGTTATCCTTAATCAAACTCAGAACGAAGGGAACTCCGAAGGCCAACTTTTAAAAGGCCTCATTGGGAAGGTTGTTTACTTTGTTACCACATGAACAGGTACACCTATTCTCAAAAAGAGTGTCTTCTGTATGACCACACTGCTTCCCACTCACCTCTACATTTTACACGTGTCGGAAAACCCCTTTTAATATACCTGATGGGAAAAAGTACATGGGGCTCTGTAGGAAAGCTACAAACGCTTGCTCAAGTCCTCTGACTCACCTGCAACTTCCTACAATTACACGCTAGCATGTGTGTCTGTCGGTAAACTCCTACACTCAGGGCTATTGAGTCTAATTTCTGCAAATTAACTTCTGCTGCTGGGGTTTCTTCAAGTTGGAACCTAATACCTGATAAGAATCAAGCGGCCCACCAGTCTTAGGCCCCGAGTGACTTGCCCCTACACTGTGGTGCATTATGGGCCTGCGCTTTTGCGTGAATGCTAATGCTGCTAATTGTAGTGCGGAGCACACGATAACTCTGAACTCTGACAGTGTTCCAGTGTTCTGAGATCAGCAGCACTTGTGAAGGCCAAACGAAGCCCAGCCGCCTACACTTTAACAGCGCTGGCCTGGCCCTGTCAGGCAGTATGTGAAGAGGCACGTTCATCCGGGCTGGCCGGGAAATGGTCTTTCAAACACTTTGGCAGCACAGCAGCCTCTCCTCTGACAGCATCTTTATTATGTGTGATTTTCAAAGCCCTCTGTGTGTTTTGAAGAACTCCGGCCCCATGAAAATGCCCGCTTTATGATCAAGGATATTAAAAAGGGAGGGAGCGGGCTTTGACCATTGTTGGGGCTTTTACTTGACAAAAAAGTGTCTGTTGGATGCAACGCTCTACTTTAATTGAAGGCAATTAACATCTGAACTAATTCCTTCCAGACTGGAGTTAGGTTCCAGCACAGTGTCTGCGCAAGCCGCAGGGTCACGGCATCACCTGAATACAAGATAAAACAACATTGCGTGAAATTGCCTTGCTAGGCCCTGAAGGCTGCACTTTTGGCCTGCAAACTCCCCGAAGAGCTTGATTGCTTGCAACGGGGAAATATTGGTCGATTTATTCATGCTACAAACTCTTATTGAGGCTGGCCTGCTAACTCAAGCTGACATACACCTGCAGCAATTAAGATGCACGGCACCGTTTCAGCTTTTATTCGGACCACTTGTCCAAGCGGCTTTCTCATGCCAAACAATATTTGGGTGATGAGGAGCTGGGAGAGTGCTGGCCTGCTGGGTTGGCTGATTTATCTGCTGCTGAGATGCTTTTATGGTCTCGTGGGGGAAGAGTTAGGGACAGACATACTAGATTAGGGGAGGTTCTGCCCAGTTTAATATCAGCCCTCCATCTGTCACTGGTCAATTTCACATTGATTCAATCTGTATGCTTTGTTTTAAATCTTCAATATAACAAAGGGATCTATGGAATTCTTCTATGGGCACAGCGGAAAGCTGCAGTATCCCCAGACTTCCAGCTCTAAAAATGAGATGCAGCAAGAAAGCTTTAGAGAGGAAAGATTTAAGCCTTATAACAGAAAGAGAGGAAAAAAAAAAAACAAAGCGGGTCATACAAAGGGGTTCCGAAAGAAAATACGATGTTCATATGAAACAGTTCTCAATGTCATGCATGATGCGTGGAAAAAAGGCAGGTTCTTAAAATAAAAAGAGGTAAAAAGAGGAACGAATATGGACAAAAAAAGAACTAGGGAACCATAAATATGTTGCAAATTGTTGATGAAACCAGGTATCTCAATTTTTTTGTTGATTTTTACTTTTATGCATTATTTGAACACAGTAGCTGCTCCTTACACTGTGTGAAAATTTCATGATGAATGGACCAACAGAAATGGCCCAAAACTGCTTTGAAAAAAGTCTGGTTTCATTGACTTACATTAGAATTAGATTAGGTTTTGCCCTCTCCTGTAAAGTTACCATTTTGGATGTACTTGTTTTTCTTTGAACAGCGTCGAAATATGCGTTTAATTATAATGATCAAACCAAATAAGGCCTCTCCCTTCCGACCATGCTTTGTAAGGCACCGGGCTTGGAGGTCGGTCTGCATAACTAACATTGCAAGAGTAAATCCAGTAATCCCTGGCTGCACAGAAAAGACAGGTTTGTTTAATTAAGCGCTGTGCTATTAGATTTCAGCATTACTTTCCATCTCCATAAAGCAAGCTACTCCTAAATCTACTGGCCAACAATGAAACCAAAAATCAGAAAGACACAATATAGAAAACAGTTCGGAAAATTCAGAATTCCGTCACGGAAATAAGCTAATTGGAAAGAGCTTGTGTGCCTTTGCAGGATACGTTACATTTGTGCAAAACAAAATTTTATCAATGCAAATGAAATGTAAATTCCCCCACTTCAATCGCAGGCCTCTTTACGAGACATCTCCTGGCTTCTCAGAACGAAGGAGGCATGTTCAAAGTGGCTGCGCTGTGCACTGCTCTCTTTGCCAGATGTGATCCCCACGCCCCAAGTCTCAGTGCCCTGGTGGCCTTGACAGGCAGGATGAAAATGTTTGTTTGAAGCCTCCTGTTTCTCATCAATGCTGCTGTCCCAGCGGAGCCTCTCATCTCGACCTGTCCGACACCTTTTCCCCAAGACCCCATCCCACATGTCGGGAGAGGCAGAGGGGGGTGGAGGAGGAAGCAGATAATGTCATCATCAGACAGAGGCACGTCTTCCCCAAAGTACCACAGGATGCCACGTCAGCTTCTCCACTTTCGTCTTTTCCATCAAAACCTTTTTTTTTAAAGCCTGGATTTACAAACATGAAGCTACATAACCTGAGAAGTCCTATACTTCAATAACTTGCTTAATATCTCAGAGACAGTGCGAGATATTACAATACAGAGGAACCGTTTTGGTGTTCCCATGACCTTGCCCAATCTGGTTTGTGCTATTGTTTACCTATGGTTTTCTAAAGCTCTAACTCGATTAGACGTACAGTCTTTCATTCTACAATAACATTCCCTCCTTCCTTGTCTTCACTTCAAGTTGGCTACCGTCAAATTAGAACCAAAGAAGATTTGTAATTGTGCACGCAATGTGTATGCAATAGAGGGACCACATAACGGGATGCTCTGCCAACTGCCAATAAGAACGTGAGGGCAGTCATGACTTCCATTATAGCTGTTTATGAAAGGAAACAAGCCCAGCCACACTATCACAGCAGTTTGACAATCAGCTCCAGCCACATCCACTGGATTTCTCTTCCCCCTACTGGGCTACAAAAGTCACCCCATTATGTTGCAGGAATAAACTAACTAACTAGCACCGCAGTCTCAAATGCACAAAAGCTCGTCTGTTTGTTCTTTCCCCAAATCAAATTGCAGTGTGTTACTTAGGGGAACTACAGCATTTAGTCTTGGGTTAGTGTGGTCAGTGGCTGCCACTGCCAAAGGAACTTTCATTAGAGACTTCTGGGCAAAATCCGGACCGGAGAACAATCTGAGTAAGTGGAAAATCTGCAAACGTGATATGAGAGAGGATGTGCAATAATAGGCTTGGCTCACTCCTTCAACTGGAGAGACAGATGGACTTTCAAATGGGTAGAGACACTCAGACAAATATTCCTGCTGATACACTTGGACATCCTAAGAGCACTGTAAGAGCACGGATCGTCTGATGCCTGGACCGGACCACCGTAATTGGCTAGGCCCTTGAGTGCTGTTGGGTCAAAGTTTAGACTAAGTACGTTTACTGGCATCCTCTGAAGTTCTAATCCAAGAGCAATGGTCTTCACTAACTGGGCCTCTGAGGAGCTTCTGCTCCAATCTGCTCCTCCAGGATCTTTATAAACTGCTCTGGTCAAATAAGACCTTGGCCCCTTTTACAGGGATAGAGCACCTGATAGTAAAATAATTGGAAAAGCCTTAGGATGATGGGAAACCCATGTGCTATAGCAACAGATGTTTTATAACTGTCTCCTTTTTTGCATGTGGTAGCTTTGAACTATAAGGGGTATAAGGCTAAATAAATCATTGGACTGGATATCATCCTTTGTAATTTGGTACCGCAGCACGTTAAAAAGTCCCATGCTGGGTTTAGCTGCAAAGCTGGAGTCTGTTTTGAGCCGAGCTCATCAAACTGTCCACTATGAATTAAAGTCCCCAAACAAGGCAAAAGCAGGGAAAAGGCTTTCTGCTTTTCCTCAGACCCAGACCAGAGGCTGCGATCCGGTCCAGTTTGTTTTCAGTGACATTATCAACATGGCTGACTTAAGAGCTCTCCTAACGCCTCCTGTAACAGCTTCTGACGTGTCAGTGGCTCGGAAAGCCTTTTCTCTCGCCAGCACACCAAAAGCCGCGGAGTAGGATCATGCCTGAATGATTACGTCTTTTTATAGCATCAACATGAATAACGTCTCGCGTCGCCTCTGGGGAACTCTGGAGACCGTCAATAGGGGTCTCATGGTGACAACGTCTATCTTCGCATAATTAATGCTACTTTCCATATGTTTGTTCTCTGCTGAAACAGAGGACAGTCTCTGGTGTCAGCGTGGTTGCAACATCTGTGAACCATTACGTCTGCTCAATCCAGCAGCAGGTTAATTAAGATGCGACAGGTAATCAAGTTGCCGGAAGCCAATTAAGGTGGCTTTAGCCAGGGTGCTGTCTTTGCTCAACCTGCAGGCTCTTGCCATTGACTACAGACATCTCAAAGAAGCACTGTGAAACCGTGATGAGGTACATAAGTTTGATCAGCACCTTATGCACCGGACCACCTGGTGCACAGAAAGCGCTGCAATACCAATGGATTCATGCAATGAATTAGTTGTGGGCAAAGAAAGGGCGGAGTAAGGTCTCCGAAAAAGCCTCACAAACATCTGCGAGTCATCCCCTGTGGCCAGTTGGCTCCCTCACATGTAACACACACACACACCAAACTCTGGAAGGGAATCCATGGCATCTACATCCATACTCCAACAATATTTATCTAGACAGCTGATTTGAATACTCAGAGCCCTACGGCATGCGTGTGGCACCACGAGCCCAGTCATCGGGAACGAAGAAGAACCAAAGTGCGTGACACTGATCACAGCTACGGTTTTAGTAGTGAGATTACACAGATGTTGAATGTGGGGCAGAATGTGCTGCACAAATACTGAAACTATTCTCAGCATGACACAAAAAAGGGGTATAATCATGACATAAATAACAATTTCAATACTAAAGTACGTAAAAGCTAAACAGCAAGAGGTATTGCTAAAAGCTGGGTATGATAATTTGGAACAGAGAAAAATATATTAATAATAACAATAATTCAATAAATACTATCAAGAACCATGAACACAATGATTTTTAATCAACATGTTGCGGATCGTGGGCCTAACTCCCAGGACTGACTGGGTATTACTGGTTGCTTCCTTGTATAAGGCCTTGCACTGACCCAGGTAGCTCCATTCTCCCAGACTGGACATATTGTCAGTAAATATGACTATATGAAAGGACAGCTTTTCCTTAAAGGATCAATAAAAATCGAATTAAATCAAACTCGCTTAAATCTATTCTCTTTGGGAGAGACACGCAGTTGGTCAGCGTTCTTTAAGTACTAATGATATACATACTAGGCACAGAATGGAATGTTGTGATGTTGTGTTGTGCTGATCACTTCCCACCTCTGCAACATAGTACCGGAAAGAACTGGACTATAGAACTTAATAGAAACAAAAGCAGCTATTTAAAAAATAAAATTGACTAGCAAATATGCAGGTAAACAAAGAACAGGTCTAATAAGCCATGTAGTCTATGTAGTCTTTCAAGCACTAAGCTACACTGAGCTATCAGAATTTCACTATTAACCACAAACTGGGGCATATCAGGGAGAAAGAGGCTGATCAGGAAGCAACTCTGATGGTAGGCGGCTACAGGGCCGACTCAGAGAGCAGCAGCCTTGGCGCTAAGCCCTAGTCTCCGTAAGCCATGTGGTGGGCCTAGATTGGCTTTCCTCAAGTAATCTTCATAAATTTGACAGTGGTAGGGAGATTACACTAGCCCCCTCATCCCTCATTTATCAAGGAGACTGAGACGCCAGGCCTTGCTCTCCCTTCCCTGTGGAGTACCTGGCTGAGGTCTGGCACTGTTCCTCCACTCAAGCCAGACACACCAGGGGGGCGCAGGCAACAGCGAAGCAAAACAAGCTGTCCAATCCAAGGGAAGTGCTCTGTAAGCAGCTGAGAGTGAGGGCGCACACCAGTCAAGGCTCATTAAAAGAATACATTTCTCCTTTTAGAGCCAGGGCCTGCAAAACAAGCAGAATGGCTAAACCTGTTAATCTGATGGAGGTGGCTGCTAAAACAAGCCCTGATTGGGGCCGATCCCAAAGCGACTGGCTTCCTCGTCCTCATTCTCCCCAAAAGCCTGACGTGGCAGGCACTCACAGAGGTCTGCTCGTGAATTACAACAGTGGCTGATCTGTCCCTCCTAAACACTTTACGTGCTTAACTTCTATGCAACCTCTGATGCCATACTTTTTAAAACAGGAAGGTCATGACGGACTGGCGGGTAGGGCATGTCTCTTTGGCACACAGAGCCATGAATGGTCTAGCAGGGAGAAAACTGTGCAAAAAAAAAAAAGCTTTTACAGCTATTAGCCATACGACACACAAGGGGCTCTAGTAGAGTATCATACCGTCATTAAAGTTTCTGGGCTTCAATCCTCCTGCATGTCCTGCCCTCATTATGTCTGCATCCAAACTGCTTGATATAGCAGAAAAAAACTGCACACTGGTAAAATAATCATTCTGGCAGTGACTTCAGGGCCCTGACGGGAAAGAAGTGTGTAAGGCGTGTTGAGAAATAATTCGCAATTTCCATTCCAAACAAGCCAAGTGGCAGCGTTTTATCAAGACGCTGACATCAAAAGGTTTACATTTACTACACACAATCTGATCCACATAGTCAAGAATTAATGACCTGTAAATTATGCACACATAGTAGCAAACAAATGGAGGGCCTCATTAGCACAGCTAATTGTCCCAAATAGAAATTTCCGAGCTTTATTCTGAAGGAGCTTTATTTTCTCTTCGCATGGGGGGATAGAAATGTGGAACAAATGCTTGATTTCCGTCAAAAGCATTCCTTTGATGAAGCAACTCGGTTCTTGATGTGTAGATGTACAAGCTGATCTTGGCGTACAGGCACAGTTACCCGAAATGGTAAAGAGCTGTTTATGCTTTCAGGAAGTTTACTACTCCTTCCAATGAATTGTGGTGCTGTTGTGATACAGGCTCTAACTGAGCTCCCTTCACGAGCGTGTGGCTGCTTTCCCTAGCAGCCATGCTGTTTGAATTACTGCTGACGTCAGCACGTCTCCAGGCCCTTCTCTTGCTCATTAAGCCAACTCTGAAGGTAAATACATCCATTTACAGGCGAAGGTGGCTTCAATTCATCAGCGCAAACCTAAACACGCCCTCCATCACGTAGCGCAGCTATCCAATCAAACAAGAAGCAGTTAAGAGATTCTTCTGACCAGCATTGGGATACTCTGTCTCAATGATAATGAATTTACTGGTGATGTGCTCTGAAAATTTTCCATTTAAGCCATTTAATCTGAATTCATTTAACCTTAAAAACCACAAGGATTTCACTTGTAGAGTATACCAACCGGGGCATTCAAATACAGAGCAAAGTAATAATGGAATTAATTCACTGGTAATAAAGCCAATAAGGATATCACGGATATGAACATATCTCTGATTGCTGGTTGTCTTGTTGTGTTACAGAGCAGAACTTGGACCTTTAGAACCTTTTAGAACCTTTTTCGATCAAAAGAACCCTTAGGACCTTGGTGCTATTCAGGAAACCAGGCTGCATTTGCACCAGTTTTTATAGGAAACAAGGACCATCAAAGGATATGACATCAACATCAACAAAAGTGGTTGCACAACAGTGATAAGGGAAGACACGCCCACGCCCTTGTCACAGTTCGTGCTGAAGAACCAACTATTCTTCGGTTCCAGCTGGAAATGAACATTTTGGGTTCTGAGCCTATTTATTTTTGGTGCAAATGCGCCGAATGGTCCAAATTAGGAGCACGAATTGGAATGGAACCTGTGCCACGTTCATGGAAAAGGGCTACTTGTGGTTTCCTCCCTTGACTCTCCCTCAGAAGGCTGGTAGTGACAGTGGAGGAATTGGGCAACACTCTTCTGACAGCTGAGGGTTCGTGCACATTGCTGCCAGCAGATTGAACCCCCCCGAGAGGCAGATTCTCAGACATGCTCCCCTGGGCTCCGAGCCTTGGGCACCGGAACAAGGGGAAGTGACAGACGTGAGTGTTTCAAAAGCTCCCCCACAGGGCCCGACAAAAAAATGACATGATGCAGTGCTTTAATCATCTTCTCGAACCAGCTTTACTCTAGCTCTCTTGACAGGAGAGGGACCCTTATATCTGCTTGGGGGTGGGCTTGCCGTAGCATTCATAAAAATGATGTCTGTGCTTGGGGAAAAAAAATTGACTACTTCCTGCACGAGCAAAGCAACAGTTTCCTACAATCTTCCAGACAGGTTTAAATGCAGCAGGATAGGGGCAACTGCACCTGGACAATAACCCATTCCATCTGAGACTCTGAGCAACCAACAAGCAGTTCAGGAGAAATGCGCCTGAAGGTGAAAAGCTTTTAATTGCGGGGTGCAATTGGAGGAAGTCCACTGCTGATTAAAAAAACATTCATAAAAGGGTTGATTTTTGTCTGCTGAAAAACGATGGAGTAATTAATCAAAAACATTCAAACGCCAAAGCTTCTTAAAAGGCGCTAGGTCTTAGAGAGGCCAGAAGAGATGGGCCAGAGTAATGAGACCGAGTAATCAAGGCCACTGCTGATTGAATTTGTGAAAACAATAAGGTCAGTCCTAATTACTCCAGGTTTGTTGCCTTGCAGGGTTCATTTGCAGCACATTAAGATTTGAACAACAAGCGAAGGCCCCTTAAGAAGGAGCCTTAAATGGTCCCGAAAAGTTCAACACGTTTCAGGAGGCCCAGGCCGGGTCATCCTCGTGGCTTTTGTTGCTCTGTCTTTGATATATGCTATCTGGCCGAGTATGCTGTGAAAACACAGGGGTCTCAGGGCCATAAATCAATTGAGCAGCCCTCCATCATGTGGTAGGGTTTGCGGCCATGCGGTGGCAGGCCCTCTGTTTTCTCAAGTTGCACACCAACACCTGCTCCTAATCACCATCAATAGCAAAAGCTTAGCAGTGGTGACGTGTTAATATTTTAGTAAGGGAGTACCCCACAAGTTAGACCTGTTCTCTTCGGCAAAGCTAATCCTGGGTTGAGGGCCGGAAATAAGATGATGATGGATCAGTGGGGATTTGCTTGGTTCGCCATTAAAGAAAAGAAAGCCAACATTATTGTGGGGTTCTTTCAAACCTTCATCTTTTGATCCTGCTTACAGTGAGACAGACAGCCTAATCAGCAACCTTTCTGGCGGTTTGTGAGTAAAGGGGGGGGGCTAGTGGCGTGATTCGCTTCTACCCACAACACTGGGGTAATTGAAATGGGGTCAACGGCGAGGTTTGCAGCGAAACCATCAAAAGAATTTCAAGGAGGGATAAATTAAGGCATTCGGGAAGGAAATGCAAATGTATAAAGCATAAAGACCGAGCAGGATGCTTCTGCAACACAGCTCCATGGGTGTTCGGGAAAGTGGGGGAACGAGAAGGAGAGCTCCGAAGGAAGAATTTCTGCATGGATAATTTCTGTTGGACACAGCAAACACAGTTGCCAAAGCTGAATTTACGTCTTTGTAATACAGGACATTAAACAAAGAGCACACTGGAGAAAAAAAAAAGGTATTCCTGAAGGCAAAACAATAAAAATCTGGCAGGGGGGATCTAGCTCTTTGTGGAAAATGCCTTTTAACACCGTGCGTTCAGGGTGGAGTGCCTCCATATGCGCTCAAAATATCTGATATCACTGTTAATTTCATGTATTAAATACTGTTTAATCATGATTATCTTCAAAAACAAGGACAGAAAAATGGAAAGGGACGTTGGTGTGGGTGAGCTAGAGGGGGAGTTGGTACAAGGTTAGATGGGGGGAGGGCGGTATTTGTGCTGTAACCTAGCCACAGATGTTCTCTATTGTACATGAAATGAGAACCGCCTGCTCAATCAAAATGCTCAAATGCTTTGCTTTCTCAATACTTCCCAATCTTTGAAATATTTGGATTATTACTGTTTTTGTCCAGCAACAGGGGAAAATACATCAGTGCTTTGAATGAGGTACCTTTTCCCCCGTCAAGTAGTGGATTACCAATTGTTCTGGTCTGCATTAGTTCCAGTCATTCCGAAATGATCTGCGCCCATTATCAAGACCAGGCTAGCTCTGATTAGCATTGCAGGATTGAGAAAAGAGGATTCCAGCAGGGACAGAGAGTCGCCCTATCCAGCCAGGCCAGTTTGCCTATTTACTTGGCATCTCATTCGCCTCAATTCAACTTGAAGGTGGACTATTTGAGCACTCAATGCTTTTAAAATAGTACCCGGGGTGGGGCCAGGAGATGGGCTTACAGTGACCGTCCATCCAGACACAGATACTGAAGGTGAAGGAGATGATAGGGGCAATGAGAGATGCCCCGACATTGTTGCTGGATAGCATAGCAGCCTTAATCAAAACGAGAGCAGACTGATGGGACTTGTCAAGTGCCTTTGGCTGAATAACATCTGGATGCCAGCTGTTGCACAGCATTTATTGGCCCTATTCAGAGGGTCTATACCCAAGAATACCCCCCAAGGTAGAGAAAAAGAAAGAGAGACAAGATGGGCAGAGCAGTGTGGCTGGGTTCTAGATTTGCCCAGCTTGAGTTATCAGAAGTGACAGGGCCAGTATACCTCCAAGCTCTCTCAATTAAGCGCATGCCTGCGATCAGAGCTCTCCAGTTTCCTACACGGGCACTACATCAGGGAGAGGAGCCTGCACAGTAGCCGCCTGAGCAGGTTGAGGAGGAGCAGACTGAGCCAACATGCACATAACCTGAAAGACCAAAGGAATTGTAGGGAAGCCAACAAAGCCAAACAACTTACAGAAGCTTCTTGGGGGCTCCATTTCCCGCCTTTTGACTGGGAAAAGTGGGGTTGACAGGGATAGGGGCAATGGAGGGTAAGCCATTGGATCATCCACTGGCACTGAACTTATTACAGCTGAGGAAAATAGTGGAGTTCTGCAGTAATTATGAAGCATACAGAGGGCTCGGTTTCCCTCCTTCACCTCTGTTCCTCTAACACGCTCCCAGGGGCACCACACAGTTTAGAGACGTGTTGTTTTTGGCAGCGCTCCCGAACACATGTTACTCACTATGTGGGTGATGTGTCTCAAGGTTTTCTTTCAGGGGCAACAGAGTTCCCTTCTTGACTCAAATCTCCCAGGTTATCTCCACTCAGAAAGTTAATCTCCGGGTTCGTACGTAATTGACCCGTTGAGAGCTCAGAGTGAGGTGAAAGCAAGTAATTGACACATTAGTGCTGACAAATGTCCAATTACAATGTTCTAGGGAGAGATGGTCGTCCGGCAGGACAAGCATTTCAACTGTAATTCATTTCAAATAGACATTCTTGTGAGTTTTACAGGGGTTTGCCACCACTGCAGTAATAATATATGGATTTGGTTTCATCGCCTATAACGTAGTTACTCTCAAAAACTCAACACTTATTCACAGTGTGCTGAGAAGTCATGTTCATGTAAGGCTTACTGCTCTCTTGCTTGTGGGTTAATCTTTTCCGTTTAGAAATTATGCTTGCCTGTCGTTCCTGTTTGGAAAAAATCGTAAGATCAAATGAGAACGGCTAATCAGGAAAGGCTTCCCCATGCTATCTTAGCGGCTTGGCAGAGCAGCTCTATTAGGGCAATTCTAAAACTGCAAAGTTAAATAATACTCCTTCTTTTGATGTCTGCCTCCCAGACAGGCTGTAAACACCACCATATGTATCAGGCGGCAAATATTGTTGTAAACATGACTCACATTTTTCATATTTTGCAGCCTTCTTTGATAAGGCGTTGACGACAACCCAGACTCAGTGGCAACATTTAAATGAGGACTCATAAAAGAGCGAGCTAAGTGTGCCAGCACTACTACCTCCTGGTTTGCAGAACCCCAAGAACCCTTTTGTTGTTGGTGGTGCGGGCGTCAAAGGAAAGCGAGAGACCCTGACAAGCCCCAGGAACACCCTGTCTTTGACACCCGCCCTGACTAAGATCAAAAGCCAAAGCTGACCAGCTGTACGTTTCTTTAACCCCACACGCTCAGGCCTGACCCGTCCACACTGATAAGTGGCTCTGTTGTCCCTGCCTCTGGGGATGGGGATGGTGACTGGAAGAGCACCAAAGTCCTTCCGCTCCAGGTCAGGGGTCAATGGCTCTTGGAGTGGCTCCCATCTGCAGACTCCCTGCTTGGGCATGTCCCACCGCCTTCGCTGTCTGTCTGGATTTTTTCGTGTGTGGAATTAGGTGGCACCAGACACCAGGGAAGAACTGCCTTTTAAAAATTGGACCGGGGTGGTCGAGGATGTGTCTGGATCAACTTATCAGAGTCAGAGAGTCATGTCAAACAGTACAGGTGTTTGATGCAGGATTAGGGATTCATCCAGGTCCCTCTGATCCATCTGGCCAGCACAAGCACCTTCACACAGGTGCGGCTTCTATCCCTGGGTGGTCCTCTAGCTCACCTTTTTAAATTCCACTGCTGTTGCCTCAGGTGGTACCGTGAGTTTTCCTTTAGTACCAAATGCCAAATATTAGCACCCAGCTCCCATTATTTTGTAAATTATTACCCCATAAAAGTAGGTACCCAGCGACAGCTTAAAGCGAACATTTGTTTCTGAGTACGTTTTAGGGCCCATATGTTTCTCATTCCTTGATACGCACTCGTGTGAGCATTTCGATGTAAGGAGAAAAAAAAATAAAAAATTCAACACAAATATTTCATCATGCTCCTGGCATGTTTTGCAATGGACCTGAAGCAGTGACTAATGTCGGCATGCCAGAAGAAACCTCACAAATCCTGAGGAGCCCTGAGGAGCGACAAAAGAGAAATGGAACCATACGCTGAAATGTTCAGATACGTATTCATTTTACAGAGAGTGGTCCCACAAGCCTTACTGCAGGGCCATTCAGGGCAATGTAAGAAGCTGTTCCTGACCAGTCACTGGAGCTGAGAACAGCGCTACGGAAATAAGCTGTCTCGCACTCGGCTCTCACACGTAACAAATCAGCCGGCCCTCCTGGCTGGATCCGTAGAGAGCCGCTCAGGTGCGGCGTCGCCGGCTGGACCCAGGGAGGTCAGCTTCTGAGCCGCAGAGTGGTGTGAACAAGCAGCAGCTGCTGAGATGTGACAGGGGCAGCACGCTCCCAGACAAGGTGTTTAGGAATCAAAGTAGCCTGCTCCCACTCAAAACGTCCTCGCCTGCCACCAGCCTGCGCCTGCCAGTGAAACATTAGGCTGCAACGGGCCGCCCCGGCGCTTGAAAAGTGTGTGACTGGTGGACTGGTGGGGGGTGGTGGAGAGGGGGATTTCTCGGGTCTCGGAATAAAGAAGATGGCGTGTACATTTGATACACATCAAGCAGAAATAAAAGAATATGCCGTCTCTTTTCTGTGGGAAATACCAAACCCGCTGATCCCCGAAAGCCAAAAAAGTTGATGTGTTTACAAGAGCGGAAATAAACACCGCATAATTGAGCAACCATGGTTTATGTATCAAAATAGATCACAGCTTTTGTTCGTTTCCACTGCCCCATTTCTGCGGTACGCATAGCAATATGAAATGTTGACAAATTCCATCCATTCCTCTTTCTTTGGATTGAATAAAACATCAGTGCATCTAATTAAAGACTGGAAAAGAAGAAGCGCTTAGCCGTTTGCTTCACATCTTGTGTGGGGAAATTCTCTGCTACTTTTGATTAAATTACACACGGGATGTATCTCATTACCATTAAGCAGTAGTAGTAAGGGTGGGAAGGGGGCTCACATCTATTATAACTTGCTGCGAGAAAGAATAGTGCAAGTGGCACAGTGAAGTAATTATCACAACAATAATAATCTGCTTAATACTTCACAGCGCCAACGGAGATGAATCAATTTCCATGCGTTATCCCCTTATTAACAGATGAAAGATGCAGGAAGGCACAGCCATGTAAAGGCCGGGCCTTGGTGATTATGGCGGATTTAATGAGAGCCTGGCGCAGGACGCTGTACTTCCAAGAACAACTGATTAAGCTCATTAAAATTCTTAATTACGTGGGTGCATTCTCTCATCATCCCTCCTTTGAAGGAGAACAGTGGGCTCCAGGTGAGGCCACCTCACCGGCCAGCTGGCCAGGTGCTGCTGATCACTCTGCAGAGCCATGAGAGAGAAGCTTAATTCCTTAACCCTGCAAGTGTAGGTTCCGCAAAGCAGCTCTTCTTTCTTCCCTGGATCTGGAAAGGCAATTATGTAAATCTACTTGTCATTATAAGCATGTCTGCTTGTCAGAGATGGGCGCGTTCAGCACGAGTCCCCCGAGGCATTCCGTTTCCAGCCCCCAATGCACACACGAGCACAGCCTCTGCTGCTGTAATCAAAGCGGCTATAAGCTACAGCTCAAACACATGTTGGAGGTGCTCACCAGGAGATGTGAAAGTAGGGGGCAAAGGAAGGGAAAACAGAAGGTAAACTGTTGTTCCAGGGGAAAAGAGATGTAAGCGATGAGTAGACTCCTAAAAAGTAAGGTGCCATCTTTGGAAGAACCTCTTTTGATTCATTTCCAGTGGATGGTTTTTTGAAGAATGTGAGTATGAAAAGGCTTTTGAAGGTTTAAAGAACCTCCACATAATGTGAAGGTTCAATGATTGTTTCCTAGAACTGTATGTTCAAGCCAAGAACCGTTTTGCCAGTTCGGAATATGCCTTCAACATGTACGAGGGGCAAGAATTCTAAGAAATCAAAGGTTCAGGGCAAGTTCTGGCCAGGAAGACTCCAATGCTGCATCATTCATTCATTCATTCATTCATTACTCTGGCCAATCAATGTCCACCACCTGTCTTTAAAAGGATTCAGTTTACGTTCCTGTTCTGCTGCCTTTGGGTGCCCACGTATCAACGTTCTCCCCCTTCCTTCCTTCCCCGTTCATTTGGTCATGGGGGGGTATGAATATGTCATCACAGGAAAAAAAAATAATCTAGAGATGTTTTTGTAGAGAAGAATTTATGATATTAGATTGGAAGTTAATTTGGATGGAACTTTAGTTATTTCATAACTCCATTTATGCACCTTTATTTTCAAGAGTGTAGATAAACAGAGGCCACCATGGTTGCTGATTAGTTGTTGCCATCAAGTTGTCAGTCCCAGCAGAATGCCATGAAATCCCCGAGCTACGTGTCGCTGTGGTGGTAAACATTTCCATTGGCTCTCAACTGGCTGAGGCGTCAGAGGCTGAAGATGCCGAAGCTTCATCCATCAATGTGAACTGCCACAGCTATGTCTGCTGATGGCCTCTTACCAACATCAGGCTGATACAGGGCCCCCAGCCGCAGCAGGACCATAATATATCAGGGAGAGGAGGGAAAAAAATGACACAACATGGAATTGACAGAATGAGGGGGAACTTCCTCCCATGAAATGAATAAGGAATAGTAAGCAGTCACTGTCAGCGTTGTACCTCCGCAATCCTGCACTGTGGCTGACAGCCTGTCAAATACTGACTCCCCCCTCCAACCATCTACAAAACATATTTGATATCCTATCCTGAAATCCAAACATAGGACAAAATCACGAGGAGCCAGATCTTTTCCATTGCAACCGGTGTTCTCATTCCACTACAGCCATTTCAGTAAACGCTCACATGCCGATAGATTTTGACTGTCTAAACAAACAAATTCGATCAGGTAAAGAAGAAAAACAAACACCAGTTGAGCGCCCCAGTCAGCCTCTTAAATGCAGAACATCTGAACAAGGTTTGTTATGGCTTCTAGTATGTTTTTCATTACTGCTGGTTGAAGTGAAGATTAATTAAGCCCATGCCCGTCAAGCAAATATCATTTTGGGTGGTATCTAACGCACAAGATAAACAATCCCGGCTCCACATGTACCGCAGACCATGAACCAATCAAAGACAGATTAAGACAGTAAAGTCTAAAGTAACATTAGTCACGACACCAGGCATAGTCCATTGGCTGAGGGGTCAAACCCGTTTCTCCTTATTCGTACGAATGCCAGAGAGAGTCTCTGGCAACAGGTCGCTCAGTGACGCTCAGCTATGCCTAAACTGAGCATGGAAGGTTAAGGGTCACCAACACAGAGCAAAGACACTCGTCAGGCAGCCGTCAGTGGAGCTTCAAAGCTCCTCCGGCTCTATTATCTCCTCCCCGTCAGTCAAGAGTCACTTTCAGCCGTTCTCATTAAACAAGGGGCTAATTTACACTCCCAGAGATAAGAGGGGCTTCTTAACTGCCTATGCAGTCCTTGCTGAGCTCACACTTGGACTGTACTGAGCCCACTCTTCATTTGTTTTGTCATTTCATTTTTGTCTGAGGAGATTAGATATAAAATAATCTCAATGCACAAGGTAGGGAAATGTTAGTGGAAAGACCTGGCAGACCACTTTTACAATGAGACGAGCTTTTATCTTTGAGAGACAATCAAGAAAATCAAGCCCCACTCTTGCTTCAGATATGAAAGAATCCACAGATGTTTCTGTCCATCCTTGCACAGTGAGGAGTTAATGCTATGGATCTGATAGAATGTGTAGCTATCAAGAAGCTGCAACTGAGAAAAGGAAATAAAAGAGCATTTGCACATTAAGAGGCTGCTGGTGCTCTCAAAACAATGGACTGGCCACCCCAGAGTTCAGACTAGAGGTCTGCACAGGACTGATATTTTAATCCTGCACCCACTAGAATTCTCCTGCTGACACCATAGATGGTTCAGCCGCTTCCCCATATGAGGTTAAATGACCCAATATTTGGCATATTCTATTCACAACTGAATATAATGAAATAATGATGACTAAACATGAATGACCAGCATATGTCCTACTTGCCTTTAGTCAGTTTAATTGCGGTTTATTAGCCTTGGATTTTTTCACCTTATGTTCATCTCATATACACCAACTTTACAAAAGAAGACAAAAACTTAACTGAACTTTAATGTAAGTCAATGGAACTAGACTTTTTTTCCAAGCAAGTTTGGGCCATTTCTGTTGGTTCAGTCATAATGAAATTTTCACACACTGTAAATGGCAGCTGCTGTGTTCAAATCATGCATAAAAGTAAAAAATATTTGGACAGTGATGATTTATTAATTTGCAGGATTTTTCTACATGTATGTGATTTACATTTATGTGTTCCGCATGCACTGGATTGGTTAACTGCCTGCTTCCATACATGCCATATGAAATTTAGTCCCCCTATGCAAGATATTATAGGAATGCGGACTTTTAGTCCAGATCTCAACACCATTAAATGTGCTTGGGATTACCTGGGATTACTTTGTCCTGACATTTTGTACTGAATGGCCAGTTTGACTAGAGATTTAATACATGAAGGGTCTCTGACCAAAACTCCAAAAATCTAATTTTATGCCCGACACGTGCTTTTTCACACATTCCATTCCATTTTAAGTTTAAGACAGTTTAATGCCAAATCCATGTGTACACAAATACCATGGAAAAGTATTTCCAGTGGAATATCTTCAATCTTTATCTACATTTTTAACATTTCACTGCAGGAATCTAAAAGAGAGTCAAATGCTTTTTTGTCACTGGTGGAAATCTTTGAGTGGTCAGGTTTGCTTAGACTGAGAAGCAAAGCCTGGACATCCAGTCTGCAAATGTGATCAGTGTTTCCAAAGAGCACGCAGAAAGGTGTTGATGGAAGAGGATCTAGCGTGTACATGCCGGCACCTAAGCACACATCCATCCCGAAGGATTCGCGAACACTTCCTTATGCATGCAGGATGTGTTTGTGCGCACAAAGGCTCAGGAGCACAGAGGCGAGATAGCACGAGACATCGCGCAACATGAATCTGTCGAGTATAATTCAAACCAACAGATTTAGTGAAAGTTTAAAGGCATTTATTGTCTGGAAGATCTGTTATCGAACTATGCAACCTCTTCCACTCCTATCTTGGGTTTGAATAAATCAATAAGGCTCTGCTGGGAACAAAGCGTTTTGGATTAGAACAAGGTTTCGTCTTTTGGAAACTTCTTCACCCAGAGCTCACGGTATCCCTGTGCGGGCTGTATATCTTATCTGCGTAGACACTACTAAACTCAAAACGCTGTATTTATGTTTTGTGAGTAACATCTGCACTCCATCGTGAAGTTCAAAAGGCTGATATAACTCAGAAAAGAGCCTCCCTTCCATGCTTTATACCCCTAATATAGCCAGAAGCTAATGCGGCTAGCTAATGATTAACTGCTGAAGTGCTAAGTTGGTTACCAACTGGAATGTAATGTTTTTGAATTTAAGGCAGCAGCATGGCTGTAACTAGCCATGAGGACAGCAACTTCTGCACCTCTGTAGCTTTTACATGGGGCTATTTTCCCCACCATATCTTCATTAGGACATTCAATGTGGAAACAGTGACACAAAGCATATGTGGACGAGCTTGCATTTTATCTTGCTTTGGTTCATTTTGAGAGGTATGAGCCCTTCACCCATACCCGACCACCAAAGAACTGAACCGTGGTCCACCAGACTTCCATCAGAGCATGCATGTTATAGCCCTGAGCATTGCTGTATGCAAGGCCATGCCTTAGCAAGACCAGCAAAGGCGTTTTGCAGTCATCTCAAAGTGGTAAACAGCGAGGTGCTCAGCTGACTGACTTTAAAGGTAATCCAGGGTCAAATTAAGCTTAATTGTATCGATTGGAGCGTTTACCCTGGCCAGAATTCCTATTAAATCAAATCTCTCTCAGTAAAACCCCTATTGTGATTAACTATCTATATACAAAGTTCCTTTCCAAAGAACCAGGTGCCATGGAAACAGTCCAAGCCCGGGAAACTGAATCACAGAGTATTCTCAAGATACGAGACTAGTGCGTGAAGGCGGATGGGTATGTGTGAGAGGCATGTTTTGAAAAGGTCTTAATGTTTTTGGATAGATAGCGGCATTATGGGAGAAGTTGCATGCTGGTATTTTGATCTGACTCACGCTGGTCAGACAAAGGTTCTCTCCAGACTGTGGTCAAAAAGTACATTTCAATAAACGAAACATGGTTAAAGGAAAAAAAACCCTGATTCCCTAAAGCTTCTAACAATGAGACAAGCCAAAGACAGCTTATGCTCCATTGTGTGATCACCCAGAATTGTTTATGTTAGGCTTCATCTCGGATTCTCGCCCAAAACCAGTTCTCTCGGTCAACCCTGAAAGGGCGGAAAAATGACTTACCACAGGCGAAAAAAAAAGGTGCTGATATCCTGCCACAATAAAAATGAATGTGCTAGCTGACACTTTAGAACTAGCTATAATGACTAATGCCCTGGCTGGGCTGTAGTGGCACCTGCAAAACTGGCAACGATGGAGGCTCTGGGTGAGAAATAGACAAGCTGATTTGTGGGAACAGAGATGTCTGCAGGGCCCCCTCGGTAACAATAGTTTATTTGGAGGAAAACGGAACATTAACCAGACAATGGGAACGCATTTGACGGGGGGAGACCGAAACGATAGGGAGTGACTGCATTGGTGGACCCACCATTGCAATATATCAAATTCTGACGCTGTATGACCACGGTGGTATACATATTACACCTCTAAGCATGAAACCATTAACCCTCTTGGAAGGGCTGCAAGTCTAACACCTTTATGGGTTCCTGCTGCCTATTAGCATTCAATGTGAGTGCTCCGGCGGTGTGATTCAGTACCGTTCTCCCGGTCGAGACACACTCATTCTCCCCTTCCCACCCCTGAAGTAATGAAAAACTCTCATGGTGTTTTTGTTCCAGCCGCTGGGTCTGCTGCCAGCGTGCTTCACCCAGGGCTGCTCACCGTAGCAACACCGCGGCGTATTTATTTTCTCACAGGAAAATAAACCATCCGCCAAAATATTTGCGTCTTTACAAAGCCGCCCATCTCCGCAGTCAACAGGGGGCCTGTTTCTCCGACACCGCGTTTGTTTTTTGCACAAAGCTAATATTTAAACGGAGCCCTTGGAGAAATAACGGAGGGGGGGTGGGATCATGTGCGGGTAACTTCCTACATGTTGCACATGATTCCGAATCCGTTCAGGCCAAAAAACAAAACGCAAACCTCCCTAAAAAAACCCAAATGTTTAGATCTGATCCTAAAATGAAGGGATCTAGCAACAAGATCCTGTGATTACTCAATCTATAGGACTTAATATGATGATATGTGTTATGACAAGCCTTCGGGGTCTGCTTTGGGGTCTTGAAGGAGGCCTATTTATTATTTACACTTCTCTGCAAGATCACGCATGTGCTTCACAAATACATCATGGTTTATTCATTAACTTAATGAATGTTCTGGCTGTTCCATGAACTCCCACCTCCACCCCGCCCCCAAACCACTTCTGGTTTATGTTCCTTTTTCCACAAACAGTGGGGATATGAGCCCAAGCAGCTGTAAAACAATGCCCTAACCCACATAGCTCGCATTCCTTTGAACTCTTTTGTTGTTGGAGGAGTGGTGCACGGGTGGCACAGCCGGCATTCACGCCGCTCCGGGGCAAATTGAACAAGGCTGCCTCGCCACTTAAATAAGAAACTCCGGCGAAGGAAAAAAACGGCTCGAGTCAGTCTAGTCAAACAGAAATGACGAAGCGAAAGGCTCCGGTGCCGACTTAGAAGACCTGCGTTCTGATCTGCATTCTGGACGTGGAAGCGTGGGGGGACGTCACTCCTACCTGACCAAATCAAATGCTGCTTAGCGGGCAGACCTCCTGCTGTTTTAAAGCCAGATGCAATCCGCATGACCGGAACGGCAAAATCCCGCTCCACAGACTCCTGACCTTTCGGGAGAATACCAATGACTTGTGGAAAAGTGGAGTGAAGCACGGTTTCCGAGATCCACTTGCTTTTAATTGAGGCCAGCACTGCCACCGTGGGAGATTTCTTTTTTTTTCCTTTCTTTTTTTTTCATGCAGAACACCTCTCAAATCATTTTACAGAAGGACAACTCCAGAATGAATACGCAAATGCTATTGGAATGAGCGCACTCTTGGCAAGACGAGAGCAGCCACTAATTTTAACAAGAGGCAAGGGGCCACTTGAGCCGTGCTTGAAAAGCTGGGCGGCTCATCTTTTTGGCTGGATGCACCACCGTGCCTCAGCCCCATGCTGTCCCACTGCTCTGTGTGACAGCAGAACAGAAACACCCGGTATGATAATCTCATTAGAGAAAGCATAAATAACTCTGACACACAAATACATAAATTACATGCAGTTTCCCCTCCGAGCCCCCTAACCTTGTAGCTGCATGCAGTTATTTAGAAGCGGCAAGGTATTCGCTCTGCCTAACAAGTTATCATCGTATTCCGTTGTATTTCTGTCCTCAGACCACGTTAGCTTCAAGCGTGCTGTTAGCATAGTAAGTGCCAACAAATAGCTTTCGACGTTCGACCGAAAGAAAAAGGTCACGGATCATCGCTTGCCTTTCAGATGCCACACAGCGCTCCGTGAAAGAAGACACCTGTTTCCACTTTGACTGTTGTGGAAACAGGGTTGAGGGGAAGTGCCCCCGTCTCTCTTCAGCACAGACCAATAATCTACAGTCAGTCAAGGTGGGTAGGGGGGCTTCAGCCAGGAGCTTCCCACCTCAGCTACACACACAGAAGTGGCCTTTGTCCCACTGGCTGGGTGTGGAATGCCGGGGCTGATGGGAATCTCTCAGCGTGGGGCCACATTCCAGTCAGCCCGTCCCCAGCACACCTGCAGGGCACCTGGGGTCAGCCGCCTGCGCCACGCACCGTTGGGTACAACCTATCCACGCAATCTAGCCCCAAAATCCAGGAACCCACTGCATCCAAAGCTTCTGAGCTTAGTGAATACCACAGCAGTTCGTGTTAAAGCCTTTGACATGTCTTACGATACTACATCCTGCAAACGCCTTCATTCTGTGCTTCTGGCGTCACTGCTTCCTGTCGGCAGATCTGGAATGTTAACCACAGTAGGGGTGTCATCGAAATGAGATACGTGATAATACACTTTTCTGAAAATACTGTGGAGGTCAGTACTTAAAGAGCACTGACCAACAGGCATGTTACAAGAATAAGATTGGTGCAGTGCAAAATCTAAAACACTATATTTAAAGTATTTGGTCGCATTTTTTATTACAGCACCACTGGTTCTTTTAGCACGTTCAGGCTTCAGAAAAACAAAGTATATCACGCAAACTGTATCATGATGTTATTCTTTGCCACAATGACAACCCCTAAAGATTAGCACAAATTACGTTCCTTCGTACCAATGAATCAGCCAAAACCCAATTAGCCCATGCAATGCAAGGTTTATTTTGATACCCAGAACGTTCTTTCTAAAGGTAGGAGAACGTTCTGTAAAAGCATTCTGTCATCTCAGGTCTCTGTAACATCCATAAAACGTCTCCCAGAACTTGTAGGTAACGTTTGCACCCACCATTAAGGGGAGAAAGTTTTTTGGCAGCCTGACTAACTCCTATTTAATACCAGTGCAAATAACTTTATAGATATGTATAACAGCTCTGAGGCTGTAGTATGAAGAATTAATCACAGCACTAATACAGCTGAAAATGCCTGAAAACAGTGTATTGTGCTGCAGTTAGCATCTGCTGTTGTTAGCATACTTTATGTTCGCTAATATCAGGAAAGTTAATCAAATACTTTCAAATAAGCCACCAGTTTAAAAATGAATATCTCAAAAAGAAGCTATGCTATACTACACTTTACTATACTACACTACTCTATACTACAGTGCACTATACTACACAACTCTATACTACACTACACTACATTATATTATAGTATACTACACTATACTATACTACATTATACTACACTATATTATACGACACTATACTATACTATAGTATACTACACTACGCTATACTACACTACACTATACCATACTACACTACACTACACTATACTATACTACTCTATACTACACTACACTATACTACACTATACTATATTACACTACACTACACTACACTATACCACACTATATTATAGGACACTATACTATACTATACTATACTATACCATACTACACTATACTATACCATACTATACTATACCATACTGCCTCATGAAAAGCACCACTTTTCCATAGCACCCCTGTTTTTTTGCTTGTGGTAACTTTTGTTCAATGTAAACAATTACAATGGCTATACATGGTTCCTGTAAGTTCATGTGCTTTTATCGTGGGTTTTATAATGACATTTTTGATTACCTTCTACCACCATCGGGATTTTATCCTGGAATCATGGCTGATTTGAGGCAAGTGCTATCAGCATCCATTAGCCTAAGTAGCCTCGTAGCTCCAGTGCAAGAATTTAGGAACCAAACTTTGGACACCAAACATGGCTTTGCTGATTCACTTCATTTGGAGTGATGGGAGAAAAAACATGTTAATTTGTTTGCTGACCAAACCATCACCTTAACTGTCTACAGGTGACCAAATCTCAGTAGAAGAATGCCAGCAATTCTCTTTATCACAGTCAGAAGATCTTTCCTGACCTCTAGCATGCTGAAAATGGCTGCAGGTGCTGGTCATAAAGACCAACAGTCCTGCAGGTCACAGCCAGAAAAGTGCCGCAGTTGAGGGCAATGGAAGTGCACTGTCAGGCCGCTGGCCGCCTCCGCTCTGCTCCACTGCCATACCAAACACTGACGACTCAGCAACACTCCCAACAATCCCAGAGCTGCTGCATTATTTGCATGCACACAGCCACTGCACACAAAACCTCATGCACTCGCACATACCTTCGACTCACAATAGTATCAGAGATAATGGAAGTTCATTGTATGTGTCTTTTCAAGGACTTCATGTCACTGGGTGTATTACAGTGGATGAGTAATGAGACACAAAAAGGCTGCCCTTATTTTCCCTCACACTCTGGAGGTTATGAAAGGAGCGGTGCGTGTATGTGCGGCTGCTTAGTGCATTAAGGGAAAACGGATCATACATCAGAGGAACTCACTACGCTGCTCTCCCCACACAGACCCGACTGCTTTTTGTGACCTAACCGCAGTGTGTGCATGTTTTGTATGAGGCAAATCGATACTAGAGCAAAACAACGGGGTTCTGCTTCACAGGCTTACTGCCACAATAAACACACCTGGGCCACACGGCTTCAACACAATCAGTATTTATGAGGCGCAGTCAGCGACTGTCCAGGCATGCCCACCTCAATGAGGCCTGCAAGTTTAGTGGACCAAGCAAGTACAATGGCAAACTCTCTCAGCCTCCTGCTCTTTCTCTCCCAATGTACATCTCTCTTAATTTCTTTCTCTCTTTCCTTCCCCCTCTCTCTCTGCCTCTCACTCTCTTCCTTTTATGTCTCTCTCTCTGATTGTCTTTCTCCTTTTTTCCTTTTTCTGTTTTCTGCTCCTACACACCCTGACTCTCTCTCACTCTCTCTCTCTCTCTCTCTACATAGGTTTCCTGCTCTTCCTCTCCCTCTCTCGCCCTTTTCTTTTTCTCTCTCAATGTCAATCTCTCTTACTTTCTTTCTCCCTCTCTCCCCTTCCCCCTGTCTTTTTTCCTCTCGCTCTCTCCCTTTTATGCCCCTCCCTCTCTCCATCCCTTCCCTTTCTCTTTCTCTCTACTCCTATTTCTCTCCTCTCTTTTCCCATTTCCTTATCCCTATCAATTTCTTTCTCCCTCTTTTTTCTCTCCCCGTTTATATTTTCTTCCCTTCTTCCCCTTTCTCTCATATTGTTCTCAATCTTTATCTTTCTCTCCTTGTCCCTTTCTCTCTCACTGTTTATCTCTCTCTTTTCTTTCTCTCTCTCTCTTTCTCCTTTTTACTCTCTATTTCTGCTTCTTATCCTGTCTTCTGCCCCTCGCCACCCCCTCGCTCTCTTACTCTCTGTCTACATAGGTTTCCTGCTCTTTCACTCTCTCGCACGCCTCTCCACCCTGGAAAAATCATTTGCACAGGGGGGAATGTTTACTCGCAGATTAAAAGCCCAGCCATTGAGGGCCGGACACTTTTAGGGGGCAAAGCAACAATGCGCATTTTTGCAGGGTTGAGTGGCAAGGTGAGCGGCTCTCTTTGCCGGGCCCTGAGACAGCCTTTTTCCACCCCCGACTCATTAGAGCTGGGAAAACTCAAACAGGCCTGCCAGCCTCTCTATAGCACCAAAGCCCAAAAACAAACAAGTGGCAGAGAAGAAGAAGCCAAAAAAAGGCAGCCACCAAAGGAGCCACTTAACTTCCCCCACCCTTCAACGGGTAATGCTGTTTTCCCCTCTTCAGTACACATACAGGTCCTTCTTTAAGGTCCTAGATGGACACAGCTGCAGACGTGAAGCCACCCGTCCTCCAGCGAGCGGATTTGTCCTCTAGCTGTGTAACAAGCACCCTGCCGTCACTGGAGGGTGGACGCAAAGCCTCAAACAAAAGGGTGTTAAGAGTAAAGTTCAATCAAACGCCTTTGTGAGGATCCAATAACTCTCCCTCACAGCATGCGGGCCCTTTTTTGCTTGTGCTGTTATTGGCTTCCATCACGCTGAGCTCCTATGGTTGTCCCTCAAGCGTTTGGAGCATTTAGCCAGCCCTAAACCGCGGGAACCAGGTAAAAGTCTGTGCTGGTATTAACATTCTTGCTACGGGTTGAGGGAAATGAGAATTCCCGGCTGGTTTTCATAACCTTTTCATCACTTCTCATCTCTGGATGACAATATTATCTCCTGTTCCATCATCTCACTCTTCTGGGCCGCAGATGACTCAGATTCGTGAGGAGACGGCGGCTTTAAATGAAGGTTTTATCAGACATATGGAGAAGAGCAGTGTCAGTCATTACAGTGCTACAGCCAGACGATATTAAATGGAGCCTGATTGCCCGCTCTCTATTAGTTGGGGCTGATTGGTAGCAGGTGTGGACGCTGGGTGTTTCGGGCCGAAGCGAATCCCGCGCAGATGCTCGCAGACCTGCCTGCGTTTCCATAGCAGCCAGAGGAGGTCATGTCAGACGTGGCATGCAGAAAACTGAACTCCTTTTTAGCAAGAGCTCTGCCTTGCCTGTGATGCTATCTATCTGTTATTATCTTTCTTTCCGTGTCTGTTGTATCCGTCTCTGTTCTCTCTCATGAGCAAAATGTTCAGGAAACAGAAAAAGTGTAACAGTAAACTGAGCAGTGTCTGAATTCTGACCAGTCTAAAGTCTACACTGGAGCTACAGGGCTAATGTTGATAACAGGAAAAAGAAGCCATCAATTAGAATCCTACAAAATTCAGACCTAAATCAATTTTCACATAAAATCTCATCAGAATGTCATAAGCATCACGTGAATAAAACCAATATTAATATAATTAGTTAAATTGGTATTTTATATGCTACAGGAAAAAGTCTGACGTTAACCACTTATGTATATTGACATTTTTCTATTTACAATAGGGATGGATACCACAACTTGTTGTGTCCTCTTGTTTGGAGTATGAATTCGACAGGTTGGGTCATCTTCAAATTTAACTTTAATATTTAACTTTAGTATTATTTGGCACTGAAAAACTATGTCAGAGCTGTTTCAGAATTAAGATAAAATTGCAAAACCCTATAATTGGTCAGTATCTGTAAACAGTTTACAGTATCTGTAAACAACAGACTCTGAAAAGAAAAGTTGCAAATCATTTATGCATATTACTATTTGTATATTTAACAATACATGTTAAAGATTGATAATATTAAAGATTTTGATGTTTTCATATATAAATTGGGTCCCAGTATTTGACATTTTCTGGAAATGACCCATATGCTTGCTAAAAGTTGTTAAACAATCTCTGGTAGATGTATCTACTGTGGTTTCTGACACTATATAACATTACTTAATCCTTAAAACACACACACACACACATCAGTACACTGGATAAAGCAGCCATCTTGAAGCTTAACCTTTTTTATACTTTGGTCAGTTTTTCATACTTTTGGTCAGAAATTATGACATTGCATCAAAAACAAGTCCTATGATCTGACATTAACATCTGTTTTGAGTGGTTCTATCACAAGTGGACAGCAAGATGTACACACTGAGCACATCCATGGGCCTTGAATGAGTCTCTAGTGACCAATTATGACCAGGAGGAAGGATGCTGCATATTTACTACATTAGTCAGCCAAAAATCTCCTACAAGTGCTCGTTCGTGTACATGTATGGGTTGCCTCAAATGTTTAGATCGCATGAATTGCTAACACAACAAATGTGAGAGGAGGAGACGTCTCTGTTTTTCATCTCTGCTGTCAAGACTCAGTTGATTAGGTGGTCTTTGAATGCTGTCAGGGTCAAGATGGTGTTTTATTTTTGGTGATCTGTATCCCTGACAACCTCCACAGGTGGTTTGAGTGCACACATGTCCGACCCAGTTCATCACTGTATTTAGCGCTGTCCAGTGTCAGATCATCCAAAGCATATGCTAATGCTTGGCGAGAACAGGGCCTAATGGAAATTACAACTCTAGTAACTAGCATAGCAACTCTATGCTAGTGGATGCCTGGGATTACTAGTGCTGTTTGCACAGTACTAAACTCTAATCACATCTCTTAGGTAGATTGTCTACATCTTCTTGGTATAATCCGGAACCCTTTTTTATTCCTGTTAAAAAGATAGTAATGTGCTTTGCAACCTTAGTGGCAGATGCCTTCCAACAAGAGGCAGCGTCCGCTAAACCACCAGTTAACCCAGGGCTAATCCTGGCCACCACGGTTGCGTTTCCTGCTGTAGATTTACTGCATCCATTCGTACTAAATTTTGCCTTTTTTTCTCAGAGTATGTGTAAAACAGAGCATTCCTGTTCTCTCTGAGATCCTGCCGGTCACCCTGCCTGTCCCTAGGCTCTGATTTGGAGCCAAGAGGAGGCCATCCAATCAGAGGCCCTCTCAGCATGCGGTCAACAGAGGAGGAAGCAGTGGGCGAGTGTGTGTGTACTTAAGCTGTACACGCGTCCTGTCTTTTCTTGCTGTGTGGCTTTCAACCCTCTGTGTGTATGTGTGCACGGATTTTACAGCACACAGAACACACTTCTGTTTCTGTGTCTATAGGCAGTGAATGCTAGTTAATATTGCAGGTACTGGATATTTATCTTAAATACTGAAATATATGCAGCTGCTGATGAAGTGTATCCCACTGTGACTCTCCCAGTGTATGTGTGTTTCCCTGCAAATACTGTGAACGTACGAATTTCACATCATACAGAGCAGCTTTATATCCATATCCAAGACTGGCGCATGGTTACTTAACATTAGAATATGGTGCAGGATAATACAGCACTGTGCAAATTTCCATTCCAGCCATTAAGCACAGGTTGCTCTGAGGAGATTAGACATAAGATAATCCCACTTGCATAAGAAAAGGGAAATTCCGAAAACAGAGTTGCTTGGAAATTCCAAAAACAAAATGCTTAAAGCTCCAGAGAAAACAGGACTTCTAAGAACCATACCAGACCTGGTAGACCACCAGAACTGTCTGCATCTGATAAACAGTACTTAAAGCTTTCATCTTTGGGAGAGAGGAGAAAATCATGCTCCACTCTTGCTTCCGATCTGAACTTGCTTACAGTTTCTCTGTCCATCCAACTCAACAATATGAATCCGAAAGGATGTGTAGCTGTCAGGAGCCTGTTACTGGGAAAAGGGGATATTAAAAAAAGATACAAACGTGTAAATTAAACAAAGAAGCTGCTGCTGTTCTCAGGGCAATAGATCGGCCACCCAGTGTTTAGACCTCAACATGATTGAATGTGTTTCGAGTTATTTGGATTGTGAGAAGCAGAAAATGCAACCAACTTCTGAGACTGAACATTGGAGATGTCACACTAAACAATGGTGTTATATTAAAATGTACTTTTCTGTACTTCTTTACATTTACTTTACTCTACATCTTTTTTCCTGACACTGAAATTAATACCTTGTATTTAACAGCCCTTTTGATAGGGACGGTCTCTGACTATTGCACAGTGCTGTGCTCCTAATGAAGGGTACCTCACCGTAGGTCTACATAAATGTGCATGTGTGTGTATGTGTGATGTAAACTGTATGTGTATGTGTTACAGCACACAGAACTCTTCTATATTTGTGTGCATGGACAGTGTGCTGCAGGTTAAGTAATAGTCAAGTGACTGTATATTTATGTATATGCATTTATATGCAGTTGCAGATGAGGGGTGTGTTACTGTTGGTCTGTGCATGTGTGTGTTTCCTTATTTGGGCCTTTGTGTGTGTGTGTGTGCGTGTGTGTCTGCCAGGCTCTGTGTTTGTGTGCAGAAGCACATGGGGCTTGCAGAGCTAAGTGAGCATTACGGGCCAGGCCGGGCCGGGGAGTCTGCGTGTTCCTCCCTGCACTACCCCTCCATTACGAGGTGCACAGAGCTGTGATTACTGTAGAGAGAGTGAGTTAGGAAGAGAGAGAGAGAGAGAGAGAGAGAGAGAGAGAGAGAGAGAGAGAGTGAGACAGAAAAAAGAGGATATGCTGTATGCTGTTAAAAGACTGGAGGAGAGGCTGAACTGCTGGGTTAATGAACATGTTCAGATGCTCAGTGTGGGCCAACACATATCCACTTACAAAGGAAAAGGCACGTTTACTCACACATTGGTAAATGACAGTGCTCTAACAGCTTGGACGCCAGGAAATGATTTCAAACACACGTATGTCTGACACTGCTTTATTTGCCCTGCGTTCAATTTCTTTGAACTTTTGCAGCTGACAAAAACTCACTGACTGATCTAGATGGTGGATCAGATAAATGTCAAAAGGATTGACTTGTCCTCTGCTTGGTCTCGGGTAGTTCTAGTATCTATCAAAGCAGCTTAGACTGAGTTATGGAGCTCATAGTGTTGTGTAAAGTTTTAGCTTCTGAATGAAACTCTCTCTCTGTTCTCCTTTAGAATTTTTCATCATGCAAAGCAGCCAACCAGTGTTAATCCTTGCCCAGCTGTTCTGTGAGGATGTGCTTTAGAATACTTTTTTGTCACTGGAAGAAATTTTGCCTTGTTAATGTTGTTTGCTGCATTAAAATATAAATGAATTCACAAATAGGAACGGAAAGCCATTTTCATGTAGTTCAGTGCTTTACTGCCTTTAGAACGATTATCACAGAAGAATCAATTTTTTATTTTTGGTGATTTTTAGTCTTCTGCATAATTTTGTGATGATCGGACCAATAGAAATGCACTGAAATTCCTTTAAATGAAATCCCTTTTCATTAACTTCCACATTTTTGCTAAGCTAACATTTTGGAATTTGTCTTTGGACAAAAATAAAATGCTTGCTGTTGTGCAAAAATCATGTATCTAATTTTTTGAAACTTTTATATAACCTAAAAACCCCAGTCACCTTTTGCATCGAATTAACACACTAACACAAATGGTCCAAAATTACTTGGTAAACAATCTTTGTTCACTGACTACAATTGTAAGTTTTCCTTTTCCTGTAAAGTTACCATTTTGGAGATAATTGCTCTGAGATCAATGATATATTGCATAACTCCATAATAAATTACAAATCATTGAACCAAGTATCCTTACCTTCAGGATCAACAGGTTTGAGACTGGATTTCTACTGTGGATTGTATAAAGTTTTACTATTTTTTGTATTACTCAAAGAGCTTATGGTGTGCATCGATATCTGTGCAATGTGTTCCAATGTGCACAGTATTTCAGGTGTGTAGTGCACCTTACAGCCTGCCACAGTAAAGAGCCAAAAAGGACAGTTTACTGACTCCTCATTTACTGACTAAGCTTTAAAAAACAAATTTCCTTTCCTTTCTTCAACCTCATGTGAAGCGCCACCACATCTTTGCCAACTGCTGCTACCACAACGTCACTGAATAGCTTAACGCGCTTGGAGGAGAACATTAAATGACTATTCTTTTCTAACACATGCCTGCATTGGCTAGCATTGAGTTGAATGAGTATTCTTTCAACTTTCATCACAGTCCATGCTTTTGTTATTGCTAGTTCTAAAAGTTAAGTAGTGTCATTTCTTTATACGCGGACTCTCAGACACAGCACACATGAGTTCACACACACATGTACACACATGCTAGAAGCCAAATGAGGATAGCTGTTGCTTCTGGAGAGCTAAACACACAGCCTTGTCATCTGGAAGCTTCTAAACGAGGCACTGTGTCTCTTCCCGAAGCCGCAGGGCACCATATTTCAGCGGCGAAAGACGGCCGAGCCGTCATTTAGCCCAAAATCCCACCCGCTGAGACCTTCTAGCACACCATGTTCAGCCTGCAGGGCTCTCTGGCCCTCTCTGGACCACGGCCTTCTCATGCCCACTGAGCCCAAAGACAGAGAGACAAAAACGTCCCTGTTCTTCATGTTCCAAAACAATGTGGCTACAAAACGAACATGGTCTTCAGATCCTTAATAGGAGTTACACCAGCACAGCCTATGCAGAGCCTTTATTAGGGATTGGAGAGTAGGTCACTTAAAACTTTGAGCACTAAAGCACAGTAAAATAAATAATAGTTGCACCAAGAAGGAATCAACCGGCCAGAATGAAACTGGATGGGGAGATTTTACATTGTAAGACACACGAATGAAATTTCAGGTTGGGCTTTTGAGATATGAGATAAGCAGGGGCAGGCCTTATCGTTGTACCTGACTGACCCAACAGCCCTGATTGTGGATATTAGTGTGGATTGTTAGTGCCAGCACCATTGGCAGACGGCTGCACAACGCAGGATTACATGCATGCAGACCGCTATGATGACTGCCCTTAACACCACATCAGCGTCACCAAAGACTGCAATGGTGTCGTGCCAGACTGTCATGTAGTGACTCAGAATGGCAGTGGGTCATCTTCAGTGACAAGTCCCACTTTTGTCTTGGTGGAGACGACAAACGAATCCATGTGTGGAGGCACCGTGGTCAGCGGCAAGATGAACAGTTTGTTGTCACACATCAACCGTCAAGAAAGCCTGGTGTCACTCCACTTTCACCCCTACTGTAAAATCAGCAGGAACTGTGTGAGAATATTCAAGCTGCATGGGATGGATTATCACAGGACACCATTAGGAACCTCTACAACTCCATGCTGAGATGTCTGGCATGTTGGATTAGCAAACACGGTGGCCCGACACCATCCTGAGGGACACTACTTCTGTATGTGTAGCTCAATAAATATTGCTCATATCAGTCTAAATTTATCATCATTTATTGTCACTGATAACGTTTATCTTCCTTCCCAATAGCATTGCAATCCGACACGTCCTTCTGGGTGCAACTTTTCTTTTGATGAGGAATGTAATTTCAACTGAGCTATGTTACTGATTGACCAGTAATGAATGACAGAAAATCAATTACAGAAATATAAAAAAATTAATTTGCCATTGTTTCACAAAATACCAAGCTGCCAAAAAAGCACTGCAAACTGAATCAGCTCTAGCCCTTACTGTGACTTTTTAGAAGATGTTAACCGTACACATAATTATTTGAATTTGAATAGACAATTATTAGCATTTTGTACCACAGTATACCATTAAGACCTAACGTCTATACAAACAGTACAGCTTCAAACGAATGTACAGCGAGCCCCCTGTAAATCAGCAGCCGGCCGGAATGAAAACAGCATATTTTAAACTCACAACGGTGCGGCGGAACATCAGATTAATCCTCCCTGACAGTTATACTCTGGGAGGAAATTAATTGGGGGGGGTCGGATTACATTCGCTCAAATTTATAGCCGTCCACATGCATACGCCTGACCACAAGTGACCCAGCCGCACGGTGTGCGCAGCTGACAGCAATGCCGATAAAAGTTATTGGAATAATTAAAACCTTCCCTCTCCGAGAGCCACTTTAGAAATATGAAGACATGTATATGACACAGCGGTGCCAGGCTGTTCAGCCCTTAAAGACTGATTACTGCACAGGTTACCTTGGAAGACTCTGAGACAGGAAACAGGAAAGCCCCTTCGAATCGGAAATTAGCCTTCAAATCCGAAATTCGACCGAACCTTTTCTTCCAAATGACTCTTTGGCTACCGCAAAGGCATAATTGGAGGACAACAATGTCACTTATCAAAGAGCGGGTCGGAAAAAAAGACACAAAGGACAGGAAAGAGCCAGAGCAGTGCCCTTCAAGAGTAATACAGCAGGCTTAGAGCTGAGTAAATTGGTTAGCGGGAGCTGATGTCAGGTGAGGTTCAGCATTAAGCCAGAGCCGACGAGGGTGGAGGGAAACGTATCAAAAGGTTAACTCTATTATTGCAGGTTTCTGAACTGGAAAAAACAGGGAATTGGAGTTTTGATTGGAAACAAATGTCAAGGGAGATGGGTTTGGCTGGGAAGAGGATGAAGTTTCTCACAGTTTCTTACAGAGTAAAACTGAGACAGGACGTCTGCCATAGGTCCGTGTGTGTGTGTGAGTGTGTGTGTGTGCGTGTGCATGCGTGCGTGTGTTTGTGTTTGACACACATTTTAGCTTCTCCACAGAATCAGAAGTGTTTACTGTGAAGTGAGCTCCAGCGCAGTGACCGACAGTAATTGAGGGTGTGGACAATAGCAGGACTCACCTGGTAAACTACACAAAGGATTCCCAAAATAACACAACGGCGAAACCAGAAAAGCTCCACTGGCGCAAACACTTCACAACTTAACAAACAGTAGCTTCCACCAGCGCCAGAAGTAAACACACTAAGGAGAGCGTTTCTTTCTCTCGCACTGATGTTGTTTGGCCAGTCACATGCAGCAAAACTGGATAACTTGGAGCAATCATGCCTAAAACACACACAAACTTGCTTTTGTACAACGTCAGGACTTATGGTCACACGTATCCAGAGAAAAACAAGTATCTCCAAAATGACAGCTTTACAGGAGAGGGCAAAAACTTGATGAAATGTTAGTGTAAGTCAACTGAACCAGACTTTTTTCCAAACAATTTTGAGCCATTTCTGTTGGTCTATTCATCAGGAAATGTACACACAACGTAAACAGCAGCTGCTGTGTTCAAATTATGTATGAAAATAAATAATTAACAAAAATTATTTTGTGATGGTTTTGTGCATATATGCTGTGCATGTGTTATGCTGTCATGTTAAAAAAGTTTCGTATCGAAAAGCCAATTATCATGGTAGTTAACAATTTACAGTCCTCTCCTCGAGAGAGCTCAGTACTACTTATAGTTATCATCCAGTACCTGGTTTCGCTAATCAATGCTTCACTATGTTAAATTAAGTATTGCTTGAGTATTGAGATTGCTGGAGGTTCTCCAAATTCTTTGTACTTTTTCTAATATGTACGTTTATTTGCATATAGCGTCATAGTGAAAGGTGATGTTTTTACAATGGTTTTAAACAATGTACTTAGGTAAGTAAGACTGTCGCACAGTACTGTATACATATACTGTAGAACACATATATACAATACAGTTCAAAAGTCATGGGTCACCCATTCATTTATTTCATTCCCAGTCAAAACTGAGTTAAGTAAGTCAGTCATTAATTGTATAGTGCCAGGTAAGGGCAGAAAGAAATAGAAGCCACAGCAACTAAATATAATAGCAGTTTTCTTTCAGTATTTTATGGCTGTAGTGTTTAGCATATAGTATTCATTACTACATTGGGCGCTGGGGTGGACAGTCCATTGCTACAAACTGTTTTGGAAATCCACAATTTATTCCACTTATTTGCCTTTGACTTTATGCACCCTTTTGCAAGTAGATTATCTTATACCTGTTATCCCATTTATATGATATATATGATATACCTGAAATTTAGCTTGTATTTAATGGCTGTTTTGACTGGAAATGGAAATGCATAGTACATATAGGCAATTACCTATGCATAAGTTTCTCCTTTCAAGTTTACAGAAAGAAACGATTGTGTCCTTTCAGTTTGTCAAAAGCACTTTGCAATACTGTTGTTCCTGTCTTTACTGTGTACCCCTGTTTTCCCTGTTTTTCTTTCATAATCAGCATAATTAGGGTATTTATGTCCTGAAAATGTATGAAAACAAGTACATGCACACATACATATACATACACACACACACACACACGCACACACACACACACACACACACATATACATATACACATACAGACCTATACAAATGTCTCTGCGGGTCATGGCTGGGAGAGGCCTCTATGGGGCTCCTATTTTACTCACTGTCAAATCTCCCAGCGCCCGTGCTTGACCCCGCTCCTAAAACAGCACTCCAGCCTTTCCGCATGGCTGACCCGCGCCCCTTCGAGGAAATCCACCTCCGGGGACTTTTCAACAGCTCTGCTCTCCTCCACAGCCCTCCCGGGACCAAACGGAGGAGGCTCAAGGTACGGCACCTGGACCTCCATTTCCATCGGCCCTGTTTGGCTTTCAGCACTGCCAGCTTGTCGGCCGCTTTGGCGGAACGGTCACGCTTCCAAGAGGGAGAGAAGGAGATGTTTTGTCATCCTGCCTTAAATAGTAGAGTCAGAGTACGGGCTGTATGGCTGCGCTTCTAACGGCACTTCATGTTCAATAACCGACAACATACACTCAGAGTAGGAAGCATAACTTGATGTGGTTAAAGAAGCAGTTTGGTGAAAAATGGAATTCCGCCCCCCTTAAGCCTCAGACATAGTCAATAGTAGTCAGGACATGCTTAGTAGTGGAAGCTTGAAAAAACAACCGTACCATCTAAAAACGTTATTTCTACATAAGTTGCTATGTTTTTTATGTGCTAGTATCCCATGAAAACTTCAAAAGGTACTGAACCCGCACACTGAGGTTCTGAGAGAGTTTCATGTGTCCTGGGTATTAAGTTTCTAATTGCTCTCACTCATTTGTCTAGGACCACCGGCCAGTTGAGACCACACCTGCCCACAGGGAGTATGGGCACACTTGGCACATGCTGATCTTTAGCCTCGGTGAGAGGGGTCTCGGTGAGAGGGGTCGTCATGAACTGCGCATGCTGCAGAAGGCAAGTTGCTAGAGACATCCAAACAGCTTGTGATGTTTTGCATCTTTCACCGAATGAGTAAAATGAAACCAAACACAATTAGCACAACAGCGAGCGAGGCCGCGTGCCACTTCACAAACGTAGAGACTGTCACTACAACAAACTGCGAGTTGTGATTTGGATAATTAGGCGTCCAGGGTAATTGCCTTTTCTGATTATAGGATATATTTATAACCAAATGCTTTTATAGCTTCCCACTGCTCAGACTGCATGTGAGTGCAATCTAGTTCCTGCTCTGCAGGAAGATCCAAGTATTACCACCAAGACATTATGGACTTACACATCAGTTGGAAAAACAGTGTGATGGGTGAATTGTTTTGGAATACATATATACATACATAAATCAGATGATTTCATATGCCTAGGGGCTCATGTTAAATGTTTTCATGTTATCATGGAAACTCTCATTATTCATTTTTCATAAAGAAAGAGCTTGATGTCAGACACAAATATTGTTTCAAATGTACCGTAACCTTGTCCATACAGTCCACACCCTGTCCAAAAACTTCCCACTGAGGATTCATTATTTTTGTGATCACAAAAGCATTTACATATCGCCACTGTCTAAAGGAAAACTAGTAACTCCATTTTTGTATCTCGATTTTCACTTATATGCATCATTTGAACACAGCAGGACCAACAGAAATGGCCCAAAATTGCCTGGAAAGAAGTCTGGTTCCATTGACTAACATTACACAAATTAGGTTTTTTCTTTGGACAGTGATTGTCTATTCAGCCTATAGCAGTATTGCTCTGCCCATTCACTCTCAAGTTATAAGAGGTTTCAGCCCGGACTGCTTTTTGAGTGAAGCACAATACAGCCAATCAGAAAAGAGCTCATTTACATATATCAGTCTTAAAGAGGAATTCCAACTGTTATTTCAAAATTTCTACATAGTTAAATCACTGAGATAGAAATAGTCATTCAGCGTGTGGTTTGGTGTAAGGTGGTTCATTGTGGGGAACCTCAGCAACTTCTTTACAGTGGGACTGCAACCCAAAAATTTTCTCTACTATCCAAAATGACCAGTGAACTTACATGTGCCATCTGATGTGTTTTGCCTTACAGTATCTTGCAGGCACCTCTCTGCTATACATGGATTTCAAAAATACATAGGTTTTAAGCCAAAATCTCAAAACTATTGATATTAATGTTTCAGAAATCAGCCATTTCTGATGTATTATTGTCAACTATTTCATACAGTAACATTCTGTGAGGCAGCTTTTAGAGGTATGAAATGCTTCAGACATTTGGTTCCCATCCCCACCAGTGTGAACAATTCTTACATCTGCTGAGTATATTTGTGAAGAACTTCATTTACATTTTAACTCTGTGTGAGTCTCTTTAGAACGCGTCAAAGCACTCTGAATGACTTTGTTTACGCAAACTTGGTGGAATTTCCCTTTCAGGCAGCTAAGAAGTAATGGCTTTGTTTATGTCCTAACCGTTTAATTATGCAGAAATTCCCTAACAAAAACAGTAACAAAACAGTGTTTAATTCTACAGGCCAAACAGAGGCTGGAAAAAGCAAGCAAAGAAAAAAAAAACATGCATTTTGGTACATAAAGCCACATAAACATCATAAGCTGAACTCAAGGAGAAAAATGGCAAGTTATGCTATATTAATGATTGTTATCGCTGAACCAGAAGTTTTTATAGTTCAAAAAAGCCTGGTCTTTATTTCTCAGTATTCAACTTTCTGGAGGCTATCAGAATTGAGGATAATCAGTCAGGATGTGGAGATGCACAGCTCCAAATATTGGATTACGAATATCAGTTCCCCACTTAAACAATGACGCTAGCTCTGCCTTTACAGCCAAGCTTGAATAAGTGGTGTAGCGTTACGTTTTGATGAGCGGGTTTGTGTCCGCGGTCGCGCGTGTTAGCGTGTATGTGTGTGTGTGTGTGTATAATAGAGATGAGGTTGAAGGTGTTGCCAGGGCTGCGGCTCTGTGACCTTGGGCCAGGAGTCTGGGCAGGTGAGGGGCTGGTGGGGCCCGGCTAGGGCGACTCAGCTTTCACTCAGCAAATTTCATTAATACAGCCTCCCCAAAGGTCCTTTCATCTCCGCAGCCAAAAGCTCTTCCGGCCTGAGTGGCCTCATTTACTGCGAAGTGAGTCCGTGCTACTTAAGGTCACTGTTCAGTTATTGCTGGAACTCAAAGCATTTCTTTCAAGTGATTAATGTATGTGTGTGTATGTGTGTCTGTGGATATACATATGCACGTGTGTGTGTGTGTGTGTGTGTGTGTGTGTGTGTGTGCGTGTGAAGGACAAAGTACTAGCATCAGGTAGAATTATTCTTGCAGATAAGTACTTATAGCTGCAGTCACTCTCCGTGCTCGCTAATGGGCTCCGCGAGTGAGAAATGGTTCGTGGCCTGATGGATTGAAGTGCTATAGGTTCTAGCCTGTGATGTATCTCATCTGCGAGCGGGCTGGCCCAGGCCACTCAGAAGGCTAATTGAAGGTAATGAGGCCTTGAGCCTCAAATGAGGACTGGCACTCCGTAAAACACATGCGCTGCCACTCCACCAACTCGAGCGTTTACGTCCAGTAGCCACAAGTGCCAATCAAACGGCTCGAGCGCGCCACTTCATCTCCGCGTCTGTAAATTATCCATCGTGAAAATGAAAATCAGTACTCGACCTCTGTGAGAACATCCGTGCAAAACAAAAGCTGCTTAGTTCTCTTGAGCTGGTATACGCTAGGCTATAAAACAACATAGCCAGTGACCAGCTATGCTATATTTCAGGCTAAGCTAAGCAAATGATGTCACACAGTGCTGGAGTTAATGCCCTCCCAAACCTGGCTTCCTCCGCAAGCATTTACTGAATGTCCAATACGCCACGGGAGGCCATTCACTGCAGAATTACAAGAATGCCCCACAGCCGAGCACATAAGCTTTGCATAAATGGGGGAACAAATTTATGAGCCATTCCTTCGCCTCTGGAATGCTGCAGCAAATTATGAAACGGACGAGTCATCATAAAAAGTCGAGTCGATGGTTTTAGCCACCAGAGCCAACAACCAGGCGCAAGCTAAGCGTTCCTCCGAGTTCCTCCGGCGACCATGTTTGAGTATCCCGGAGCCGTGGGAGACACTTCACACAAAGAGCGTGCAGAAATGTATGAGGCTGACATATTTACAGCCTTTACAGATTCTTCTCCGGAGATTTACGACCCTGCTTTGGTTTGCTCGAGACATCAACTTTGCCACATTACACTGCTTAGTGATTAGAGCGCAGAATTTTCTCAGGATACGGAGGGACTTTAAATGCATCTTCACGTTGCAAAATGAATTTCCAGCTTCTACAGCAGATCCATCATGCTGTCTTAGAATGTGATGAGAAGCTGCAAATGCCTTGTGTTGGTGTGAGATCAAACTAGTGGTTTATTGCACTAATCTGCTACCTATTACCGGCGTTGGACATAAATAAAACTGCTGGGACCTCCAACTAGAATCCAAATCACTCACAGGGCCAATCCATGCGCTACGGTCTCGCCTCTCCTCCGCATGTTGCTTCATTCCCGCAGACTTTGACGGTGTCTGCAAGAGCTGTCTGCTGGCCATGGTATCAAAGCCGACTGGGGGCTGTGTCAGAAATAGAGTCCCTGTTCCCGGAATTCTGATGTTAATTTGTTAATGAATGCCATAATTAGAATCAGAGAATCCTTTGCTCAGCAATGTTCAAAATCGGAGGCATCACACCATGTAATTTGACTTGTTTATCCCAAAGAGGCCTGCTTTTGGCCTAGTGCGGTTTGCAGTGCAGTGAGTCACCGGGAGGGGCGTCGCTCGTCGCCTCTCTGCCTTTGTGTCTGTCACTGCCGTTGCATCACATGGCTCCCGCCTCCCCAAATGTCTGTACGCCCTTGGCTCCCACTTATTGTGAAGCAGTGTCCCGCAGAACTCTTCATTCCAGAACGATGCAGGCCTGGCACCAGAGAAGCTCTCTTGACAAAAAGAAAGTGCTAAAAAGAGTTCACTGCATGATGCAATCGAGGAACCACTTTTGGTTATCTAAAGAACTCTTCAATGGACGCTTCTTAGGATAAGTGTCTCAATAAACCAGATGTGTGACTGCGAAGAATCTTCTCCAAGAACCTCCACCTAATGTAAAGGTTCCAGGAAACATCCTTAAATTGGTACAGAACATTTTTATTATGTGAAAGTTCTACTGATTTCTTTTCTAAACATGGATCCTTGGAGCATGGAACACACAGAGAACTTGTTGTAGCACCCAATGTTTTAGGAGTAAAAACGGATCTCCAATAGTGGCTTCTGTTGCCATTGTTGCCAGAACAGGTTTTTTGGACTTTTTTGGAACCATTTGTATGTCCCCTAAAGAACCCTTCAGTGGACATATGAGTGTTAACAACGTTCTTGTCAAGTTTGAAGAACCTCCACATAATGTAAAGGTTCCTTAGATTGTAAAATATCAGTTCAACTGATTTCTTTTTCAAACAAGGATCTTTAGGGAACTCACAGAGAACTTGCTGTGGCACCCAGTATTTTAGGAGAGTCAGGATGAATTTCCAACACTGGCTTCTGCTGGATTTGTTTGGAACTATTGTTTGTTCCCTAAATAACCTTTCAACGGACAAATGAGTATGAAAGACGTTCTCGTTAAGAACCCCCATATGTTGTAAAAGTTCTGTACTAATTCAAGACCTTTCTTAGAACTATATGCCCAAGCTAGGAAGATTAGGAAACCTTTATTTTTAGGAGTGAAGTGGCAGAAGTCCTTGTGCCGGATTAAGGAATTCAGGATTTGAGTATCTTTTTGACTGGAGGGGGAAGAAATAAGGGGCCCCCAAACCCTCTGTCAACTGTTCCATTGACATGCTGTCAGCAACAAAGTGTAAAACGCCTTCGCCACTTAGCTCCGAAAATCTCAGCAGAGCCCAAAACTCTCAGTACCCACATGTAGCAGTCCCAGTCACATGGACCCTGGAAATGAATCAGACGGCCGGCTGCCAGGCGCCATGTTTAGACTTTGTTAGGACACCCTCACCAGCAGAGCATGGAGTCAATTAGCAGACCCAGAATCTGAAGGGTTAATGGTGGAGGCCACAGGAAGTAGTGAAGACCAAGGTGACCGTGTGACCAAGCACTGACTCACGTAAGAGACCGGGTCCCATTCAAAGCAAATATACGGCACAAATGGCTCACGGCTGGGGCTAATCGAGAGCAATTATTAAAACCTACACAATTCCAAATAGAAACAAATGCACAGGGTCTAACGGACGAGCCGGGTTTGCTTCTCTACAGGTCAACTGAACCACAAGAAGCGAAAACACTTTTGCGGCTCAGGGTCAGCCATGATTATAGAGCCTGCGGCCCAGACGCTCTTCCACGCGCCATTAAAGCCACATGGACTGTGTTCGCCGAGCTCTGCAAAGGTGTTCACACTCACAAACACACACACACACACACACACACATTTGTTTTTATACCTTATGTGGACATGGGCCTCATACACATATTTATACACATAGTCCCATATTTATCACTATATGCTTTACTATGCAAAAGTCAGAGACCAGCGTTGAAGTATATTCAATTTCCAAGGTTAAACAGCTGCTATGTACAAGGTATTTAGTTTTAGGAGACATTTCTGAATTCCATATGTGTTTCTGTCCATCCTAGGGACTCAACGCTGTGGGTCTGAAAGTGTGTCAAGAAGTCGTTAATGGGAAAAACATACAGGAAAAGAAGATAAAACAGCTTTCTTAACCTGCAGAAGGTTGATGTAACTAGGTTTTCTAAACAGTTTTGGATGAATTCTATTGGTCTATCATGAATATTCACTAAATTGAAAGGGTGACTCGAGCTTTTAAACTGTGGGAAAAAAAGAGATAAATGTTTTTTTTTGTGCAACTAAAAATATATTATAGAAGAGATATATTTTTTTTATAGAAAAGATAATTAAACATAAATTAAAAAGGTGTTTTTACAGTTTTTTTAGATTACTTGTATTAAAAATGGATGAAAACAAACACACACGTTCACACTCTACTCCTCCCCCCCGCCCCCAGCACACACACACACACACACACGCACACACACACACACACACACACAAGCACCTACTGCACACACACAAGCACCTACTGCACACATGCACACATTCATAAACATCCGCTAAAATGACAGTGCCCAGACACCTTTCATAAAACAGTATGACCATATGAGGCAGAAAGGCCTGGAGAGTGGTTGCGGACGAGGCCGGACGAGGCTACAAAGGCGCTTTAATCAATCTCACATGCTCCTTTATGTGAGTCAGAGCCGAGGCATCGCTGGATAAAAAAAAAAAAAGGGAGCGATTCAAAATATCGCTTCACCCATTCAAGACAAAGCTCAGAGGAGTGTGAACACTCCAGACGAGCGCAGAGTGTTCGCGTCAAAGCCTCCACTGCCTAATACTGCAAGGATTACAGGGGAGGGAAAACAGAGCATAACTGACCCCCAACCTCACCACCTTTAGCTAGCACTGTAAATATTTGGGTGGAGATGTGGAGTGACATGCATGATGTTGGGGTCACGGGACATCTCATCAGCAAGGGCAGGGGGGTAGGGTGTACATTTTCCTCACACCACAGTTACTCAACACTGAACTTCACCTAATAAAACTCTCATGCACATACTTTCCTGGTTTAGGGGGGCCTTAAGAGGAAGATAACACTATGGCAGGGGCACTTGGAAAGTATGCACACCCATTCAATCAAAGCTCTCTTCCCCCTAAACCAGGATCAGATTCTGCTTCTAATGAAAAGAGATAGTTGGGCAACAAAAAAGCCCAGTCAAACGGTTTTCTATACAAATGGACAGATTACTTTGCCTAGCTAAAAACATGCAGTAGTCGTGGCCTAGTGAAACCAGTATTGTGCTTATACTTGTTACAAATATGGAGTACAGGTGTATACTGGAACTGAACTATTGCTTTAATTTGCTCTGCTTCAGACTCAGCAAAACACAGTACAGTGCCCCATCCAGTCAAAACGTGCATTGAGTACAAATTAAATAAAATTTTCAATTTATATAAAAAAAACAAAAAAAATACATATTTCAAAAAACACACAGAACGTGAAGCAATAGTGGAATCCGATGTTCTTCATTTTTTCAAAGAGAACACTTTAAAACAGCATTTTGCGAGAATTGCTATTCTTTGCTTTTGCGGTCCCTTTACAGTTGCAGAGTGTATTTTACTTTAATACCACCATCGTAACTCAGTGCGTTTTGAGCCCCCCTCATGGACAGCTGTGCATGTGTACACTTGTCACGCAGGCATATGAATGCTACACATTACATTCGTGATTTTAGTTCTTTCTCTGTAAGTACATAAATCATAAGTATAATGAGTATAATCTGTAGCGTCCACATGCCTTTTGTGACAAGTGTGGACACAAAGGGGCGTCAGATTCTCCCAGTGAGTCAGAATGTGGTACAACCCTGGCATAGAAAACTCTATAGGAGAAAGAACCATGTTGACTTACAAGGTAGAGTAATATTACACTACATTAATACAGGGGGTGACCAAACTTTCAAGGCTTATTTGTTGTGAGATTGGCAAAGACCTTCGGCAGCTCTTGCAAGAGGTCTCTTGCCTGCTCCTCCAAAGCTACATAGAGCTATAGCAGGTGTTCCCGGCCCAGAGTGGCAATGACAGTTTCGGTGGTCTACCAGGTCTTTGGAGTCCTAGTTCCGCTGTAGCTATTACCATTTTTTGGAACTCCAGGTTTTGACTTCACTCTTCCTAATGTGGATTATCCTGTATTTAATCTCCTCAGAAATATCTCTAGGAAAATCTGTGCATTTTACCTATTGGCCAGTTTAAATAGAAATGAAATGAATGATACATTTCTGACTTTTGCAAAGTACATTGCATGGCTAAGATATGACCATTAAGAATTGCCTGAAGTTTGTTCATTCCTTTTATCCGTTTTACAGGTAATGACTACATTTGGGTAGAAGGAAATCGGTATGAACTGGAATGGTTTTGAATGGCTGCGCTTTGACTCCAAAGTGAGCGAAGGAGGCTGCTCATTCAGGCTGCCCTCAGTTCACACCGCACTCTGTACTGTACTGTCAAAGAGTACACAGTTTCTCTCCCTTCCCAGCCTCTCCCTATTACCCAGCATCCTCTGTGGGTGTGGCCTGTGTAAGGAGCTCCCAGAACAATACTTCCTCATGGCTTATAGAAAAATCAAATGATGCCTAAAACCCATTTTCTTTGGCTTGTAAGGTTACAGTGCTACCATCAGAGGGAATTGGAAATTAGCGAGCTCTGTTTCCCCTTCGCATTACTGTTCCCCCCTCTCTGTGATTAATAGCTACAAGTAAATCCAATTTACAAAAATCGTTTGAGTGAGAAAAAAAAAAAAGAATGGGGGGAAAATAATGTGGTGATGTGTGCCCAAGTCAAATAAGAGACAAGTCGTTCCGGAACGCTGCATTCCCCTGGCAGCCTATCCTTTGTGGTAGCACATGCCCCCCTGCTCGGAGTCTTTGGGTGCAAAGGATTCTGCTGAACCTTTTCCACAACTGACTAGTGTGTTTTTCCCATTAGCTCCTTGGCGTGATACAGCGCTGGCCTCTGTAAATAAGACGTATACTGGATTGGACATGGCACTGGCACGTAACGCGACGTGTTGTGTTTCTCATTCCCTTCCACTTTCTCTCTCTCTCGTTCCCTCACGAAAGCGATGTTGTCGTTCTTAAATGTGGTCCTCTTACACCAAATGCTTTTGCCAGAAACACAACTGTCTTGTTTTCTTCTGAGCCCAGAAGGCAGCGGCGGTCATTCACGTGTGAGAATGGTCTTGGCTTTCACGTCACAGCTGCGGTGGGGATTATCCACCTCTAATGCAAATTCTGTTCCTTTTCCCCTTGTTCCCACTGTTTTCCACCCATGTTGTTTGTATATTGCTCTAAGCCACTGTTGATAAAGATTCCCGCAGCTAATACGGGTCCATGTTATTCTGTTTCTGTTATTCCTTCCGTGCGAAGCGATGTGAAGTCTGCTGCCTCAGCGACCCATGCTATAATAAACTACAATGGACCCTGGGCTGTCCGGCCTGCTCCTTCCAGTCAGAGTATGTGGCTGTCACCCTGTAGTCATTCTCACATTGTTTGGCTGAAGAGTGTCGACCAAGGCAGTAAACTCCATAAACCCCCTCAGCTTTTCTGGCCGCCTAACATGAACAAGCTCCCGTTTTGTTTTCCTGGGCAGAACTCACAGGGTCACCTGTGTGTGTTTGGCCAGACAGATGAACACGCATAATGTCGTTCGTGTTGTTTTACTATTTGTGTTTTATTAGTTAGTGCCCTGAAGCAGAAATACTTGTAATGAAATATCCGTGAAAAGCATTAGAGGAACAGAAATAGAGGAATAGCTTGGCAAAACATCAAATCTGCACAATTCTCCACTTACTCCAGATGTACACTACCAGTCAAAAGTTTAGACACACCAAAAAAAATGGATGTTAAAATCTTAAAGACTGTACAGGCTTACACGTAACAGTTCCAACTGATGAGCTATCCTGATATACCACATATACTCTTGATGCAATAATAAAATAATATTATTTATGCAATAATAAAAGCTCTAGTTCCCCTTTCAATTTAGTGAATATTCATTATGAACTGGCCAATCGAATTAGTCCAAAATTGGTTAGAAATCGATCTTATTTCAAGTTAAGAAAGCCATTTTATTCTCCTGTAAAGTTATTGTGGAGGGTTTTTAAGATGGACTGGATAATTCTATGAGTGCTATTTTATAGTTTGATGTCTGCACTTTTATTCTAAAGTAAAGCATTAAGCTAAACATAAGGACAACCTTCTATGAGTAACCGTGTCTAAACTTTTGATTGGTACTGTAGCCGATTTTCTGAGACACGTTTGCACTCCAAAGTTTACTAACTGGAGCTACGCAGCTAATGCTGCTAACAAACACTATAACTCAACAGTCACTCAAGAAGTCCAAACTGTTTCATCATGTGTAGTATCAGCGAGCAGCAGTACCCAAGCCCCCTTGCACATTCACAATGCCAACCTGCTGTAACTGCCTGACAACTCTTAGGGTGGCAAAGAGGTGGCAGGGAATTACGGCAAGGTGGGCATTGCGAATGTGCAAGGGGGTTTGGATACTGGTACTAGTAAAACTGTCACTGGTTTGGGACACCACTGGTTTAGTACACCATATGACTAAACCAAAATAAACATTCATCGCTATGGGCAGTTGGTTCAATAGGATTGGTATTCACAAAGCAGGACTGATCTCGGCTCAGATTCCTTCAAGTCCACAACAGACATACTGATTCTACTCCTGAGGTGGTTTGTGAAAACAGACCTTATTGTCTAAACAGGCTTGTTTGTTTTTATAGCTCACAGTAAATCGTACTGTGTCCTGAGCGATCTAATCGCAGTGTAAGTGGGCTGAAAAAAAAGCAGTATTGTTTTACAAAAACTAGTTTCGGTGACGGTTGAGTTTTCATATTTGTTAGCAATGTTACTCTGCTTCTCCACTACGCACTCATTTATCTTCTAAACCGCTTAATCCTACTGGGGCACTGGAGGGTGCTGGAGCCTATGCCAGTGCTCAGTGGTGAAAAGCAGGATACACCCTGGACACACCACCAGTCCATCACAGACAGACATGCATATTCACACCTAGGAGCAATTTAGCACGTCCAGTTCACATGACCGCATGCCTCCACACAGAAAGGACCCCGGATGCCACACCTGGGAATCGAACCCAGCCCCTTCTTGCTGTGAGGCGACAGCGCTACCTGTGCCATCCCAGTTCTAACCTAAGGAAGCAAAATTCTGGACTCCAAAAATGTCTTGACTGATCGACTACACCTGGAATAAAAGGAAAACTGTCTAAATTCATTTCTTTGCTGTATCAATCATATGGCCACCATGTGCAACACACCATATGATTGGTCTTACTATTACAACTGTAGTTATCCTTGCAGTACAGCCAGTCCAGCTGGTCCACAAACACAACTCTTTCTTCTGTCTCTTCCATTCGACCAGTCCCTATCCATCCATAAGTAAACAGTGAAAGCACATCATGCGCACTCATTCACAAAGCTCATCCTGTTCTTCCCAATAATAACATAAAAAATACCACACACACACAATTGCGCACACATACATCACAATCTAAGATGGACTCCTTCTGGGGACCGGTTTGATATGCTGTGCCGAGCGAAACGAAGCCAAGATTGTGAGAGGGGAAAAAAAAGACATAATGTAACAATTTATCCGAATATTTCCCAGCTTTTCATTTCACAAAGACACGCTGCAGTTCCCATATATGTTGGTATCTATAGCAATGAGCCATGCATATTCAACCGGCCGCCTGGGAGTGCCGGGCCATGCATTCTGGATGCATAACATCCAACCACCCAGCTCCAGAGTTCAGCCAAGTAACTCCTCACCACGTGGTGGCCGGAATGACTAATAGAGGCTTGAATATCTGAACTCTCTTTCTGGAGACGCACAGGGAGATAAAAGCAAAAAACAACAACGGAGAAGTCGAGAAGAGGGGCCTGTTTCCACTTACTTCCACAACCTTCCCATTGTTGCCTGAAGGAGACGGGCTGTGGGCAAGGATTCAGATCATAAAAAGAAGCTGTAATTAGCTAAGTGACAACTGTGTGCGGACTAAAGGCAGGGCAGCCTGGAAGTGAACCCTAACAGCCAGCTTTCTCTCTCTCTCTCTCATAAAGTGACTAGAGCGTCTCGCTCCGCATGCTGCCTCGACCGTAAACCATCCTCTCCACACGGCCCATCTCGGGTGGCCAGGGCGCTGACTAACCTGCCCATAATCGTCCCTTCACCACAGTCAGCTTCCCACTGCGGAATGGCTTGCTGAACCATGTCACTTTGTTCTAGTTGAAAAATGAAGGCCTGGCACCTGACCACAGGCCTGTCGGTGGAGCGAGATACATCCATGTGCTGTTCTAGCGATGCAGTTTCAGAATTGCTGCTTCAATGCACCATGCGGCTTTAGGCTTGTGTTCACTAATGTCTGTGTAATATGTAGAATATGTATTTGCACCATGACATGTAGCATGTTGACACTGTGTTATTCTTTAATGGCATATTAAATCAAAAAATTGTTATTAGCAAGTTATTAATAGTTAACAATAAATTTAGCTACCCTGACGTAGCTAGACAATAACAGCTACAAACAGGTAACCCAAGTAACCTTAAGCACTACATGGTGCAAAGCTAAACTATGGCATTCCTTGAAGCTTCATGTCTGAAACAGCAAGACTTGATCTGCTGTTCTCTGGGGCCGCAGATGGATGATGTTGGGTGGAGTGGACAGTGAGTGTGGTCACTGTGATCTGATACACCAACACAGTAAATGCTTCTCCTTAGTCCAAATTACACTTCTGCACCTGCCAATCTGCGATTACGCCAGGCCAGGAGAGTCCCAGTTCACTCAGGAGTATATACGCCTACTCTAGAGCATTTTTTGCAGCAGGTAAATGGGATCATTGAAAAGTAGAACCACTTTTGGTTCCCTGATTTTATGAATATGGGGAAATTCTGACATGCTTTAATGCTTTAAGAACTTTCAGATGTTGTAAACACACCCTTACCAATTCCCAGGTTTTTCCTGGAACCCTGACACTATGTTAAGGTTCTTTGAACTTTAAAAAGGTTCTTTACAAGCGCACATCTAATTTGCAACAGGGGTTCTCTGAAGAACCATTTATTGATAGGTTTTTAGGGAGCCAAAAGTGGTTCTTCTATGGCATCACTTCAGAGATACAAAAGGCTGAAGAGTACAAAAAGGTCAAATTTCCGGTCTCATGCTTCTTCTGTCTCTCTACACTTCGTGGATCTAGAGCATTTTTGCAGTGGGTAAGTGGGATCATGGAAAAGCAGAACCACTTTTGGTTCCCTAATTTTATGAAAGTAAAGAACTTTTCAAATGCCTTAATGTAAAAGTTCTTTACCAATTCTAGGGTTCTTCCTGGAACCCTGACACCATGTTAAGGTTCTCTGAACTTTAGAAAAGGTTCTTCACAAGTGCATATCTAATTGCAAATGGGGTTCTCCGAAGAACCATTCATTGATAGGTTTTTAGGGAGCCAAAAGTGGTTCTTCTATGGCATTGCAACCTTTCTGTTTCTTTATTTTTATGAAGGTACATAAAAGACATCACTCGTTAAAACCAAACCCAAGCTTGACCTCAGCCTGATGTTAGCCCAAGCCTAGCTAGAATCAGATTTTTGTCAGGCTATCAGACTTTTAGTATGTTCACATTTCTGTAAACAAGTGCATTATGGGAACATTTATCAGAATCAGAATGTATGGAAAATTGAGAAGCATCCTAGAAACAGCACACTATAGTCAACCCTGGGAAAAGTCTTGCTTGGCATAAGAGAAGAAAGGATGAATAAAGGAAGCTAAATATTGTATATGAAAAAAGCAGAAGCTCATTGGTTTCCTATTTTATTCTATTCCATTGTCCAAACTCAAACCCTTCTAAATATTCCTTGCCTTACCAATCAGCATTTTCCTGACACACAGCAGGGCAGTTATGCCTGACATGTAGTTGAGATTTTGGAAGTGTGTATGTTGGCACCTCTGTGAGCGTCAATCATCCATAAACCTATGCAAATATATTTATGCACATCTTCAAAGAGGTATAAATCAGCTGTCTGGGAGAAGGCAGTGATATCCAGGCACTGAGCACCTCGGACTCAAGATGTTCCTGCAAACATAGCAGCACCCTGCAAATGTGCTGGCCTGTCAGAATTCCTCCTCAGCCTTGTGTGAAGGGCAACAGCACTGCTGGCAGGGGTGAGAAATCCAGTCAGGGCGAGTGCTGCAGGTCTAACATGACTTTGTTTGTTTTTCTTGCCTTGTTCCTAGATGCGCAATTTCATACGCAAAAAGCACATTCCTGAAGCTCACTTTTGTGCTTAGTTCACACTTGCAAAAACAATCCGCGTGGCCAAGAGTTCCAGTAAGGTTGCTGGAGACCGGGATAGGTTGAACGGTTTAACGATCCTCAGGAAATCCTAAACCTAAACAAAACCTTGACTCTGGAGTTTAACATACACAATCCTCCTTCACTCCTAATGCCTCTAAATGCGTCCGGGTGCCTGAATTAGAGCGTTTAACGTTACTGTTGCAATGCTACCCTCAGCCTTCAACCTGTTCAGGCCTTTCCAAGTTGGGAAGGAGTTTACGGCATGCATCCTTTAGATAGAGGGGCCACCATGCAACATGTCAAACATAAATATACACCCATCATCAAAAGAATAGTTGCTCCTAGAAGGAAGTGTCAGTTTGCAATGCTATTGGGAAGGAATATAAAGGTTACCAGGAACAATAAATGATGATAAATTTAGACTGATATGGGCAATATTTATTGAGCCACACATACAGAAGTAGCGTCTCTCAGTATCGGGTCGCCTTGTTTGCTAATGCAACATGCCAGACACCTCGGCATGGAGCTGTAGAGGTTTCTAATGGTGTCCTGTGATCCATCCCACGCAGCTTGAATGTTCTCACTCAGTTCCTGCAGATTTTAGGGTTTTCTGGACGTGTGACGCATGAAAACAAACTGTTCATCTCGGTGCTGACCACGGTGCCTCCACACAAGTATTCGTTGGTCGTCTCCACCATCATTGCTGAAGATGACCCGCTGCCATTCTGAGTTACTCCATGACAATCTGGCATGACACCACGGTCTGCGTATATGTAGCCCTGTGTCTGCCAAAGGTGCTGGGATTAACAGGATGACTCATGAAGGGCATCACTGGTCACTGAAAGTCCACCATTGTGGCTGCTGGGTCATTCAAGAACAGACCCATCTTTGCTTAAGTCACATACACAACCAAGCGTGAAACCTGTATTATTCTCATGTCTCAAAATGTCAAACCTACCCACCAAGTTTCATTCCGGTCTGGGTGCAACTATTTGCGCAACTATTCTTTGATGATGAATGTATATGGTATAAACCACAGTTTCAGCCAAACATTCCAGAGCCACAGCGAATGTATCTGATCTCTTCTGAACTGATTGTGTGTACTGCTTACTCTGGACTACTCACCGTTTAGGTGACAATAAAAATCCACTGTGATGACAAAACACTGGCTAAGTGCTTGCTTGAGAGAGACAGAGAGAAGATAGAACGACACAGGTAGAGAAAGTGAGGACATATGTCAATTACAGTGCATTCCTCCTGGCCCTCTGAAACATGTGCAAGCAGTTCTGCCCATTTAAATCCAATTACGATCTTGACTGGTTGTCATGGGAACCACCTGTGATAAACACCCCAGTGCATAATGGCCCCAAACTATTTCCCAAATTACAGGCGCCCTCAATCAACACGCTGCATTAGGCCTCAGCTCTCTCTTGGACCTGAAGAAGGCAGGGGACAATCTATTTGCAGAATGCCACCTCCACGCCCCCCCAGCCCTCAGTCCACTGTCTATCTGGGCAGGGTCTGGCTCAAAAGCTCTCCCTGTATCTGCTTACCAAGCTGCTTCTCTATGTACCTTATGTTTATAACATCTTTACCCCGTAATCAGTTCGACACAGAGACACAAAAGAGTTCTTTCTGATTGGTTTCTGTTCATTTCTGTTCCTACATATCCTTCCATTGCACAACCTCAGGAAAGGGGTTCCCTGCTAAAATCCCACGCTTGAAGATAATCCTTTAATGGAGCATTAGGGACATTACTGTGCTTTTAATATGCTCTCTGAGACTCCGCCTGAGTTTCATTACACAGAGCCTCTCTCTTTCTACAGAAGCCGCTGCAGGTATTTCCATGATCCCACTCATACACTGTAAAAATGCTCTAGATCCACAAAGTATAGAGAGACAGAGGAAGACTTATAAGGGATATTCTACCTTTTTGTCCTCTTCAGCCCTTCGGATCTCTTAACGGATGGCCTATAGACACCTCAGACTGTTACTGAACATAGTGTTCAAACATTTAGGGCTTGCATTAACATGCATCTTCGGTGATTGGATCACATACAGATTTTACTCGAATGCATAAAAGCCAGATGTAAAAACCCTCAGGAAGCCTTGTGAGCACATCAGATCAGGTCTGAAGTGGTGGAGAGTCTGTTATCTTTAGTGTGTTAACCTGGCTATGTTGTCAGGACTTTCCCAGCTGCATTCTGATTGGCTATCCACACTTCCACTTTGCGTGTACCATCTGGTACTTGTCTGAGGTGAATCCAAGTCTTGTTGTTCCAGCCTAGAGAACAGTAGTCTTAGTCACAGACACTTCATTGTATACTTCTGTGTTTCCAGAGGGACTGTTTATGTCGTGACTCTATTTTCAAGGCTGCCTACTTCCATATGTAATGGCAAATGGTCGGGTTGTGAGTGGCTTGTTTAGTATTTGAGTCAAGTTTCCTTTAACTGCAGTAGTAGCCGGTTCTTGGCCATGAGAGTCTGGCAATGCAGACTACCACAAGTGTAAACGGAACGTAATTTCAGGATCCATATACAGTAACGTGAGCAGAAATGCATCTGCTGAGCGCCGACTAGAAGGTGAGAGAATAAACAAAGAAACAAAAGATGGATGAGGCTGAAGTTATTCCCAAACCATGTCCACTTGTATCGTAACGTGAAAACGGTAACAAAAGTAAAACAGAAACAACGTATGTGTTCACAGTTTTTTTTGTGCTGGAAAAGAACAATTGAATGCCATCTGGCCACACTGCAGGGCTCATTTTAGTGAAACGTGTAAACGGAATCCAGCCAAAGTTTATCCAGATACACTCTGAACACATGCTAATGCAAGGTGTAAACAGGCTCCTAGATCAGCATAAGCTCTCTTTTCTTCATAGGACTTTTCTTCAACCTCAACCTTTCTAAACATTCTCCATCCGCTTCCTGGAGCTGAAATACTTCATGTAATGAAATCCCCTTTTCTTGGAAGTAATTGCCACAGTCCTATATTTACCAACCAAATAAGGCACCACGGGCCTACCTGCTCTGACAAAAATAGGTCTTTGTGTGTTTACCCTAAAAATAATCTTAGAACCGTAGGACCACTGCTAACAGTGCAGAATATCTATTCAGTGTTACTGGATTGAAGGACACTCACCAGATTTCATTATACAGCTCTAACAAGAAACCAACTTCACAAAACTACATATAAAAGATACAGAGAAAACTGGACGCCATACAACCATACAGGACCTGGTAGTGCATTTAAACAGAACTTAAAGCTTTCATCTTTCAGAAAGCAAAAACAGTAACACAACAAGAGCAACATGAACAGAGAACAGGCTTCTACAATAAATATCAAAATGCAGTCAACATCAAAAGTGCCTCAGACTCCTGATCTCAACACTACTGAATGTGTTTAGTATTTCTTTGATTTTGAGAAGCAAAAAATGAAACCAACTTTTAAGACTGAACTATGGAAGCATGGAAAAATACATTTGCAGGTTTCTTAGAAATCTAAAAAAAAAAAAGAATGGGAGCTGTATCAAAGGCAGAGTGGATATTATTGTCACTATTGAAAGAAAAACCTGTATCTCAATTTTAGATTTTTACTTTTATGCGTCATTTGAACACAGCATCTGTCATTTACACAAATTAATGATGATGGTCCAAGAGAAAAGGCCCAAAATCGCTTGGAAAAAAGTCTGGTTCCATTGACTTGCATAAATTAGGTACCCTCTCCTTTTGAAAAGACTTGTTTTTCTTTGTACAGCACCGATCTATAGCTGTTGAAGCTTTTGTGTATTTTTCTGTTCAGTATATAGTTTTATCTTTTCCTGAAGTTAAAAAAATGAACTTCTTAATGGCCATTTTGACTGGACACTAAATAAATGAATGCAGACCTCGTTTAGACTTTTAGATATTACAGCAGTGCAAAAACCTGCATGTGGTTCTGATCAACTATTAGGTGAGTGGTGTGAAAGTTCCAAAAAGAGATGTTAAACTGACTTCTCATCTAAAAGGATGAAAAGCAAGGGTAGAAAAGGAAAAAAACAGCTCCAGAGACTCCTTAATGACCACCACAGAACTAGATGGCTATCTCTGATGTTAACTGTTTGGTGGAGCACAGATGTGTGTTTGAAAATGAGCATCTGGGTAAGTAATTACAAGCATGATAAAAAATGTCCAGTTAATTTGTAACAATCAGACTTTGCTTAAACAAATTAAATCACTGCTTTAGCTCAAGGAATCCGGCGACCTGTGAGAGCTTTTCCCTCCCCCTTTCCTTTACTCTCTTCCCTACATTCTTTTGTTCTCTCTCAGATAACTATGGGAGCTTGTGTTGCCCTCACGTGAGAACTTACAGCTCTGTACTATAGGACGCTAGCACACAAACGTGAAGGTCCAGCTCAGTGAGCAGTACAGCGTTTAGAACACTGGGTGGCTCTGTGGGCCCCACACCACGCTTCAGATTTCTACATGCTCCAATCCTACTCATAAATAAAGCCAAACTTGGTCCCAGAGGCCACCAAAGCACAGCCTCCAGCTATCCTGTCTGGTCTAACTACACACATCAGGGAGCGGCCACCTCCACCTGGTTTCGTACAGTTCAGAAAGAGCTACAGAAGGCAACCAACTCTTCCAGAAAGTTCAGAGAGAGAGGATACGACTTAACGTATTTGAGGAATGCATAACAAAGTCTGGGCCAGCAAGCCCTTCGTGGAGGAAAGAAAACACATCTCAAAAGCCAATCACACAGAAAAATAAAGCGTTTTTCCACTGCAGTTTCTCTGGGTGCTTGAGACCCCCACACCCCCCACCTCACATGCAAAGACAATGCTGGACGAGATTATATGTTGTTTTAAAAGACCCGAGGAAAAGTACACACATGCAGAAAAATTTTTCACAGACCGGTCCAAGAGCACGCTCATCTGGACACGCATTCCTGCCAACTGAAATAAAACAAGGAAGAGACACTAATGATATTCAAATGTACTACCCAAACACTCCCTCCACCTTACATGCTTTACCTTTATTTGGAAACCTAAATTGCTTCCATGTGTCGCTTGCTATTTCAGTGCATACTACATACTTATAAATCTGTTGCCCTATAAAATATATGGCCAAAGCCTTGGCAACATTCCGCTGCAGTTTGCCTTCGGCTGCTAACTGCAGGCCGAGGTGTTTCTGTTGTCGGAGTGTTTGGCTTCCTAACCCCACTGCTCACATCTGCATGCAGCTTTTCGCTCTGATTTCCTCCCTTTTTGCGCATGAGCTCTGTGAGTAGGTGAAGAAACATCCAACACGTTCCAAATAAACTGATTGGGGTGTGTGTGTGTGTAAACAGCTTTATTTATTCCTGCATCCTGCTAAAAATGCACATGTGAGCAGAATCGTGGGGGGTGGTGAGGAAGAGAAGGGGTTGGTAATCTGCGTACACCTTTACAGACTTGGCTTTCTTAAACCTGACAAAGTTAAGCAGTTAGCGATGATGACACACCTCGGGGAGTTATGGAGGCGGGTGTTGGGGAAGTGTTCCGGGGTATTGCTAATTGACAGCGTTCCTGCTGGAGCTTAATTGCGAGCGTTAGATTTCGCTGTTTGATCTGCTCCTGTGGGACAACACATCTCCCAACCTCTACCTGCTTTTGCCCTGAGTGTTTTCCAGCTCCCCCCTCTGCTGCATGCAAACAAGGCAGCTGACTGCTGAGAGAACCAGCGCTATTAAAGAAAAAAACAAGTTCAGCTTTTCTGTTGAGCTCTCCGGATGGAGCTGGCTCTCCGTCAGTGCTCCGAAGTCTTTGTAGCTTATATTTATCTAAATATGTCTTTGGAGTAAATCACAAAGCTGTCTGGCCTTTTGAAACCGGCTGAGCCCAGCCCTATTTTGGAAGAAGCTTGGCTGGATTCTGGGAGGCTTCATTTCTCTGAAAACAATCAGTGGGCCGCTGCTCCAGCGCTGAGCCGCAGCTCTATGGTTTATACGCTGGAGACACGCTGAACTATTAGCCAGCTATTGCGGCCTACGCAAAAAAAAATGCAGCACTTTACACAGCAATATACAATTACTGTAATTATCATGCAAATGCTAGTGCCATCGGCGCATCTGGTTATTGCCCTAAAGTTACAAGAGTGTGTTAAGAGGTAATTACAATGCACATTACAGGGGACCGAGTAAAAACTACAGTTGTACGGAAGAGTTTTGGAAAGCGTTGCCAAGCACTTGGTTGCGCTAGCCAACCAGCTGCGTCAGAGCTGTCCCAGGGAGCGCTGGAGTCACACGTTTGTGATGCAGGCTGGAGTGTCACGGTTTGAGTTTGCGAGGGCCAGGGCTGCCTCCCATCTGGAGCTCAGGGCTCCGGCACATCAGGCTATCGGGAGCAGAACGTGGCGCCCTGTGTGAGAAGGACGATTTGTTTCTAATAAATAAGCGCTGTGAAAAGAAAACAAACTCAGCAGAGTCGGTGGGGGGGTGATGGAGAGAAAAACAAAGGAGTGCTTCATGATGCATAAACAAACCGCGGACAAACAATTCTGCGCCTTCTCAGAAGGGGAGACGCACACGAGCCAGAAGGGAGCCTGGTCTGGGCTCAGCCTTTTACACCCGTGGCAGGCGTCAGGCAAACTGCAGGCCAGATCCATCAAAGCGGTGTGGCATGAGAAACCATCATCACACCCTGACAGACCAACAGCGTGCCTCTTAAAGGCATTATTGTCTTCAGAAAATTAAAGGGAGGGAGAGAGAGAGAGAGAAAGCGCTCTGAATTGGCTGCACGAAAAGCAATGTCTTGGGCTGTGCTCCCCGTCTTCCCCTAAATCACACCAATCACATGCAATCTGAGCTCAGCGTAATGGCAGGGAGTGGCAGAGCTCTGTGGCTATCACTGAGTAAAATACCCTGTGCTCTAATGCTGGGGCCTGACTGTGCACAGGAAGCAGAGTTAATATGGAGGCCCACTCAGCGCCACCATTAATAAATAGGAGCAGGCATATTCATGGCCCCTCTCTAATTCTTCATTTGCTTTCCATTATCCATCGGCATGGAGATTGGAGAGTGGGGAAAGGGAGGAGAAAGCCGAACCAAACCATCCCCTCAGATTGCACGAGAGTGTGTGTGTGTGTCCGTGTTTGTGAGTACGTGCGTGTGTAAGAGGCAAGTTTCTTGGCCCACACGGAGCAGCAGAGTAAGGTCTGTAAGTGCAACCACATTCTTTCCTTCTAGGCAGAGCAGCGCTGCGCACACTCGCACACAGAGCACTGACCACAAACAGCCCACGCCACTCATCGCAGCAGCCCCTGCGCCCGCCGGCTCTGCCTTCAGCCACTGGCCCGCAGACCCACACGTCCCGGGCCGTCTCCCCACACCTGGGCCTGCCACAGTGGGGTCATGTCTGCTCTGCCCGCAATCCCTCTGCTTTCGCTATCATCCATCCAGGCTCTTACCTCATCTCTGTCCCAGCCAGGCATTTCAACCAGTTTGGCTATTCAAATATCAGCATTTTTAAAACTGATAGTATTTGAATATGCCAATGAGACAGATGGTTTAACATTTGTTTATTACAGACTCCGGACAAAATGGGGTAAACAGTAGTCCCTGGGCCAAAAATGTTTGACTTGGAAAGCCCACTTCTCATGATGTACTGTATGTTGAAGGTCTAAGTCAATTTTGAGATGCTACAAGTGTTACATATGCAAGGACGGCCTTTATTGCAGTACCTGATTGACCCAACAGCCCCAATTGCAGACATTCAGCAAGCAGTGATGCCCTCCATGAGTCATCCTGTTAGTGCCAGCACCATTGGCAGACGGCTGCATGATGCAGGACTACATGCACGCAGACCGCTACGACGACTGCCCTTAACACCATGTCAACGTCGCCAAAGACCGCAATGGTGTTGTGCCAGACTGTCATGGAGCGACTCTAAAAGGCAGCGGGTCCAACTTTTGTCTTGGTGGACATGACCAACGAATCCATGTGCAGAAGCACTGTGGTCAGCACCACCCCTACCACAAAATCTGCAGGAACTGTGTGAGAATTTCAAGCTGCATGGGATGGATTATCGCAGGAGACCATTAGGAACCTCTACAACTCCATGCCGAGACGCCTTGTATGATGTCTTAGCAAACATGGTGGCCCGACGCCATACTGAGAGACACTATTTCTATTTGTGTAGCTCAATAAATATTACCCATATCAGTCTGAATTTATCATCATTTTATTGTTTCTGATAACCTTTATCTTCTTTCCCAATAGCACTGCAGTCCGACACTTCCTTCTGGGTACAACTATTCATTTGATGATGAGTGTATTTAGCCTTGAAATCAGTGGGTAAGGGTCCGGATTTGCGTCCTAAGGATTCCCAAGGTTTTTGTGCCGTGCTTGAATAACGTATATAGGATAGTGTAGTAAGAAAACACTAATAATACATGAACATGGTGCAGAATTGTGAATTATGTCAATTTGATAAGACTGGGGTATGCAATACTGCACTACAGAATATTACACAATATAACAAATAACATATTAAATGCCAGTTTTCATCTGGAACATGTATTTAAATGCAGCTATCTGGCATAAGAGGACAACCAAACCTGCTCTTTCAACTGACTAACTTGACCTACAGAAGAACCTCAGAGTTACACAACAAACACTGTACAAATTTGTCATCCTTTTATGGTTCTACTATCAGCATTGTGAATAATGCTTCTTGTCACAACATTCTCTGTGGTTTAATCAAGCATGCTCTGTCAGGAGCCTAGTATGTTATACATAATTAATTTCACTTTATTAAATTCAAAACCACACGTCTTATTGGAATGCCTACAAAAACACTAAGATCAATGAAGATGTCTGCATACTCGGGTAAGCAAGCCCATCCCAGCTGGGTCTTCCTCAAAGTACTGCTTACCTTTCCCTGACCCCTGTCAGTGTTTCCACCCTTTTGGTTAAGGCAGGCCTAGGTCTGGCTAGCCCTGTCCTGAGTGGGACGTGCTCAGGCCGCTCTGTCCAGCTGGCCTGAGGCTTTTTAATGGGAGGGCCATTCATATCACACTATCATCACTGAGTGTAACCAACTCTGACAAGGCAAGGTTACGAGCTTCACCATAAGCCACCCCCGCCCTGCACAACCTTCATTACTAAGACTCTAGTTTAGATTTCGCGAATGCCAAAGAAAAGGGGGAAAAAAAACATCAAACACTATAATTTAAAATGATGGTGAGGGGATAAGAATGGTGGATTTAGTGTGCATGTCTGGCTTTCCCTCGTCTTTTCCACTCCTTCGCAACTGTCTACGACCCAAGAGAACGCTTATTAAGTTGTGATAAATAAGGACATCATTGCCAATAATGCTTTTATGAAACTGCTGGCAACGGGGAGGAAATGAAACCATCATTCCTGCTGATTGTTTCTGTGAAGACTCGGATATCCAGCGAGGAAATATTAAAGGCTGCTCCGTGAGCCGTGGCTGACATAAAAGGAGAATTTCACGTCCGTAAACCAAGTCCTAATCGCTGCCATCAGCCATGCATCAAACATCAGCGCAAAAATCAAGCTGCCGTGCCGTGCGAACACGTCTGCTGGAGCTTCCAAGGAGCGACAGCTTAACCTCTGCGGGGCCTGTGGAACCATTCAGAAACCGCGTACAGCAGTTACACGAGACGTTAAAAAGCCCTGGCGCGGCTCCTGTCCGTGTCACATTTACCTCCACTTGCACAGAGCACCCCAAAGCCAACACTAATAAAGCTTAACCCCTGGTCCGGCTCGAGGCTAACCCGAGAGGGCTTGTTTCACTAAAGACTGTAAACTCGTAAATGAAGTCTTCCCCAGCAGCTAGGCCAGAGGAGGGAAACGATATTCGGGAACAGGAATCCAGTCTGTCCAAGGAAAACATTCCCTGTAACACACCTTCACCTCTCCATCAGGAGCACAGAGCGCAGGCTGTGTCACCTTACGCCGGCCCAGGCCCTGGGCCCATATAAAAGAGCCACATCTGGAGGAGGAATAACACGGCGCACAACGCCGCGCTGACAGTGTCCTCTTTAAACAGTGTTTTCTGGGGAAAGCCAAATATTTGAGCAAGCTCCTTTCCAGGACAATGATCAAAATTAAAGCAGCAGGGAAAGTTCGACTGCTCATTTTTTCCTGTTCTTTTTTTTGGAGCTGGGATATCAAAGAAAAGCGCAAGGACTTACAGGCGACCCAACTTGGGTGTGGACTGGAACAGCAACTCCGGCAGAACCTGCAGCCGGTTCCGGTTCAGACGCCTGTGAGCAGAGAGAGAGAGAGAGAGAGAGAGAGAGAGAGAAAGGGCAAGGGAAGGACGAGAGTTAGCGTGGTCAAAACAACCGCAGTCACAAGGGAAACAGTGAAACACAAGACGAACATTAAAGCGTGCTTGTTGGAGAGATAGTGGAACATGAGAGAGAAAGAGCTTAAGACTGTTTGACTTTGCACGCTGACAGAAAGCTGACGCACACAAACATCTGCCCTGGCACAGAGAACAGAGATTGATGGCGAGACGGGGCAAACACGAACAGCACACAAAGAAGCTAATCAATCTTTCTGATTAGGGCAATCGGCCAGGTCGACCTGGCCATCGGCTTCAGGAACATCGAGATGGCGTCCTGGGGTCAGAGGTTACAGCTGTGCCGCGGCCGCTGGGAAAGACGACGACTTCCTCCAAAGACGGCCTAGGTTATCTCCCGCAGCAAGCTGTTAAAGGCTGTTAACCCTCGCGTGAGGCTCCTCAGACTAGCTGAGGGCTTTCATGGGCTGACCCCTAACCATGGGAGCAGGGGGTTTTTAATCAGAGGATGAGGGGATAATGGTGACCCCATGGGTCACAGGCCAGGCTGAAGGCATGCGGTGGAGGAGCGCTTCTGTCATCTCCCTCCGTTTTACTCCATCCACCTTCATGAGATCAGCAGACGCTGAGGAAAGGGATTCTCCGAGTGGTATCAGCTTTCAGCACAGCGCCCCGAGAGTCACTATCAGTTAGAGCTGATAGCCTCGACTCCCCAGCCAGACTTGCCCAGAAGAGACAGCAGCTTGCTTTTTTTTTCGGAGCTGCCGAGTTTTTTAACGGCAGAAGACAAATTTGATGCTGTTTTGCAAGGCTTTGATGTCAGACTCGGAGACTGAAATTAGGCTTGCTCAGTCTAGACTTTTGCCCCTTGCTGAACTGTAGTTATGTCCCATAAATGAGAGCCTACTCTATTTCGGGCATCATGTGAAGAATATGCAATCTGAAAACCTCATGCTTTTCGAAAAGTCTCTTCCCTCGGTTTTGGTCGTTTTTAACAGATTATGTTCTGAGAGGGGAGATTAACACTGGCTCTGCAGCACTTTACCAACATATTATTACCCAGTTATATACAAGCCAGAGCTGTTCATATGAATATCCCCTTTATCAAATAGGAAAATGCCTAATTCTGCCTTTTCTGCCTCTTCTTATTAAGTAATGGAATCACTGAATACTGTCATGGTGGCTTCTTTTAAACGAAAGGAAAATGATCTAACAAAACTGAAAATTCATCATTTTGCCCATGCAGATAACTGTAAACAGTACTATTTTGGGTACAAATGGAATCACTGAGCTGGAATCCTCAAAGGGATGTTTTTGTACCTTTATTTAGGGACCATAAGTACCATATTCCATTGCGGTTCATTGTTTTAAAGTTTCAGATATGTTATTTTTAGGTCTTGATTTGTCTGTTTAAATATGCACATTTCCCCTGGGGAAGTGAATGTAACATGCCTTTAAATTACATTTAAGGTACACAGTCAGACAGTAAAAAAAGTTGCCAGACAAAACATGCTAATGAACAGTAAAAGCATGTTTTTAACGATTATAGTCCTTTAATTTCTAAGAAATCCTGCCTTTTATTGTAGCTCAACAGTTCCAACTAGTTGTTCTGATATACAGTATTTTGCCACAATAATTACAGTAACCATCATTAAAACACATGCAAATGATTGGGAAATGACAGTGCCACTACATTAGATACACCGCCTTGAATGTATGCTGCTGGAGATTTAAACACCACAGTGTCGCTGCTGGACTGAGAATAGCCCTTCAACCAAAGCTATCTAGCTAACAGTGTCCTGTGAGGACTGATGAAGGACTAGAGGATGGCCAACACCGGGCAGCAGCAGATGAGCTCTCGTCTCTGACTTTACATCTACAAGATGGACCAGCAAGGTAGGAGCGTCTAATAGGTGGACAGTGAGACACATTGTTCAAACACTCTGATCCACTCACACCAGCACAACACACACTAACACACCGCCACCGTGAGTGTCACTGCAGTGCTGAGAATGATTAACCACCCAAATAATACCTGCTCTGTGGTGGTCCTGTGGGAGTCCTGACCTTTGAAGAACAAGGTGAAAGGGGATTTAACAAAGTATGCAAAGAATCAGATAGACTGCACTCCGTAACTGTAGAACTACAAAGCGCATCTACTATATGGGGCATGGAGCTGATAAAATGGACAGTGAGTGTAGATACAAGCCCATGTTCCTAATGAAGTGGCATGGTCGGTGTATATGGTGTGATATGGTTTACAAGCTTTTTCATGTCTAGATGCTGTAGGATAGATGCTAGCATCTACACCACTAGGGGGCCTGTGCGAAGATGGTGCAAGTGCCCACTGGTGGATGAAGTACACAAACCATGTACTTGCATTAAAGTAGAGATACTCAAAGTATTATGTTCCTCTGGTAAAAGTAGAAGTTCCTCCCTTTAGACCTCCGCTTGATTAAAAGTACTAAAGTATTTACCTTCAAATGTACTTAAGTATGGAGAGTAACAGTAGCGTGACTGATTATGATTCTAATGTCCTATTATCATTTCTGGAACAAGTACTTTTAATCAACTCATTGTAGGTGAATAAACTCTCGGTCCACCAATCTTTTAATAGAATGTCATCTGAGTCGTCTGACACTGATGTCTACTCATTTTACTGAGTTACTGTCCACTATTGTACATGCCAGACTGGATTTCCGGGAACTGTAAGCTGTACGCTTTACATTTTATTTTAAGGCAGCTACTTTTTAACTGTTCCTACTGACTAGTTTTTTTTTTTTTTTTTAAATCCTCAGCTGTTTATAACTTTAATCAAGCATAACTGAGCATGTCTTATGCAAAGGCAGGTATAGTGATATACTGTGACATATTAATGACGTAGTGAGATGTTGTGGTTGGCTGTTTCTTTGTAAACACAGTTCTGAAATGAAAGGTTTTTCATTACTTGACATTTACCAGATGTTTTGTAAAGGGTTTAGGAAGTAACACAGAAGAAAAGTAACATGGATTGAGATGAATTATCCCAGGAAATAATTAGTAAATCCCATTACAGTCTGAGAGACATTATTACTCACTTAGAATGGCTTACTTTTTCAGTTACTGACCCAGCAATCAGGGGAATATAAATGGGCATGCCCTGGGCATGAGGCTGAGTCACCGTCACACTGGTCAAACTGGGTCACTGGGGACAGGCAGGGCTAAAACACTGTGAAATTCCTAACGTGAGTGACATTCAACGGAATGCACAGCATAAGATCCTGGCAAATACACGCCCTATGAGGCAGATGTTGACTGAAAGTTTTCAGGGGTGGTAACAAACGCACATATATCGTCTCACACCAGCGAAGACAGATGGCCCTCTGAATTTGCTTTTCTTTTCTTAGCACGCTGTCGGTGGGCAGCGGATTTGGTCAAATTCCGACAGAACCACACACGTCTTCACAGACAAGAGCAAAAAAACTCAAACAATTCACACACAAACTCTGAGCCTCTGACAAAGTCAGTCCCCAGCCAGATGTGCAGTCTGTGTCTGACCTTGCCCATATATAGCAATGGCCTGCTTGTTTGGCTTGACCCCACTGGTCAACTTCACTCAGAGGTGTTAAGATTCTCACTAGCGAAGGGCAAATGGACATCTGTCTCATGGCAGGGAGCAAATGAGGATGACAACCTGTAGCCCTTGAAATTGAGGTTTTTGAAGTCACCTTCAGATTTTTAGGAGCTCCTTTCAACCGTGTCTTTTTAGAGCGAGACACACAAACTCAGTGGCCATAAAAATGAACTGTGATCTCCACAAGGAGTCACATGCGCATGCTAACATGCCTGAAAGATCTGTCTTTGTTAGGTGGAGGGATGAGAAGAGTTGAGTAGAGAGATTCACTGGGCTTCAAAAGTTTGGGGACACCTTGCTGGTCAATTGGCAGGTTTTCTTTGGGGTCTTCCAACACTCATTGGAAAGTTGTTTAGGTATTGCCTTATTTATTTGCAAGGAATGAATAACTGACAAGACTATCAGCTTGGGAACAATGACAGATTCCACACATTTTAAACCTCTGTTGTGATGAGCACTCACCAGCACTCCAACATTTAAGGTCCCCTATAAAATGATAAGTTTACAGGAGAGGGTAAAAACATTCCTTACTTTTATGTAAGTTAATATGTGGAGGATTTACTCCACATTTTGAAGCATTTCTATTGGTCCTACTGGTCCCAAAACAACATGCAGAAAAACAGAAAAAGAGAAGAAATCTGTTTTGTTTTTTCAATGGTAAGATTTTGCGGTTAGGATGATCACCAGTATTAGACTTAGGATAAAGATGAGGGTCAGGGTTAGGTTTTAGGATTGAGCCTATGACTATTAGCCCCCTATAAGAGAGGAGTGAGGACGGCAGAATCCACCATAGGCAACAAACTTCAAGACTTACAGGACATCTACCAGCCCCATTGCCTGCGGAAAATCCAAAAGATCCGGTTGGACAGTAGCCACCAACACACAGCCTGTTCAATATACTGCCATCAGGCAAGAGGTACCACAGCATCCAAGCTAGAACAAACCGGCTAATGATTATTTCTTTTTTTTTATTTTAATTTTTATTTTCTCTCTCTCCCAGATAATGCATGTTTATTTGTACACTTTGCACAGTTTCTACATAAGCCTGTCTCTGTATATTGTGTATATTTTGTATATATTTCCAGTATAAATGTAACATGCAAAACAAACACACACAGTCAAGTCACATTATTATGACCACTTCCTGCTTTCAACGGTGGCATCACATGGCTTATGAAGCAAGTCACATGTCGTGAGCTGACTTGTGGGATATATAAGATGCAACAGGTTGCATATGTGGGTATGAATCCATCCTTGCAGATCATGTACACCCATATATGCTGACTGCCTTCCCTGAGGTGGATGGGATCTTCCACCAAGACAATAAATAGCTGGATGCAGTGGTTACTCTGGATATTAGCTATTAGCTCATAATAATGTGACTCAACTGCGTAACTACAGTATTTCTTGTTCATTAAAAAATGGTTGTAACACGGTGTAGAAAAACATAGAAGAACACAGGTTTCGTTCCTGACTTCTCTGTGCACTCCACCCATCTGCTGGATATGGTAAAATTTACCGTCAGCACGCTTCATTTCATTTATTGACTGATTAAGTAAATAAACTAGGTAGAGGATTGTGACTGTAAATGCTGAGCATCCTCAAGGAGAGCTTTAGCAATTGTTCATTCACCTAAGAACACGAACTTCATATTTGCTCTAATGTGAGCGTTCTGAACTTTGGCACATTACTGTATATTAACGTGGGTACTTACAATCTCTCCAGCTGCTTGAGGTCCTGAAAAGCTCCTCTCTCAATCACACTGATCTGATTGCTCTCCAAATGCCTGTGGAGAAAGAAACACAGCTTCATTATCTGATCAGATTCACAGCCACAACTACTCCATGACACTGATTACTCAGGCTGATTGGTCAGAGCAAACTTCCACAACGTGAATTCATCTTGTCACAACAGTTAACAATAAGCCGATTTTAATTCATTACAAGCAGAGACGGTTTCCCTCTCTGATTCTCCAGAGCGTGTGGTCGGCCCCCGGAAGGACGGCGTTCGCGTAGGACATGCCTGTGGGGTCCTGGTGGGTACGTTCGATTTGGCTCTCCGCGCCAAACACGTTTCAGGGCCCCTAAGGTTTTCCAGATGCATTACAAAGGGACTACATCTCTGCGGACATTTCTTGTTTAGATTTGTGTCTCTCTGAATTAGAGCCAACACGCAGTGACTTTCATGGGAAGCCCACTAGACTGCCACTGACGGATACTCCAGTGTTAGATGACACAGGCCAAAGAAAAAAAAAAAAGAAAATGGAATGACTGGACTAAAATATCCAGGGCCTGGATATGTGGGACTCTGCTTTGGCAGCTCTATCAGGGACATAAATTGCCTTTTAAAGCAAATGTTTGTACATGGGTCTGTATTATAGCCATTAATCCATGCTTTGTCATTTTTGTCTTTTTTGGGGGGGGGGTGGGCCAAAAGAGATGACACACTTGGCTATGGACTACAGAGAGGCTTTGGATAAGACGCAGAATGAGAATACCACAGATTTTCTAGCTCAGTCCCAGTACAGTGAAGCCAAAAACACAAACTAGTTGGCTTTTGCTCCAGCTAGGCAAGGCCTGTGTTGAATCAACTGTAACAATCACATTCTTGGTTGATAACAAACATATCCTATAGCCTATGCCTTACATCAATCTAGGACTGAATAACAATCTGGCTTATTCATACAAATGGGGGGATCAGTCCCATGCTGGTTTATGTATTGGCATTAAAAGTAATCTTATTCAATCCCCTCCAGATGGGCTTTGGTGTGTGGTGAGGAATAATAGCTGTTCCTATTCCCTCCACTTTTCAGTCAATGTTTTTTGAAGTATTCTATAGAAACATATGGGGCACAGGCAAACACCTATGATTTCACAGAGCCGAGGAAGAGGGCAAAAGCCATCTCTGCTGGAGGCTGAAGTAACGCGCATGGCATTCGAAAAGTGCTCTCTGTTGTTCTTGCCTTAAGCACTAACTAGACGTGAGGCTTACAGGATGGCTCAGGTCAGCGCAGCTGGTGTTTCCTCAAAGGCTGAGCTGCGAGAGTGAGATTGGGTGTACGAGAGCAGCGCTTTCCAGTACATGCTGAGGTGTGCGGGGAGGCTTGTCTCATGTTATCAGATGGATGCGATCACAGTACCAGTGCTCCAGAGAGATAAGGGGGGCCCCAATGTGGGTTCCCAGGGGCAAGGGGGCGGCTCGTTTTGGGTTCTCATTGTAAGACTGTAGGAATATCATGGTACTTGAAGTCTGAGTTCTAAAATAACATCATGAAAAAGGTCCCCAGAAAAAGCCTACATCAGATTCATCATGTGTTATCACACCTTTGTTCTCCTGAGTGTGCGGAGTTCTGTTCTTACCTAAGAACAAATCCCAAATAAGAAAATGCTGGTGAATGTCGGAAGCTTCCTGAAAACTGCACAAGTGGGTTTGAAGAAGAAATCTCTTCCTAAGAAAAGTTGATGAATGAAGCCCAATGAGTACAACGCATTCTTCATTCGCTCCATCTAAACAGGACCAATTCCACTTCCTTCGAAATTGTTAAACTGGCTCTCGTACGTGTTAAGAAAATAAATCAAGCTGATATCGGTTTAATTGAGCCATACTTAAAAGTAATTGTGCTGAATAAACATAATTATCCAAAGCTTTAAATCAGCCAAAGTCAATCAAGGCAACACATGGTATCACAAAATTGCACACTGAAATAAATTCAGTCTGTTGGGCTTAAAACAGGACATGTCCTCCATTACTCAACTACTCTGAGTTAGGGGAAACGTTTCTGATTATTTCTCGCATTCAGAGATTTTATTGGTTCCTGCCTCCATCTGTTGCGTATTGGCCCTGTCTTTTCTTTTGTTCTGCTTACTACCTCTGTGCTGTCCTTCCTCCGCTTCTCTTGGGTATATGCTTATATGTCTGATAATCACCACCCTCATTATTGTTGGTGTTGCCATATTCTCTATTGATGGTTGTGGTTCTAAACTGACCGGGTGCTACAATAACCACTTTTAATCCAACAGTTTAAAAGTTGGACCAACATAAAAAACAACACAATGTGTGATGGATGAAGTACACAGAATGTAGTTGAGTTAAAGTAGAGATACCCAAGGTAAAATATTCCTCCAGTGAAAGTAAAAGTAAAAGTTCCTCCTTTTAGACCTCCACTTGAGTAAAAGTACTAAAGTATTTAAAGTGTGGAGAGTAAAAGTAGCATGCTTTATTATGGCTCTAATGTCCTGTTATCATTTCTGGAACAAGACTCTTAATCAGTTCAGTTTAGGTGAAGAGACTCTAGTGTCTCTCAGTCCACCAGTCTTTTAATAGAAGGTCATTAATTAGTCCGACACTGATGTCTATTCAAGTGATCATAAGCACAAAACACTGAAGGAAAACAGTTTCCATTAGCTAGAACCAAGCCCTGTCCAACAGGTCAAAACAAGCTCAAAACAAAGTGTGTGCTGTACCCTGATTGGTGGGCTCGCTTCACGCTTCTTTTGTCAGATTTGGCATAATCTAGTGGAGTACAAAGTAAAAAGAAAAAAATACCCTGTAGAAAGTGGCTAGTGAAATTGTCACTGTTCTAGACAATATCTATCATCACATATTGTGACCTTATCTGTCATGATCATGCATCCTTATAAGGCACGCACCACCAACCCTCTCCGGCCGCCACCTCCGCTTCTTACCACCCACTTGGCCCTTCATTCATTTATTTTTCTTTTTTTTTTTTTAATTCTTTTATTTTTATCTGCATGCCCTACTCCCTTTACAGGCTCTTCCTCAGGAGGTAAACAGTACAGGGAACTCCATGATTACAGTCATTAAGCTCCTAACACACTTGCTCTGGCAGCGCGCCCCTCGCTAGCTGAACTCGAGCAGGCCGCGCGGCCCGAAGAGGCCGACCGCCATCTGTTTATTTTCGTTCAGTGAGGCCGCCGCGCAAAGAATACACTTCCATGTTCCTCAAACTTCAGAGCGAGTTTGAAGGTTGACTGAACATGAGCCAGTGACTTCACTGCTCCGCTCAGGCAGAGGGGTCATGTTAAATATGTCGGATTTACTCAGATTAAGTGTCTGTGTGTTTTATTATGACTTGTGTCTTACTGTAATCCTCTCTGCTCCACAACTGAAACACTTTGATGGCTTTGACTGCTAAGACAACTGAGAGGTGAAGGGGGGGCTTTTGGGATTGAAAAGGACTTTTCAGTGTGAGAGACGCTGAGAGGTTACTTACAGAACTCGCAGGTTCTTGAGACCAGAAAAGTCCACCTTGGTGATCCGAGTGATGTTATTCCTCTCCAGGTCCCTGTTAGACAGAGAGAGCTTGTTTGAATACTGAATAAGACGTCTGTTCATTCAACAAAGGAACTACGTATGACAAACTATGGTTCATAAGATGAACGCATAACTTCATGATTCAGTTTAAGTACAGCAAAGTGATATTATGCATCATATAAGCCGCTGTATCGTGATACTGGTATATATAGCAAAATAGGTAATACTTTACATTAAGTACTGACTAACTAACATTAAGTAATGCATTAGGTAACATGAAGTAATACATTAACAATGGTTACAATGCTTAACTAATCTTAAGTAAACAAGTTAAATATTTACGTAACTGTAATTAACTGTTGTTAATGTATGACTTCATGTTAACTAATGCATTATCACATGTTAGTTACTCAATACTTATATACACTTTACGTATATACACTATATATATATATATACACACACACTTTAGCAAATATATTAGTTTTAATGTCATAAACTGATCATATTTGTATCACATTTACCCCTATGCGGATCACATTTAGCCCGATGGTATGGTTTTAAGAGAAACTGTAACCCATTTAATCTAAACAAGCTCTATCAAGTTGTTAGGACACTCCTTTAGCACTGACTACCAGTTCCCCTGAAGAATGCTCTCATTAGTTTTCTGGAGCTTTATGATTACTTATCATCTGATTCTGGTTTACTGTGAAAAATTCCACGGACCAGCAAAGATCTGCAATCCCTCTACCAAAGTGCAAAACACGTCTTCAAAGCACCACTAAAAGCCTTCTGTATCAGTGTAATGATTAAACCCCAGATCCAGATTTTACAACACCAGTAAAACAATTGCTCAATTTCCTTACCAGATCTATTCTCGTAGATTCCCCACAGAGAGAGAGAGAGAGAGAGAGAGAGAGAGAGAGAGAGAGAGAGAGAGAG
>CM067485.1:8353658-8482833 GCA_034552555.1 Semaprochilodus insignis
CATCTGTGTCCTGGAGTCCGAAACAGCATTAACTGGACTTGTTGTAAAGGGGTGAGACCAATTATTATCTAAAGTTGGCGTCCGTTCACTGACAAAAGCTTTAGAACTCTGCAGGCCGCAGTCGCTTGCCAAGAGCCTTAGCCATCATTATGTTTACTCTTACTTTCACTGGCTACCTTAAATGATCTAACCAGGAACAGGACCTTCAACATGTTGGACAAGAGGTTGGAATACGCAGTTGGGGCAGCAATGCTACTTGCGTTGGAGTAATGGCAGACGCAACACTGCAGTGACTCACCCTCACCTCTTGAGGTACCATGTAGTATTACAAGACTGGATAGGGTAGCTGGTTAGCATGCTAACTTCATTTCAAGGCGTTTAGGGTTTGACCTGTGCACTTGTGATCTAGACTATTTATTTTTTAAGTAGTCTCACTGATCTAGATTTATTTATTTATTTGTTTATTTATCAATTTATGTTTTGCTTCCATGTAAATCAGTGAAGGAATCGTTGCATGTTATTTGCCATAGCCAAAAAAAGAAACACTAATTAACACTAATTAAACACCATTAATATTGACTTCTACCATTAATCTCTCAACAACTATCTTGCCTTTTCCTCACTAGGTAAAAGTGATCACACCAAGTATATCTTTCCTGCCTCCTTTTCCACTCTGCCCTCTCCACCTCTCCTTTAATCCAGCCATCTCTCTTTCCGCCTCTACCCTACAGTATGCGCTCGGGGAGTTAAGTGAGAAATGTTGCCTCTGAAACTCAATTAAGCCTGCGGTCACACTGACAAGGTGGAGGTCACAGATACAGCAGGCCCCCCGCAGGCCATTGTTTGTGTTAATTTCTTGAAGGGATAAAGTGACAATCCAAACGGCAGGTGCTCAGCTTCAACAATGCATCCCCCCGGGCCTCACACCCACACACAAGGGGGCATTAAACCGGCCCGCCCGCTCCAGGCTGCCACAGGTCTGCACACAGCGAGACTGAAGTCTGCTTTAAATCTCACAAGAGCACTTCAGACCAGAGCTATAGAAAAGGAAGCCGCCCTGCAAATGCGCTGGAGGATATTTTGACTGCATCGCAAAGCGCCCTGTTGCAATAGTGACGCAGCAGGTGATTAGTTCACAAGGTCCCCTAAACCCTCAAAGTCATGGGAGAAGAATGCTTCTGAAAACACATAAAGCTGCCTCGTCGCTCCGCGTACGACGCTTCATTTCACAATGCGTTTCCTGTCCTAATCTCCTGTTATTTTCCTTAAAGCCAATTCGTCTGCTCCACAAAAGCAGATAGGTATGCTCCATTTCCTCTGCAAAAGCTTCGGAACAACGTTTGGAATCTTAATTGAGTTCCTCGTCTTGAGTTCAGGCTTGGACTACTCAGATGGGTGGGTTTCATCTCGGGAATATTCACATGCTGGCAAGATGTAACCTAACCACACTGTAAAACATGAACAGTTCAGTCCATTCAAGTCTTTTCAGGAATCTAATTGCATTTGGTCTTTTCCATTCCTCCACTTTGCTTGAAAAAGGTAAAACCTTTTCTTTGTTGTACCTTCTGTTGAAGGCTGCTGAAGTATTGTTAACAACTTTCACATATTTGTAAGGGGTGTGACAGTACATTACAGTAAAGCCTCTGTTCTAAAGGTAACATACTTGAATTCTGTATACATTCCTTTCGTCTGCACTGTTTTGTGTCAAGCTAGTAATTTTAGGCTTCATTAGGAATGGGTACTCGAGTATTAGGCTGACTATTCAAGGAGCCAGTATTCAGATATCTATTATGTTTCAATATGCAGCCTAAACCTACCTTCACACTAGAAGGCGACAGAGCGACAAGCAACGAGTCATTTCCTGTACAATCTGTAGCCACGTTTTAGTGGCAAGTGACAAATCAAGTGAAGATTTTCTCAATTTCTATGCAAATGTGGTAATGTGGTGATGTGGTAAAGCGACATTTAACTCCAAAAAAAATTCTTGAGACCATCATAAACAGGGGGTCCGAGGTCCCGTGAACAAATTTTCCCTACAAAATTGTTGGTGTCTCTGGTAAGTTAGGTCACTCGATAGCTAGTTAGGTAAACCAGCATGCTAACTGGCCATTATAGCTAGCCACGAGTGCAAGCAGTTAGCTTTCCATACAAATTCGTTCATCAATAATAATAAATGTTTTCCAAACCAGCTAGCTTTTTGGGACACACCCACAAGAGAGAACCTGAGGGTGACGTAAGCGACTTGTCGCCTGCTAGTGTGATCATAAGGGAAGAGTTCAATAATTTTTAATTTAAACAGAATCTCTGTCACATTTACACTTTTATATTATGCCTTCGTGCTTTAAAACTGGAGAGCCTAAATGCGAACACTTTGTTTAGGATGTGCTGCTATATCTCTAAATAAAGAGTGTGTTGATGTGAAATGGTTAGCTGTAAACAACTGTAAAGATTCCTTCTTGACAGATTTCTTTACAGTGGCGGTGATGGGAACCAGAGGTCACCATGTCTAAAACACAAATATAGGCATTTTATTTACTATCCATAACCATCAGTGGTTACCTACACGTGTCTTCATGGGTTTTTATATACAATATTAATGAGGATGAAATAGTGGTGAATCTAAAAAAGTTTTGTTGGGAAACTGTTTACCTGTGTGTACTTCTCCGCAATGGATTAAAATACACTTAAAGCCAAAACATCATAAAAATCATATCATAAAATAATGTGTCAGACATCAGACAGCATATATCTAACCATTTCCTGTAATAACTTTCTGTGAGAAAACTTTCTGCCCTAACTCTTCAGGTGTCTGGTTCCAATCACCACCATTGGGCTCTGCAAGTTTCTCTACAACAGAGCCTTTCACATCAAACCAGTCAGAATGACCTTGAATCTCAACCATTTAATAATACAGAATGCATGTGGGAAAATGCAGAGACAAAGCAAACTAGGCTAACTACTCTACCTGACGTTAACCAGGTTCAGTAACAGTGAAAATATACTTCTCTGACAAACTACTACTGGCACTTTGCCCAGGAGAAAAGGAGAAAACACCTCATGTAGAAGATGATGAGCCTTCATTAGTGTTGAAGCTCATTACTGAGAAGCAGTTACTCATCAAACCCTATGGATTTCTTTTGGCTAGTTTTGAATAATAAAATATGCATTCTGATTTTAGCCTCCCAACAACAGCACTGCCAATTAAAGCAAGTAAGCCTACAGTGCTATGCAATTTTAGGACTTGTTATTAACTTTTTGGTATCATTTTTCCTTCCCTGCATGTAACTAGATATATCTCTAACTAGTTGCTTCCAGTCACTTAATAAAAGTTTCAAATTCACCTGATTGTGGCAGAATTTTTAATGCATTCAAAAATAGAAATGTAAAAATAACTGCTGGATACACCAATCAAACTGGACATCATATAAATATCTAACATTGGCACATATTGTCACCATGCACATCAAAACTGTGGCCTAAGCTAAGCTTTCCTCCACTGCTTATTGGTATTCTGAACAGATGCTGCTGAAGTGAGTCATCCTAAAATGAACAGGTAGTGAAATTATCAATGAAAGCAAATTAAATTGCTCATCTCCAGCGATTAATTACAAGTGTGAGCATAACTGCTAGGGAAACAGTTCTGCCTTTGCATTTAGATAAACAGGGGTTGGCTGCTGTAATTGTCAGAGCTCAGACACTGTAATTTCGGCTGTCTATTACAGCCCTGCTGAATGACTGTATCAATTAATCCACATCCCCTTCACCGGGCTAATTCCGCCAGGCATAACAGTGCCAATGATCATTAAAAAAACAATCACAACGTGGACGGGGGAGCAGAAGGGGTGAGTAGGGTGCGTGCTGCTGTGTTATTACATGACTCTTATCAGATATTTTGGTATGCTCCACAGAGGAACATGGCCTACTGTGCCGTCCCTACCGCAGATTTCCCAGCTCACACTGCATTACGGTCCCTGTTAGTCCACTGGAAGGCATTCAGCTTTCGTTTGCACTTGTGCAAGATCAAATGGAGTGCTTAGTTGCCCTACCATGTACGTGTCAGAGGAAGAAAAGATGGCCTGCTTCTCTTTCATCTCCTCTGAGCCAGGAGCTGACTGCCATGTGGTCGCCACATATCCCGGTTGGACATGTGCAGGCCTGAAGAGGAGTGTCCATTGCCAACCTTTCTGTCCTACACAGGATCACTTGTGTGTCTGCACTGGCTGTACTAATTTCAGTTTTCCTATGATGTTCAGCATCACCCGACCAACACCATTCTGTCTGCTCTGTTCTTTTACAGAGACGTACAAAGGGAACATATGACCTTTTTTATAAAATTTGAATTTCAGTGTTACTTTGCAATTCAGTAAGAAAAAATACCTGGAAAGTAGAGATGGCGTGACTTTTCACTTTTTCTTTTCTGATAAAAATTTGGACGTTTCAAATCTTAAGTACTGCCCAATACTGATCCAATATTTGATTCAAAACCTATTACATTTATAATTGTATTATATTGAAGCACCTTATTCAGGTATCAACAGGCTGTGTTCCAGAAAGCAAAACTGGGTGTGTTACGATCCAACTGCTTCTACTTCACCCACATTTGGTGAGCTTCTGTCCTTGGTATTCTTAACTAACATGCAGAATAGGTCTTTCCCTTAGGAAGGCGCTGAAGCAAATTGGTTCACTCAATAGATCCTTCATAGCCTGTCAACTGTAACTATGCCCTGGATATCTCTGAAAAACTTCACTATATATATATATATATATATATATATATATATATATATAATTGTTTCTCATTTCTCAAACTAATAGGAGATGAGTAAGATCTCAGTAAACGTGTAGAACACATACCAAAATAGAAAAGAGCATTTCCAGAAGAAGAAACCATTAATTTCCTGAGCCATGGGGTGTGTTAGAGCATATCCCAGTGCTCACTGGACAGAAGGCAGGAAACACCCTAAATGGGCTGCCAGTCCATCGCAGGGCAGACACCCATACATACACATTCACTCACACCTAGGGGCAATTTATCATGTATGTCTTTGGACTGGGAGGAAACTCACACAGACACAGAGAGAACACGCAAACTCCACCCAATAAAGGACCCCGGACACCCCAGCTTGGAATCGAACCTAGGCCCTTCTTGCTGTGATCCAACAATGCTTTGCACTACTGTGCCACATTAGAGGAAGAACTGTTAAACAAAATGTTTTGTTGCCATTGAAGCTAGCATCAGAAATGCCAACGCTTAGCGATTAGCGAGCCAACAGTGTGACCCCTGAAAATCACGGTAATCTCACAGTAATCTTAAGTATTAAGAACACCTGATAGTAAATATCCAAGTCAATATGAATAATAAAAGTCATTTCAAAAGTATTTATCTTGGCTCTGAGAAGACCAGCCTTAACAAGGATTCATAGGACTCATCCAAAAAAAGCAAAACACAATATGCGCACAATGTTAGTAATCTATTTTTTCATGGTAATAAGCCAAAGAATGTAACACCATTGACATTCTTGTACTTTCAAAGAGGGACCACTTTTCTCCGAATACAGAAATCAAAAACTCTTTAGAAATCAAACTTTACATATACATCTCAAATGATGACACATCTGAGCAGCCTAGGATCCCTTAAGGATAACAATGTGTGATTGTCTCATGTAAATACTATGAAATACTAAGAACAACTCCCACCACCCCACCGGAAGAACTACACAACTAAGACCACCACCGAGTGCTGTTTCAGGATAGATTTGTTACAGGACTGGATTCATTCTATCCTTTTTCTCCTGCTGATATCTGAGTCAGCATTTTTTTGCCATCTGGTGTCGGATCTCTATCACAAGGGTTTTGTTAACATGCAACACCTATTTGTTAATACTCTGGGTATATATCCCAGGGGATATATTAAACATGCTAAATGAAGTCCTGCAGAGCTGCCTAATGAAGTACAACCCAATGCAACATTGTGAGAGTGAGTTGCTGAAATTGGAATCCAACCCCAATCTGAACATTGAGTAATACCCAACTCTTTCGGTTATTGATGAGTGCTCTCAGCGTTTCTGAGAAAGGCTGGAGCCCAGGACTCCCTCTAAATCACCGCTATGACAGATCCGAGCATTACTGAGTCCAGAGACAAAAGCAGCAACGTCATCAGAGCCTTTGGCAGACGGAAAGGGAGACAGTGAAGGTGCCAGTAAAAGACTGTGCTGCTCTTCTCTGTTTCTGGGCAGTGCTGGTGGGGTCTGTCTCGGGGAGGCTTTTGTTTAGTAAATATTTTCATTACCGCGCCGTCTGGGTGCATTCCCGGGCTGAAGGATGCTCACTTCACGTTAAGCAGAGCGGACAAAAATGAATTATTTCATATTTCCTTTGTGTCTGTTTGCTCTCAAGATCGTTTATTTTCAAAGCGCTGGCAGCTGATAGCTCGGGCGGCTCAGTGTTTGCTCTCGCACAGTGTATGACTTCTTAAATTACAGCGGGAGCGTGCGGCCGAGAGGTGACATGGGCATTTCCGACGCTTCTCTGCTAAAGTCAACATGACAGCCAGGCCACACAGGACCCATCCATAACATGGCACCCGCGGAGCACTGACGCAGCCAAGTGCAAAAACCAAGAGACACCAACAGGAACCAATAAAGGTCGCCAGGAGCGGCATACCTCTATGGACGTCATTGCAGGGGAGAACAGCAGAAGCAAAATAAATCCTGAGTGTCCTGACCATATTTAAGAATGGCTGCTCCGCCAGACCTCCACAGCTTCTGTTTATTCAGCGGGAGGCTTGTTTAAAACCAGGCCAGCTCCCGGTTCAATGGGTGGCTCATGTAAATCTCATCAAAGCTCAAAAAGGTCGGCTCCTGGATCCGAAGGGACGGTTATTTTCCGGATACAAACGCCACAGGCGCAGCGGTCCCATTTGACTAATAAGGAATTTGGGCTTGATCCCTCTGTTTACCGGGTTGCTAACTACAACCCAGTGTTTGGGCCCCCCGGATTCGGCTTACATCATGGTGACAAAGGCATAAAACATGCACGGATTTATCTAGATTTGCGTGATTGGAATAAACACTGTTATTCTCAGCCCAGGCTGAGAGGCAATAACAGGCATGGTCTGAAGTAGGGTTGTTGCAATATCAGAATTTGGCACTGGTACCAACATCAAGTGCGAGGCCACAACGCTTGAAGCCGAAGTGATACTATAGCAAAGGTTTGATTTAAAGAGTTATCATCACATAACAATCTTCAAACAGTGTTTAAAACGCTTAGAAAATGGGTTACTCCTGCCATAGACTAGAGAACAGACTCAAATTTAGAATTTAGAACCATTTGCCAATTGTGCTTGCAGAGGAATTTGTCTACCACATTTAACCCATTCGTGAGGTGAAACACTCACATACACACACACTAGTAAACACACACACACCAGGGGGTAGTCAGCACACTTGCCCAGAGTGCTGGGCAGCCCTTTCCATGGGCGCCTAGGGAGCAGTTGGGGGTTTTGGGGGTTAGGTGTCTTGCTTAAGGGTACTTCAGTCATGTCATGTCAGTTCAGGGAAACAAACAGGTGACCCTCCATTCACAAGGCTGGTTCTCTAACCTCTAGCCCCCATCTGCCCCCAAAAAGTACTGAATAAAACTTGCCTATAAGCAGAATACATTGTTAATGTTAACCCATTATAGGGTTAAACTGTGCAGGTCCAAAGACACAAACAAGGACCCTTGATTCAGGCGAAAAAAGCTTTGAAACCTGAAATGACCAAGTGTGGTCTTGCTTTAAAGCATCTCACACACTTGGAGGCTAGACAGATGTCAGTGGCCTTACTTTTTGATGGAACCACATCTAGGACGTTAGTGACTTGGACTCACCGCCCAACTTGCCCTAAGCTGAAGGCAAATTGCCCATTTCTGCAAGCGCTGGGCTTTGAAGTGCTGGCTAAAACTAAGCACCTTGAATGTTTTCCATTCATGTAAAAGTTTTATTTTTTGCACTTTTACAGAGTTTGGGTGGCTGATGTTTCCCTGAAGTCTGTGCCCAGAAGCCAGCCACCTGGCAACCAGCTCCACAGACATTCATCCAGATTTCACATGTGCTGCTCTTATGCTTATAAGGGTCAGCAGGGCACCAGAGACCGCAAACCAACCTCTAGACCCACTGACTGTGAGCTCAAACCCCAACACAACAAACACACATGCTGACTGGCGCTCCGCTGTGCTTACTCATAACCGAAACAGCTCAGACACCTGAGACAGCGAGCAAACAGGTGCCCATTTAAGGCATGTACTTTCCTATGCCTCTAAAAGCCCTGCTTGGACTGGATTAGTTTTAGTCTTGAACATATGAAATGTATGTAATGTTTCTTATTTTACGTAATCTAATCAGTTCCTGAAATGAGCCAAACTCTCCGCCAGTATAAAAATATTATTTAAATTGAATTCCATTGCTTAAAATAAATTGAAATAAATAAATACAAAAATGTCTAGAAATAAATTAACTAATCTTCTAATAATCTTATTATGAGGAATCTTGATATACAGCCAATTCTTGTATATAATTCAACAGAGATCTACAATTTTGATCCAAAAAAATCAGCAATGTCATTTTCAAAAGTCAGACCATAGAAATTCCAGAGCAAATGGCTTCTGTAATGCGCTGTTTAGAACTCCCTCTGTAATAGTAGGCCCATTTGAATTACCCTCATGCTAATGAAATAACAAAGCCTGAAACTGTGATTTCTGTGCTCCGTGTGGTTATTGTTATTGAGTGTGGCTCCATGTGGGCTATTGCATTTCAATCCAGACTACCTATGGTAATTCAGAGCAATTATGCCGATACTTTATCCCTCTGTGAATTAGTCAAGCAATTTTGCTACTAACTACATTACAGAACCTCCTCTGCTCAAACGAGTCCAGTCTAAATAGTGCTTAAGAAAGGATGCTGATCCTGCCATGCTATGTTCCCATGTTGCTTAATTGAGGCAGACAGAGGGGTAGAAAAAGCATCCATTCTTTCTTCCTCTTTTTCTCTCTTTTTCTTTTCGGGAGACAGAGCGTGCTACACCAGCCACAATGTGCCACATTGTTCCTGAAGTGTGAAGTGTAAGAGTAGCCGGCCACTGTGAAAACTCTGCTGGAGAGCAGGCGCTGTTGAACGCTTCAGAGTGCCCGAGCCGGAGCTGAGAGTTTGAGCGTGTGTGTGCGAGAGTGAGAAAGTGACAGAGTGTGTATGTATGTGCGTGTTCAAGAGTGAGAACCAACGAATCAGTGAAAAAATCATACAAGCTGTCAAGGCAAGGGAAGAATTTACAGCCAATGTTGGTATATTAGGAGGGTATATGTCATATTTGAATTTGATTATGTCTCACATTTCCAACCAAATCCAATTCCAATTCCAAATCAAAGAGACCAGAGTCTGTAATCTCAGTTTATAACGTAATATTTCCAGTCTGTAAGACAAACAGCCTCCTTCGTTCATTGTTTTTGTGGCTACTTGAGTTTTCAGCCTGGAGGGACCACAGCCTTGCATGGGGCAGCGGTGCGCTCATTACACTTAAATCAACACTCCGGGGTGTTATGAGAACAGTGGCAGTGTGTTAAGTGCACCCCAGAGACATGGGGCCAGCAGCACCTGAACTATAACTGGTCCTGCAAACATGCTTCGCTGAAGGAATTATGGCTCAGGTCTTGTGACAAACTTGCTTAATCCCGCAGTCCATTTGGTACCATTAATCTGCCATCACAGTCAATGATGAAATGGCTTGGTTAAGAACGAGCAAGAATTACTGTTCTTTACCAGCTACAACTCTTTAGAGAGGGCCAAATCTGAGATAGTAAACCGGAAAATAAGTGTACAGGGTCGGCTCTAAACTCTACAACTCTACAACTACAACTCTTTACAGAGGGGTAAATCTGATATAGTAACCTGGAAAATAAGTGTCCCCCAAACAGACCTCACTTAGATGACAAAGAGATCGGATGGAAAGACAAAGTAGATGTTTAGGTCTCCTGCTGCTGAGATTGCTCTTCTGATGATAAGAGCCTGGCAATCTCACATCTCTTCTTGAGTTTTAGTAGAGATCACACACATTGTGCAGATTTGCCAAGATACTAACCCTCAAGTTTATCTGCATCTGAACTACAGACAGGAACTCGACCGTTCTCAGTTTTGATGCTTTGAGTAACCATTATACTTCTTTTATCTGAACCAGAAGCTCTGCTACCTCTTCTAAGGAACCATGAAATCTCCAAATCTCCATTGAAGATCTACTTTCCAGCACTAAGGTTTCCCTCTGGGAAGGTCCAAATTAATGGAAAAGTCTTGCATAATTAAACCAACTTCATACAAAGAGCATTTTTTGAGGGCTCACCTAAAAATATTCTCTTCCCCAAGACCAGCTCTGGGTTCCAAAGGTCAGGCGGGTCGAGTAACCCTCCAGCCAACGCCTGTGCATTTTTGCTGTCACACCACGGCCGATGGCCGTTGTTCTATTTATGCCATATGGTAAGCCAATGTCCCTTGAGTCGGTTACATATGGCATGTAATGGGCTACCTTACACGTCCATGCGTAGGTGGCACTGTGGCGGAGAATATTTTTAACCCCGAAACCAAACATTTCTCAAACACACACCAAACCCTGCGGCTGTGTGAGAAAAACAGAATGAAGTCCCGTGTGCTGCCAGAGCGTGTGCCCCTAAACGTGCTTGCAGTTCCCCTGCCCAGGTGCCAAGGTACACACACAGCATCCTACACCTCCATTAATCATATTAATGACTGCATGTGTCCATTCCTTACGCCAGTTAACGCGGTCACACAAACCTGTGCAGTAACCGATATGCTGCGTCTGAGCCCAAGCTGAAATTCAAATGCATGCACGCCTCAAGGAACTTAACGTTCAGTGAATACTCCCAGCAGCCTAACAGGCAAAATGAGAAATGCATAAATGCTTAATAGCACGTTCCTAATGTCAGAGAAAGCGCAGGAACATGCAACCTGTCTCTGAAATGTCAGTACTGATGTGTCTTCTTGAATCAGCAAAATGACCGAATGGCAGAAACATAGCTGAGGTGCTGTCAGTTTGAATCTGCACATTTGCAAGTTTTACAGCAGCATCCTCAGCAAGTGCTGTAGGTTATATCCCACATAGTGCTGCAGTGATGTAGCTGACCACTGCTGTTACTACTGGGGATTACCTCCATAACCTCAGTTATGATAGTAATCAGTTGCACATCCACTGGCCTGTCCAGCAGTCTGTAATAATGCACACACAGGTAGCTCATGCCCCCAGCTAGTGCTTCTCACGCGCCCACGATCAATACAAATCCATACAGTAATACTCACAGTCGCTCTGCGTTCCTCGGGATTCCTCTCGGCACTGCCCGGAAGCCCTGCTGCTGGCACTCCACGTGCGATCCCGAGCAGCTGCATTTGGCCGGACAGCCGCGCACGGAGGCGACGGTTAGCAGCAGCGCGCAGAACAGCGCGAGCACTCCGCCACCGGCCGGCCAGCGCTTCTGCTGCGCGCGCGCCCGCATCCTATCAGCCACACGTAAATGGGCTCACGAGTCAACAAACAAACAAACAAACAAAAAAGACTAAGGACAAAAGACAAAGAGAAAAATCCTAACAGGTGAAATTATTAATATATTTCCTCCGCTCGAGCCAGATGAGTGCCACGCGCAGAGTCTGAGTGTCCAGCTGGAGGAGGCAGCCTCTCAGAGCGGCAGCGTGCGGCTTCAACTTCAGAAACTCCCGTTCAAAGCCAAAGTTAAACTTCCACTCAGCCGCGTCCGCACCGGAGCAGCGGAAAAGGCGCGTGCGTAAAAGTCCATGTGCACATCAGTATAGGAATTCTCTCACAGGAGCTTTCCGTGATATTCCCGGTCTTTTATTTCTAAAAAAAAGTTTCCTCAAAAAGAAGCAGAAGAAAAAGAAGAAGAAGAAGTAAGCACGCGTCCTGGTAGGTCTCCCCGCCTCGTTCTCCACAGAATCCCTCTGCTAAGCTCAGCAATCCTCCTTGCCTGTAGAACTTCAACAGAGAACAACACGAGTCCAAAAGTTGTGCGCGGCGCTTTTGCGGGGCTTTCAGGGCGAGAAGTTCTCCAGCGAGTTTCCAGCCCCCCAAACTCGGAGCCACACTCTTACTGGCTCACTGCACTGCTGATGTCATTCACCCACATTCGGGCTCTCCGAGGCGCTGAGAAGTTCGAGGTGGTTGCAGTGGGTACTCGACTCCCTGTAAACGGGCACTTTTCTGGATACACCCTCTTTTTCCTCACTAAGGAACTCGAGCGCAGTGAGCAGGTGACGCGCTGAGTGTTCTTAACTCGAACCTGCGCTTTATGTCCCTGTGAATAAAGTACATCAGCGCGCTGGAGCTGCGGGTTTACTTGTTTGGAGGAGGTGTGCTGATGTAATAGGCCTATGTTTTTATGTATATTGGAATTCTGTTGGTATCTGAATGAAGGAAAGATCGTTTCAGCGTGTCCGGATTTTGAAAATTAGCATATTTTGTGCGATGGAGTGGAAAATGTTGGAGGTCTTCACGTGCCTGAAGGACTCTTTATGAATCCATAATCCTCGATTATAAGCATTTCTTCTGCTGACATGAGAGCCACAGTAACAGTACTGTGATAAGCAGCCTGCATGCTTCCTTCATATAAGACCGGAACGCCTGTCAGGATAAACAGGAGGAATCCTCTATTTGTTTAAAACTCTAAACAGCGACTCAAGGCGAAGTTCTGTTGTAGTGATTGAGTCCTCTGCCCCTTTGACTGATTTCCCCCAATGGGCTGCATTTTGCTGTTGCAGTGCCCCCGTCTGGTGAGAAGGTAAACAAGTGATTTTGAAGCTGACGCAAAGATAAGCACAGTATGAAGAGGTAGTGAGACACTCCGTCTAACCTACAAGGTATATGTCATTTACACGTCCCAGACACACAGCTAACTGAAGGGCTTTTTAGTCCTGAGAAAGCGTCAGTGTTCTCACTATCAGTGTCATTCAGTGTAATGAAGGCAACAGGTAATACAATGTGGGAAATGGAAGAAACTGACTGCAGATTCAGCTCAGAAGCTCTGCAGTCTTCAGAAATACAGGCCGGAGGAGACTGAGTGGATGGAAATGTCCTCATTAGACAGTAGATTTGTCTCTGCAGTACAGCTCCCAGGCTGGACACACTGAATCAGCAGCCGTCTGCCAGACTAATTCACTTACACTATCTCTGCTCAGGACAAACAGACCAACTTCTGACTTTTATGGACTTTCTGTTCTCCCTCTCTCTCTCTCTCTCTCTCTCTCTCTCTCTCTGCTTTATTCAGTCTCTTTCTCTCTCTCTCTGTCTCTATCTATGTATCTTCTCTTTTTCTTCCTCCTCCTTAACTCTCTACCTTTTCTCTTTTCTTTCAGTCTGTCTCCTTCAGTCTTTCTCTTTTTTCTGAAGTCTCTTCCTCTCTCTTTGTAAATCTTGTTCCCCGTCTTCCTCCCCCATTCTCCTTTATTACTGTCTCTCACTTTTTCTCTCTTTCTGTCCTTTAGTGTCTTCCTATCTATCTATCTATCTATCTATCTATCTATCTATCTATCTATCTATCTATCTATCTATCTATCTGTCTGACTGTCTGTCTGTCTGTCTGTCTGTCTGTCCCTCAGTATTTGCCCTTTGATCAGTTCTCTCTCTCTCTCTCTCTCTCTCTCTCTCTCTCTCTCTCTCTCTGGAAGCTATTGCTCCATGTGGAAGCTCCAGCCACTCTTCCCCACAGTAACCTGTTGTCTTTAAACACTGCTGGTAGAAGAGCGGGACTAGGCTGTGAACCATGTGCTTCACGCTTTCTCTAACCCACACACATGGCCACGGCCTCATAAATCCAGAGAGGGTGTCAATAAGGCTGATGTGCCGGCTTTACTGAGCCCTTTTATTCCTTTCACTTGTTCACGTCAGGAGTGAGGAATGCCCGGCTCCACCTGCGCCGCAGTGTGGAGAATGAGCGTGCCAAGAGGGGAGCTGCTCTACATGTGTCAGATCCAGCAGCCAGGTCTGACCTCTGAACAGCCATGCCATACTCTCAGGCACGACTGGGCAATAGAGCAGCTTTAAAAAGTTCCTGTGCTCAATAAAAGGTGTGTCTTCATTTAGCCTGAACAATTTAGTTGTCTCTGTTCTGTCGCTGTCAGGGGTGAAGAAAAAATGGTCTCCAGAAAGAACGTGCTAGAACATCGACATGAGAATTAGGCTGACTAAACTCACTCTCTGACTCAAATACAAGTTAAAGCAGGCTTGCAAATAGTAATTCAATCTTGGATGAAACATTTAGACTTATATGGGCAAAATTTATTGAGCTACACATACAAAAGTAGTGTATGGCATCGGGCCACCAACATGCCAGACGTCTCGGCGTGGAGTTGTAGAGGTTCCTAATGGTGTCCTGTGATAATCCATCGCATGCAGCTTGAATATTCTCACACAGTTGCTGCAGATTTTGTAGTAGGGGTGAAGGTGGAGTGACACCAGGCCTTCTGGACGTGTGACATGTGACAACAAACTCGGGTGCTGACCACTGTGCCTCCACACACGGATTCGTTGGTCGCCTTCACCAAGATGACCCACTGCCATTTGGGGTCATTCCATGACAGTCTGGCACAACACCACTGCAATTTTCAGCGATGATGACGTGGTGTTAAGGGCAGTCAACATAATGGTCTGTGTGCATGTAGTCCTGCGTCACGCAGCTGTCTGCCAATGCATCACTGCTTGCTGAATGTCTGCAGTCGTGGCTGTTGGGTCAGTCAAGTACAGTGATTAGGCCCGTTCTTGCTTACATCACATGCATGCCCGAGCGAGAAACTTAAATCATTTGTGTGTCTTACAATGTCAAATCTACTCACCAAGTTTCATTCCTGTCAGTTGATTCTTTCTGGGTGCAACTATTCTTTTGATGGCAAACATTAAACAAGTATAGCTTGTATGGAATTATATGCAGAAAGTCACTATTCTCCTAGAAGCACATTTCCACCTGTTTAAAGTTCCCTAAAGACAACCTGGAAGAACCAGAAGACTTCTGAAATAATGTTATGTGGGTGGATAAGTCAAAAATAGATCTTTATGTCTTAAACGAGAGATGTTTGGCAAAACTAAACACTGCATTCCAGCATAAGAACCTTAACTCAACTTTGAAACACGGTGGTGGCAATATCATGGTTTAGGGCTGTTTTCCTGCTAATGGACCAGGACAGCTTGCTATTACTTGATGGAGTTATGAATTCTGGATTGTGTCAAGAAATTCTAATGCGGGATGTTTGAGTATCAGTTCACTGAACTTCAAAAGAAGGTGGTTTCTGTAGAAAGACAATGACCCTAAAATGCCAGGCAGTCAACAAAAAGCAGAAGAAATGTTCCATTTTGGAATGTCTTAGAGAAAGTCCAGACCTTAATCTAATAAAAATGTTGAGGCAGAATCTCTGTACAGTTGAAGCAGCTCTGTAATAAAAAATGGGCCAAGTCAGGTCTACCCAGATGGCATGAGAAAATGGGCCACATCTGGCAAAGATATGGCACTGCTGACCCACTATTGGCACTGGCAATCTGCTGTGAAAGGTGGCCCACAAACTTAAAACATGCATTTGGTCCACCTGCCCCAAAACAGATCTGGTCCACTTCTGGCACAGATACAGCAGAGTTACCTACTTTTGACTGATGTGATGCCCTGATCTGATGCATATGTGACCCACATCTTGCAACCGGGGAGGGTTCGCCCAAGTGCCATCAGCCCACGAGGCAAATGGGCCAGATGAAAAGGGGGAATGTGAGCCAGATTTGGGCCAGAACAACTTTGCTATCTGAGTAACTCATAGGAACTGTTTGGTTGAAATCATTGCTGCTACAGGGGATCACACTGGGTCCTGAAAGCAGAGGTTCACCTTCTATTGCCAGGAAAGACTAGATTACCTAGTGTAACTAATGAATGAAAAACTATGTAACTGTTTGTGTTATTTGTTCAAAGTATTTTCTTTATCTATTTTAATGAATTAAAGGAAGAGCAGAACATATTTTGGGCCACGTTTATATCAAAACTCACAAAATGATAAAGGGTTCACAAACTTCCGAGCAGCACCGCAGAGGGATTTTTCCATGGCATTGATCCAAAGAAGTTTTTTGGCACCTTTGTTTTTCAGAATGTAAATTTCTTTACTCACAAACACACTTACGTACCATTGGATTCCGTCACTGTTATACTTAACCACATGTAACTGTGTAAAGGGAGAGAAACATCCCTAGAAAAAAAAAAGGAAAGAAGGAAAACCATCCTCGCCGCCATAATAAAGTCGTTCTGCCAGGCCTGGGACACTCTGACTAATAGAGCTGGAAGCCTGCTTCAGAGTCTTTTGTGAATCATAATCATAGGCATAATAAACATAAATAGTAAAACCAGACGTTGTATTGTCTGAATTTACTTGTTCTTTCCAACCCTATAAAATGCCCCGTTAGAGTAATTGAAACGAATAGCATGACAGAGTGAGGTTTAACGGTTCAGCCGGTCAATGTTAAACCCAACTCACAATGCTAAGCATCCCACACCCTATGGGAGGTGAGTGGACAGAAGGCTACATGGGGAAACTTGGCATGACCAGGCGGACAGGGGCCAGGGGCAGCAGAGAGAGCAGCCCGGCCAAAGACCTGTCTGAGAAAAAGAGCCATTAGCATGGCATTTGACATGAGAGGCCCTTTTTAACGGAATGCTTTAAACATAAAGAGAAATTCAAACTTTTCCAGCAATTACGTCAATCTTCTCGGCCTATCTCTTTGCCGCAAGAGCAAGAGTGGGAGTGCTGTCTCGTATAGATTTCCACTCAGCCCATATATTCTCTCTCTGTGTCAGTTTGTGTGTGTCGAGGATTGTCGTTCTGTTATGTGGCTCGGTAACTGAGAACAGAAACGGATTTCTCATTTTCCTGGGGCGGAAAATGATTTCTCCCTTTGTGCTTGGGCCCGGCTGGGAAAATCAGTCTTTGAACGTAAAATGCCACTGCGACATTTGTTTTACGGCCCGTAGATTTCGACTGATTTCCTCCTCTTTACCGAACCGACAGTTGGTGGGGCGCATTATTTGATTCTAGTTTGCTGCCGCAGGGGTTCCTATAAGTGTTAGCCAAATGGAACATGAATGGGAAATAACCTGACTTTCTCAGCAATCCTTGACTCACAGCAATGACAATAGAAGATCCCCTTTTTTGGTGCATATATAAGCATTTTTTAAAGTTCTTGAAAGAACCATATACAGCATGTTTCATGACATGAATCTCACATATGGTAATAATTCTAAGAGGCCCAATAAAGAATATAATAACTGACCATCCAGCAGTTATGGAGGCAACTGTGGGATAATGGGAATAGCTGGAAAGGGATCCGTTTTCTGAACATTCAAATGGTCCTCTGTCAAAGTCGTACACAAACATTTTGACACCCTGGTTACATGTTCTGTAGATGGTCTGTATGAAAATAAATATTCAAATACTGTTTATTTGCTGAATGTAACATATTAAAGAAGGTTCCCCCTAGAAGAAGCAATAACTGTTCTGCAGACAGGGGTCCATGAAGGCTCTGGAGCCACCAAAGCCAGGGCCATGTGTACCCACAGGCCACCACTGCCACAGAGATCTGTTAATTACCAGCACATTGTCCCAGCTTGTAAAGAGAGGGGGCAGGCAGGGGTGGGGAGAGCTATGGAGGAGGTGGAGAGTTGTGGTTGAAGGGTAAAAATTCTGGCGAGAAAACATCCCCCCAGCTTCCCTGGACACACACTGTCACAAAGACCCCTGGGACAGTTTCAGCTGGCTGGAACCACTCGGCTCAACGAAGCCCATCCTCTTTCAGCTGAAGGGCAGTCCAAAAATAAGCGGCAGATCTTTGTGGGTGTGCAAAGTGGGCTATTTTTTATGTTTGTCCTCCCCTTTGGTTATGGCAAACAAATGTAAGAAGCAAAGAAAGAAAAAAGCAAACAGCATGGCCAGATGTCGCCACGGCCCTTGTCGTTTGATTTATTTGTAATTCTACGAGCTTGCATTCCATTTGCAAGAGCCCCTCCGGACACCATCGGTTATGGTCAACCTGAGGCGGCTCCTTTAACAGGCTTGACCTCTGCTCCTGCTCTGATGCCGGGGCTTGCTCTGTTTGATGTCCAGCCTCTAGACATGAGCATTCCTGCAGAATCTCTCACTCTCTCTTTCTCTGCTCCCGCCTGGCAGGCGCGGCCATTCGGAGAGGCGTGTTTATCATGTGTTGAGCAGTGCATTTGGCATGCAGGGCCAGTCGCTTTGTCAGTCGCCTGCATTTTGTAGACCAGTAATAATAGAAACCAGTGTTGCATGATGTATGTAAGTTCAGTGCTCTGTCAGTAGTAGAACATGGTAAACAATTCAACGCTCTGATACTTACGATTCTGTATTTAAACATACTGATCTCACTTTAATATTGTATTTAGCCTACAGACACATCCAACTGCACATGCTAACTTGACTCAGACAGGCAGGAACATATTAGCATATCATTGCTGTCCAAAGAAAAACAAGTATCTCCAAAATTGCAACTTTACAGTAGAAGGCAAAAACCTAATTTAACTTTAATGTAAGTCAATGGAACCAGATTTTTTTTCCAAGCAATTTAGGGCCATTTCTGTTGGTCCATTCAACATAAAATTCTCACACAATGTAAACAGCAGCTGCTGTGTTCAAATGATGCCTAAAAATAGAAATCGACAAAAATTGAGGTACATGTTTTTTTATTGGACAGTGACGATATCCAGAAAGAAATTGGGCCATAAATCCAAAAAACTGACCGACACACTAAGAAGAAGAACACCTTGTAGTTTTTAGGTTGTAGTAGTTTATTACCATTAACTGAGCTTTGCATTAAGATTTTGCCCATTGTAGCATAAACAAAGATATTTAAAGCGTTTAGAAGACATTACATTTTCCACTTCAAGCTTGTGACATAGCAGAACGTATTTTAGCTTGGAGCAGCTCACGGTGCCTCTTTCAGTGGATCAACCAATAGCAGAGCATGCATACCTAGATACCATGAAGAAAAACAGTTCCTGATTGGCCAATTTATTGTGGGGTGTAAGCATCATTCTGAATTAACATAACCTAAAAGTTACTGATATCTCTTCTTGTTACGTCTCTCAAGGCCTAGACGGCCCTGAGGTTCCCTTTGTGCTAAAACATCTAGACCAATTTGGAGTGGACGTCACAGTTATGTCACTGTCAGTTGCACATGCATTGTGGTTGCAGAAAAACAGCAAAAGCAAGTAGAATGAAATGGGATCAGAATAAAGACAAAAATGCTTGTTGGATGCCAGAAATTAGAATAGAAAAACAAATTACCTTTGATTTTAAAGAATACCATCGTCAAAGACGCTCTTTAAAGCAGAGCACAGACATTTAGGTGGCCTCTGATGTGTCTGTGCTCCCAGTTCATATGGCACAACCTTAAAAAGCAGTGACTGCTCTACCCTGCGATGATTAGCCTGCAACAGAGTATGAATTTAATGTAAACAATCAATCTAGATCATTTTTAGATGTGCTTGTCATAGCAGGCTACAGCTAATAGCTAACTGTATTAGTGGTAGTAGTGCTAGTGATTTACATTATAGTAACATACTCAAAACAATGAAAAAGAGTCAATGCTAATCAAGCCATGCAAGTGCAGCTCCATGAGTCAGTATCTTCCTTTTGACTTGTTTATAATAGCCCACATCTCGTATAGATGTATTTTATGCCCTTGTCACTGACAAATCTGAATATTCAAAGTCCTGGACAAGACCACAAAGTACAAAATGTCATGACATCAATAGATTTGTATTATTTGAATTTCCTTTCGTGTAGATGCTGGGTACTATGATCCTAGGTACAATGAAGCCCAGGCACTGTAACCTGGACCATGGCACCATTTAGTTTGGTCCCTCACCCTATTGCTAAGGGTTAGCTTATTAGTGTATGACAACCTGTCTTCTGTTGACAGACCATTACATTTACAGTATTTGGCAGACGCTCTTATCCAGAGTGACTTACAATTGAATCATTCCTTACAAAGGTAGGCAAAGATAGTGTTAGGAGTCTTGACCAAGGATCCTTATTGGTATAGTTTAGGGTGCTTGCCCAGGTAAGGAATGGAGCAAGGGAGGCAAAGGTGTTACCCAATACACTATGACAACCACAATAACTGGGGAAGACATTTGGATGATCACTTCATCTCTGTTTACGAACACAAAAATGATCTATAGGTAAAGAATTTGGGGTAGCACTACGAAAGGGCAGCATTCGTAAGGCCACATGACACCTGCATAAACCTTTCAAGACAACTGCCATAAACCTGGATAAACATTTACAAAGGTTTATTTCAACAAGCATCGGTTGTCATAAAGGCTGCTTCTGTCAATGTTAATGTCACTTCTTTTCCGTAAGTGTTATGATAACTGACGCATGTTGGGAATAAGCCTTCATAAATCTGTATATAAGTTTATATCAGTTTGAAATGCTTGTGTAGGTACTGTTTGGCCTTATGAACACTGCCTTTCAGTGTTACCTAATTTTGTTTACTAATATTCCTAACGCTACTATCCTAGAAACATTTAACAGAAGGCATATTCCTTTTCAACCACGGAATACAACATATTTGAACATATTCTGTATATGCATATAACAGTATTCTGAAATACTACAGTTAAGGTAAAAAAATAGTTGCAACCAGAAGGAAGTGTCGGATTGCAATGCTATTGGGAAGTATGATAAAAGTTGTGAGGAACAATATACAATAATACATTTAGACTGTTATGAGCAATATTTTCTGAGCTACACATACAGATGTAGTGTCTCTCAGTATGGTGTTGGGCCGCCATGTTTGCTAACACAACATGCCAGACGTCTTGGCATGGAGCAGAGGTTCCCAATGGTATCCTGCTGTAATCCATACCATGCATCTTGAATATTCCCACACAGTTCCTGCTGATTTTGCGGTAGGGGTGGAGGTGGAGTAACACCAGTCCTTCTGGACCGTTCATCTTGGAGCTGACCACGGTGTCTCCACACACAGATTCGTTAGCTGTCTCCACCAAGACAAAAGCGTGACTCATCACTGAAGATGACCCACTGACACTCCATGACAATCTGGAACGACACAATTGCAGTCGTTGATGTGGTATTAAGGGCAGTCGTCATAATGGCCTGCGTGCATGTAGTCCTGCGCTGTGCAGCCGTCTTCCAATGGTGCTGGCACTAGCAGGATGACTCATGGAGCCATCAGTGCTCTCTGAATGTCCGCAATCATGGCTGATGGGTCAGTCAGGTACAGTGACAAGGCCCATTCTTGCATACGTCACATCCACGGCTGAGGCTGAAACTTGAATCATTTGCCTGTCTCACAACATCAAACCTACCCACCAAGTTTCATTCCTGTCAGTCGGTTCCATCTGGGTGCAGCTATTAGTGCAACTGTTTTTTTGACGATGAGTGTATATTATGCTTCATCATTCCACAGTTTCATTTTGATATTGGGCATAGTAATATTTGGCATTAGCATCAGAGTCCAACTGTGGTACTGTGGTACTGTGACAATCCTCCTAGAAACTAATGAGGGAGGGAAGCTGTAATTGCCTTCCCCAAACTATATTCGCTTTCCCGCTGAAGGTAGAACACAATTAGCTCGGCGCATTACTGTGGTGGGAAGTTTTATATGATGATGGAGTGGTGGATATGATTGCTCATGTTTTTTCGGTTGGGGGAGGGGGAGTTATCTGGTGCCCTTGCACTCCCCACACTTCTATCAGGATTAGCCTATAAACAGTTCCATATGTGGGGCTAACCCCGACATTACAATGTAAGACTTTTGTCTCCCGGTACGGCCGGATGATTGATGATCCAATTTACTGGGGAGTTATCATGCACCTAAACACAAACGGCTGCATGGGGCAGCCGGCTGCTTGTTCCTTTGCCACAGTTTTTCCGAGAGCCAGGATTTAATCTGTACTCAGAGAGACAGGAGTGATGTTGGTGTGGTCAGGTCCTATTCTCCAGCACAGTGGGATAAACTTACTGTAACACCCTCCCAGGGTGCTAGCGCTTTGGTTCCAGTGTTGTGAGTGATGTGCAATAGGTTGACTTAGTGACCGCTTGTGCACAGAGTATACAGAAAACGAGTGAAGTTCTGAGCTTTGCGGTACCTTTTTTTCACCACTGCTCACCTTCAGATGGCCAAAAACAACAACAAACCAGGAGAACATGAATTTTCGCAGCGCTCTCTGTAATTCGGCACGGCTGACGGACAAGCATAAACACGGAATGGAGCCATCGCAAATGATTCAGAGTCTCTCTGGCCCGACTGGTCTACCCTGAATGCGTTTACGGTTCAGCAATAATCTGTAATTAACACTAACCTCTGAAATCAGATCGTTGATTGGGGCCAGCACATGCAGGCCATCTGCACTGCCCTCCACCTCCAGCTCACAGCTCTAAGCTATTTACATTAGGATGTCCTGCGAGCATTCATCATGGGCCTCCGCTGGGACAACTCTCGGAAACTCGCCATCCAGCTCGCTCTGCTGAAACAGTTTGGCCGGGAGCTGCCGTTAGCGATTGGCCGTTAGAGAGTCATTCGTAGCCATCACAGCCAGGCCCTGTAGACATTGCAGCCTTCAGTCTTCGTGAGGCTGTGGTCGACAAGGCTGACCTCGTTCTGGCCACCGTCCATCTCCACACAAAGCTGTGATTGCCTCTCCGTCTCTTTTTTTCGCACCTCTGAAAGTCTGGCTGACTCTAAATTTTTATTAATTGTCAAATCTCTGCTAAGTCTGTCACTTTCGCGCTTGGCCGGCCTCTCCGTTCTCCCCCACTGCTCCTTTTTTTTTTCAGGGAGGCAAAGACAAGCCAACTGCAACACAAGTGGACCCTCGGAGGGTTTCACAGATTTAAATCAAAGAAACTTGAAGTTTTTCTGGGGGATGAAGGGAAGGGGGGTGGTTGGGTATGCTTAGCTAGACCCTGAAAACAGCAAAGTTCAAAATCTCCAGCAAGGCATTTTAATTAACCCGACCTGACAAAGTGATTTTTGTCTGTGAGAGAATGGCAAAGGGGCAAAAAGGGTAGGGGGTCTCTTTGGGAAGTCGAGAGAGGTTGGTGGAGAAAGCCTCGCGACGCAGAGAGGGTGAAATCACACGGAGACTCAACAAGGCCAAACAATGACCTCCTTTTCTCGCATGGACTTTTGTCAACATGAGAAAATTAGAAATGCTGGGCTTTATGAGGAGGACCCTGCAAGGTGAAGGTCGAATGCCAAGAGCGCACTCATTGACGAGCGAGTTTAGCAGCTGTGGTGCTGTTTGCTTTGAATGGGGTGGAAATGCCCCGAGTGGCCTTGGCCCAAGCAAAACAATGTTCCGGGCTGACTGGCAGTGGGAACTCTATCCCTCAGCAAGCAAGCCGGCCGCGGTCTGACATGGGCACCGAGGCCCTCGCTAAATCAGGCCTTATTATGTTTACAGCGGCTCCACTGTACAAAGAAGAGGAAAACGGAGGACAGGAAAGGGCTGAGCTGAGCAAACGCTGAGCTGTGTGGTGAATCAAATGAATAGGGAAGCACTCCAGTCCATAAAACCACAATTGTGCTTCACTGGAGCAGTAGTCTTGAGGCTGATTGGACCGGATCGCTTGGCCTACTTCGAAACACCGCGTGGAGATCTCAGCACTTTTGCAACTTTCTTTGGAAACTCTAATGGCGATTACCACCGAACACTGCGCTTTAACAATGGTGCTAGTGTTACAGGATAAAATGTGGAAATAGAAATTTGACAGGATTCCATGTGATGTTAAATGTGCCAATTCTCCGCGGGTGCTCAAAATGTGGCCTATAAAATGAGCCCCGCAGGTTTACATTGGGCTATATGCTTTTGATTATTGTTGGTGAGATCCACAGGTCTGATTTCGTTAATTTACTCCACCTGCCCAAATATGGTTGTAACAGCCGACAGAATAGGTTGCTACTGCTGCAGTTCACTCTAGTTCCCCTCTTGGTCTCTGACTGCCTTTGTGATATGGGAGGTATCCTGGATGTGGTGGTAAAGTGAAGGAAATGATTATCTATCGCGGCTTTCGGCTTGTCGGGATGCATTATGGCAGGATTTAGAGCGCATCAACAAACACTCCTAAAGGAGGCTGGCTCGACTGCCAGGATCCTCCCTCCCCTTCTCCCAGCCTCCAGAGCATGTACGAGCACCTTCAATCAAATTGAATGATTTATTAGGAAAATAAATTCTCCCCTCGCAGTTCCGAGCTCTAGCGGGAGTTTTATTCGAGTTGGATGGAGAAGAGACATATGGAGCTGGATCATGTTTGTAAGGTCGGAGCAAGACTTTAAACATGACAAGCATGACTGGAAACATTACAACATCTCTTACCTTTCTGCCTTTTTACTTTCTTTCTTTCTCTCTTTCACACATTCCTTCCATCTTGCTCTCGCCATCAAGTGAGCAAAGGAGTGACATTGGGACAGAGTGGGCAGGACAGAATGGAAACAGAGGGTCTAATACTGCGTTTCCACATGTCACTATGTCCAAGTTGAATGAGGGGTCAGTGCAAAATGGCTTTTTCCACGTTAGACCTGCCAGCTCGACTCAGGCCCCGGCCAGTCTGATGGCCAAGTCACTGAGGGATGCAAACCCTCTGGAGACCTGAGCCCCCCGCTTTAGCCCTGCACTGTCACTCATATGGACCTGAAATAACAGCACCATGCGCAAATCTAATGAGAGGCCCTGATGGCTTAAAGAACATTACTCCCCACAGCACTGCACTGAGTGATGCCTGACTAAGACTGTGGAGAGAACTTTAAGTCATCTGGGAACTAATCGCAGTAAGGGTAAATGAGGTATTCACCAAAACAAGGAGCCATGCTGTGCAAAATGCCAGTACAATCTTTCAGTACATCGGTTAAAATTCTATGACAGCCCTGCTGAAAAAACACAAACAGCGCAAACCAGCATGATGCTGGCCTTACTGGTGACCAGTATTTACTGTGTTTTGAACATGTCCTTGATAGTGACCTGCACATGCTGGATTTTGCTGGTGACAAGTACATGCCAGCTAGAAATTATTTGTTCTAAAAACGTTCTGGGAATATGCAGTGTATTGCATTAATGTCTTCAGCAGGACGTTTTCTTTTGGTTCCCAGAATGTTCTTTCTAAAGATAGGAGAATGTTCTCTGGTAACGTTCTGTCATCTGAGGTCTCAGTAACATCCATAAAACATTTCACGGACGTTACGCTGAGAATGTTCTTCTTTTGTTGTCACGTAACATAATCTGTGGCCCATACAACATCCTCAAAACATCCTCTGGAAAAAAAATCTGTTCAAAACACAACAAACACACAACAAAAATGCTAATAATGATGACAGCAAATAAGACAAGACCAAAACACAACATACATCATGATTAAGTATTTCAGGTGTACAAAATAAAATGATTACTCATTAAACAAGAGGAATAATAAAACGACAGCTGACTGATATGAATAGATACAGAGCACATCAGTTTTTCTCCTTCTTTCTAAGTGCAGAAACTGTGAGAACAATCACCCACTCAACACTTCAGCGGCTTTTTGTTCTGCTAATGTCCATCATTTTTCAGTAAAACTCTGGCTTCCACCTCTTTTAAATTCTTATTTTGAAGCAGACTGAAACAACAAAACCACAAAATATAGAATGATTAATGTAAACCTAAAACTTTTAAACAACAAGCGCAAAACTTCAACAGACAAGTTATAGTTAGCTAACGCTAACGTCAGTCCCTTTAAGCCGGATATATCGCGTATATGTGTTTATGTGTGAGTAGGCCCTGAGTGTAACTAACTGTTACTAACTTCATCTGTTTATTACTCAGCTTTGAGAAACGAACAGTGGCTACAAGGACCAAGCTGGTCAACAGATAAACCAACAAAGACCATGCTGGTGGTCCAGCAAAGATCATGCTGGCCAAAGTCCATGTTGCTCAACTTCACCAGTTCAGACCATGCTGATCAAAAGCTAAACCAGAATTGACCATGCTGGATAACAGATAAACTAGTAAAGACCATGCTGGTGGTCCAGCAAATAGCAAGTTGTCCATTCTGGTCAGCTTCGCCAGCAAAGACGATGCTGGTCGACAGCTTAAACAGCAAAGACCATGCCGGTGAACTGACTTCACCAGCATGTGGGTCAACAGCTAAGTCAGCAAAGACCAAGCTGGTCATCTAACTTCACCAGCATGTAGGTCAACAGCTGAACCAACAAAAACAATGTTGGTTAACTTCACCAGTAAAGACCACGCTCGTCAGCTGCTAAACGCCTTAACAAGAAAATAGAATATCGCTTTTTTAAAACCTCTATTACAGCATCTACTCTTTTCTGGAGGTTTCAGTTTTTCAAAGATACCTACTGGAATGTTCTTCCACATCTTCAAAGTCCAGTCATTTCTGCTTCTCATGATCTGAGTAATCTCAAACACATTCAGTGATACTGAGTTCTAGACTATGTGGTGACTGGTTTGCCTTTTCTTGTTTTGATTGTGTTTTCTTTTCTCTGTAATGGCCTCTTCACAGCTACACATCCTTTCAGTGTTGAGTTGTCTTGTCACAGTGGAAGAATTTTTTTGTTTTGAATGCTGAACCAAAAGTTTGATTTCCTCTGCTCTCTCAAAGATGAAAGTTTAATGTACTGTTCCTCTGATGACCACTGTTTCAGTGCTCTACCAGGCTTTGGCTAGTTGTTAGGGGTCCCTTTTTCTCAGTGTCTTTTGAACTTCCGAAAAACAAATTACATGTACTCAATGGCCGGTCTGAGTATAATTTAAATAAATCCACGGAGCACTTGAAAACCCTTGTACTGCATCATTTAGCGTTTTACTAAGTCTAAAATGGCTCATAAACAATGAAGCCCTTTCTGAGACACATTAGAACCTGGGAAAACACAAAACAAACTGTCGCTTGGGAAAGAGTCTCACTGGTGTAGACTAAGCAGATCCGGCTGACAGAATCTATATTTCTAGCCAGAGATCATTTGACTGAGTTCACTTAAGAGCACCAGATTCAGTGCCAGAGCCATATCTTGCAGCATTGCTGTGGAAGCCTTTGGGAAATGTCTCCAAAATGTCTTTATAAGACTCTCTTTCTTGGGCCCATTTACCCGCTCGGCATTTTAAATGTGTTTAACTAGCCGGCGAGTTTATGTATGTAGTGGGCAGTGATGGAGTGTGGAGCTGGTATTTTGTGTATTTACACAGTGCACACATCCACAGCAGGATAGCAGGCCCACCTACTTCTGCTCTGGCACGGCGAGCGGCCGCAGCAATTAGCCTCCCATGCTTATCAGGGAGACCGCGGAAACGCACGCCACAACGATGGCACCAGAAGTGGGTCAGAGTGACAGGGCTGAAACTGCTGTAGTCGTGAAGAAGAAGAAGGAGCCAGGACGCTGTTCTGCTGGGCTTAGATTAGCTATCTTATCACCAACTGCTCAGATAAGACTGCTCTGCTGATGGGAGCAGTCTGTAAAGTAAAAGGCCTTAAGATCACAAATGATGTTTATTCTGAATAGAAACACCTCACCTCCTCCCTGGTGGCTGCGTTTCCTCCTGTGTGTTAAAGTCAAAGCCTTCAGGTATGTAAATACTAAATGTGTAATAACACCTCTGGGAGGTCTGTTATGTCAGAATGGAATCCTGGCCGCAACAACTCACTCAATCGTGTGTTAAAGTCAGGCACATTCAGACACGTTTGTCATACGGCCCAAGCAAATCCCCTGAATTACGGTGCATTACTGTTCATGTAACTGCTGCGGTGCGCACAGTCGCTGCTGTATTACATGCTGGAACCCCCATGTGTGATGACATCAGTGATTTACAGCACAGCCTGGTCAAGGTTAGTGTCATGTTAATGACTCTTGGCCATCCTCCACTAGTGCGGTCTGAGCTCAGGACGCTGCCCCATGAAGCTGGAAGCAGTGACGGCACCAACATCACTGCACATCCAGGAGATGATAAATCAGCGACACAGTGGGACACGAACAGAAGGCTAGTGAGGGAAAAATAACAAGAGGCTACTGACGACTTCATATAACAGCATGAGTTTCTTTCACCGCGCTTAATATTTTGACCATTCTTTCACTCGGTCATGTTTGATTATGTAATTTATTCTTTTATTCCTGTAAACATGCAACATCATCTATGTAGTCTCTTCAGTTCGGGAGGTAAATGTTAAAAATTGAGAGGAACAGTGTGGAAAACAGCTACAGTGATGCTCGTATCTGCTAGCAACCCTATGGGATTTCCAATAGTATGTCAGTTAAGCTAACTAACATACTAAGTATGCTAACTTATTCTTGACTAATTCTTGATTAGACACAGACATTCCATATTTCTTGTCTTAAGTATGTATCAGACATTAACATAAATGTGAAGACCTCTGGTACAGAACTGCCACTGCTATTTTCCACTTCTATCATGTGACTGGATAGACCATGGGTGTGGGTTTGCACATCATCGTCGATTTTTACTTTTATGCATTATTTGAACACAACAGCTGCCATTTGCACAGTGTGAAAATGTCATCATGAATGGATCAATAGAAATTTTCTAACCCTAAAGTGCTTGGAAAAAGGTCTGGTTCCATTGACTTACATTCAAATTAATTAAGTTTTTTTGATTTTGGAGAAAATCTACCTTCAAATTCATTCATTCATTCATTCATTTTGAATGAAGCATCACATGCAGACAATGCTGAGTTACAAATATTTGCATGTGTGCGTGGGGTTTGAACGTTGCACCATTGTTGGCGCTACACTCTTGTGCCACTTAAGTAATAGGTAGCAAACTACATAGTTTGAGTGAACACGACAATCAAGGTGGTCCCACAGATACTCAGTTGGGTTCAAGTCTGGGGAATTAAGGGACCAGGGTAGTACTTGAAATTCTTGGTCATGCTCTTCCAACCAGTGTTGGACATTTCTAGCCATGTGACATTTCGCATTGTATTGCTGCAAGATCCTATCCGCTCCAGGGAAGACAGTCTAGCTGATTGTATGGGTGTACGTGATCTGTAAGGATAGATTCATACCCAAAAAGGCTGAAAGTGACTTCCACATGGATGAGTGGTCCCAGAAAATGCCATGAAAACGTGACTTCCCTAATGACCGTTTCAGTGGATATGTCAAAAATATTTCAAAATCAACAAGAAATAAGTGAAATACTGATCTTTGCTACTAAAATGCTTTATGATAAGCGTTGTACAACAAACTTTACATATAAACTCTGGCGTGATCTTAGATTCTGAGCTCTGGTTTGTCCCATGTAAACATAGTCACTAAAGTAGATTTTATTATTTGAGAAACATCTCAGAGCGATGTAAGGACACTTGTTCATGCATTTATTACAAGCAGAACAGATTACTATAATCTTCTTACTGGACTTCCTAAGAAAACAATCCATCCTCTACAACTCATACAAATGCAACAGCATGGGCAGTGGTGGACGACGTACACAAACTATGCAGTTGAGTTAAAGCAGACATACCCAGGGTAAAATATTCCTCCAGTAAAAGTAGAAGTTCCTCCTTTCAGACCTCCACCTGAGTAAAAGTATTTACCTTCAAATGTACTTAAGTATGGAGAGTAAAAGTAGCATGATTTCTTACGCTCTAATGCCCTAACGTCCTATTATCATTTCTGGAACAAGACTCTTAATCAACTCATTTTAGGTGAGAAGACTCTGGTGTCACTTTTGGTCCACCAGTCTTTTAATAGAAGGTCATTAATTAGTCTGACACTGATGTCTATTCAAATCATCATAAGCACAGAACACTGAAGGAGAACAATTTCCATTAGCTAAAACTGAGCTCTGTCCAACAGACCAAAACAAGCTCAAAACAAAGGGACCGCTGTACCCTGATTGGTGGACATGCACCAAGTTTCTTTAGTTTTGACATGTTACTTTTTTCATGCGCACATAAACCAAAAGGAAGGACAGATTTGATATAATGTAGTGGAGTATAAAGTAAGATATTAGAGTTTGAAATGTAGTGGAGTTGAAGTAAAAAGTCTCCCAGAATGGAAACACTTCAGTACAGATAAACAAAAACACACTTACATTTACGTTACGAGTTACTGTCCACCACTGAGCATGGATCCTAACAACAACACAATAGAGAACTCCTATCACCCCAGTTTTGACAGTGCTGCACTGGTGACCAGATTTGATTTGAAAGTTCTGCTACTGGTGTATGACCCTCAAAATAATCCATTACCAGCTTACACCACAGAATGTCTCTCTATTTTATGCACCAACTTGTGATCTTAGATCTGCAGATACTGGCTATCTGAAAACACCTTCCGTAAAATACAGAAACTGTGGAGAGACCTCTTATTACACTTCTAAACTGTGGAACTTAATTCCACCTTATATTAGGCAGTGAAGCTCAGTGCACAAAAAATATATTTGAAGTGTATCTCTTTAACTACTGTTTCTATTCTATATTATTATGTCTCTGTGGTATTTATATCTTTGATGTTATCTGTCATTGTTTCATACGATTTCCTTCTATTACTGTTAATCTGTATCACCTGTCTGTACAGCACTTTGAGCTGCCACCAGTAAAAATAAAGATATTATTATTACTTTTCTAAAACCACAAGCTTTTGAGTTGCCCACTTTTGCAGCTATAACAGCCTCCACTCTTCTGGGAAGCCTTTCCACAAGATTTTGGAGTGTGTCCGTGGGAACTTGTGCCCATTCAGCCAAAAGAGCATTTGTGAGGTCAGGCACTGATGTTGAATGAGAAGACCTGGCTCACATTTGGCGTTCCAGTTCCTCCCAAAGGGATTCAGTGGGGTTGAGGTCAGGACTCTGTACAGGCCACTGGAGTTCCTCCACACCAAACTTGTCACACCATGTCTTTATGGAGCTTACTTTGTGCACAACGGCACAGTCATATTGGAACAGGAAAATGCCTCCCACAAACTGTTGCTATGAAATTGGAAGCTATAATTGTCTAAAAGATCTTTGTCCACTGTAGCATTCACATTACCCTTCACCAGAAAGAGACCAAATTCTGAAAAACAGCCCTAGACCATCAAGCCATCTTCATCAAATTTTAAGTGAGTGAGTGATGCAACAGAGGATAGGCAATTTTGCAGATGCGACGTGCTTCCGTATTTGACTACACACTTTGTGAGTTTGTGTGGTCTATGGCTTCATGGGTGAGCCGTTGTTCCTAGATGCTTCAGTTTCACAGTAATAGCACTTACAGTTGTCTGGGGCAGCTCTAGCAGGGCTCATCCCACAAAGTGGCTTGTGGCAAAATAAGCATACTATGACAGTACAACGTCATTGAGCTCTTCTACTGTGCATTCGACTGCTATTGTTTGTCTATGGAGATTACATGGCTTTGTGGAGTGTATACACCAGTTAGGGTGTGGCTAAAATACCCTGAATTCAATAAAACTACGTCACATTTTTTTTTCTTGTTCCAAGGTACTAAGTGTGTTTCCTCAATTCCTTAGGCCTAAAATGTACAGTAAATCACCATTGGGCACCATAAACATTGCGTTTGTGGACAGTACAAAGATATTTTGAAAAGTTCTCTGTATTCCAGAACATCTGCAATACATTCCGTGCTGGATAGAGTTCAAGTAGCTTCTGGAACTGTGAGAACTCTCCAGAAGTTCAAAAAACTGTTTTCAGAATTTTCTATTCTAGAACTGTCCAGCAGTGTACATACAGGTCCGTTAAAACAACCATTTCAGTGCATGTTCCAGCTGGATAAATGGATAGTGGATAGAAAGCTACATCTAATTTAGATGGCATCAGGATGTCGATGCATCCGGCAGATGCATTTTGCTAAATCTGTAGCCAATTTATCAAGCCAAGAGCGAAAAAGCACTCTGTGAAAGTGTCTGCTAAGATGTTTCAGGCCTACAAAGCATACTTTGGCATGACTGTCAGGAATCAAGACAGACTGTGGGCACCTCATTTCACGTGAGAGCACTGCAAGAAAACTCTTGAAGGTAAAGAGGACCATTGCTGCTCACTTAGACGGCAGAACTTTATTCTGTAAGGTTTTGAAAATTCAGTGAAGTTTAAGAGTGCTGTTATTAAGACATTATCTAGCAAAATATACATTGCATTACAATATAGATTTTATGCACTGTGTTAATATCTAACAAATTATGTAACATGTGAAATGAATCAGATTTTGTTCATTTCATTGTTCTGCTCACAGAAAGAATGTGTAGCAGTTTTTTGTTTATGTTTTATATATAAATCATTGGAATATAACACATAGAAGCCGGGAACAAAAATCTTGTTGCCAGCTTCAGAGTGGCATATATTCCTATTAGAAAATAAAATCAGAACAGGTTGATTCCACTGTCACTTCCTAATTATGCTGGTGGTTAATCTGAAGGAGTTTAATCCAGCACTGCAAAGAAATAAAGTCACCTGAGCTGCTTAAATGCCTTTTTGAGTTAATTTAACTTCTAATAGTAATCTTAAAACAAAACATAAATCTGTGTTTTATGCTTATTTGTTTAATTAATAAGTGAATAATTAATGATTTGTTATTCAATGCAGCACTGTTATGAACTTTTATAGGATAAAACACCATTTTTGTACAGTTTGGAATCCTTGCTTGTTTGTATCTGTGAAGATTCAGCAATAAATAAATCAACAAATCTATAAGCAATATAAATAAATTCTGTTGAGCAGTTCAAGATCCTAAGCCTTTCTTTTCAAGACAACAGAAAGCAACAGTATTAATACAATATTGCAGATATTGAGATTTTTAAAATGCTAAATTCTTAATAAGGTCCTCAAAAATAAGCTTGCGGTTTAACCTCTTACACTCCGAAGGGCCCATATTCAGCCATGCTTCAATTCCTCAAACTCATAACTTCATAACTTACATATTAGTTTCATAGTTGTTAGAATTCAGAGTAGCTACTGAAGTCTTATGAAAATAACTGAATGAGCCCACAGTTTAGGGGGTTAAGGGGTTGCATGCCATGCAAAACAATGACTCTGTCCATTAGTTCTTCAGTTCTTTGAAAATGATGCATTAAATGCGACATTATGGCAGTTCCAAGCTGCAGGACCATGGCAGTGTGGATTCATGCTTAGCCCAAACTGCCCGGTCATGGGAGCTGATAACCACAGCATTTACACAGATCAAAGCAGATGGGCATCATTGCTTACACTAATGCTGGCTTGCAATTTCTCTCTGTTTCTCTCCTTCTCCCTCTATCTGGTGTTCTGTTCTTCATGTTCTCACCCATTCAACCGTGGAGCAAGGGAAGCTAAAGTAAAGCTAAATGTAGAGCAAGAATTTGGTAGATACATAAACATCTTTGTGCAATGGCGTAGAGGTACCATTTTTGGTTCTTTAAAGAACCTTTCAAAGAATGATTCTTTGAAGAGCCCATTTGCTTGGGCTCTTCTGTGGCATTACACGTAGACCTTTTTCTGGCACCTTTTGAGTGTAGGGACCCTGGTCCCACGGAGATTGGATTGTTTAACAAAGAACCTAAAGAATCTGTCAAAGAATGGTTCTTTGGAGAACCCAGTTTTTTGCTTGTGTTCTTCTGTGGCATTACTCAGAAAACTTTTTTTCTGGCACCTTTTGAGTAGAGGGACTGGTCCCACAGATATTTGATTGTTTATTACATGTGGAGCAATTAAATTTGCAATCAAATAAAGATATTGAAGCAATATAAACAATGCAAATATAGCTATTTTATTTCCTACCCCAGCATACCTACATGTCTATTCTGTGTTTTATATGTAATGTAATAATGGCAAAATGGTAGTAAATATGAAAAGTAAGTTTTTAATAAGTAAAATACAGTGTATACAGGGTAATGTAGGCAGTTTATTAATAACTGCTTTATTTAATAACTTTTTTTCTGAGATTGCTTTTAAAGGCATCAGACTCTTGAGATGTCTGGTTCCAATCACCACCATAGTGAAAAATGTGGACTCTGAAAGCTTCTCTAGAACGAAGCATTTCACATACAACCACTCTGAATGGTTTTATTTACCTCTTTACCGTTTAATTATGCAGAAAATATCTGCACCGCCCCTCATGCAATCTTGAGCTGTAATTATTGTGAGTTGTTTAATTACATTGAGATAATTAGATAGGGTGAATAAATTACATATTATTCAGTTATGTGTGCAGTTATGTAACCTTCCTTCAAAGTTTTTGATGTTATGAACTGAAAGATATTAAGACAACTGATTACCTTAATTATTTGGAGTTCTGCCCATTTATGAGGGGTTACAGCGCAAGTGTAATGTCATTGGCTCTCGTTGACTTTTATTTGCATTTGGTGAGTGGAACTGGGAGAGGGAGGGGAAAGAGTTGAAGGCAGACTAGGAGAATACTTAAACAAAACAGAACTGTCAGCTGTATACGGTGAAAACAACGTACATCGACTTTGATATATTGTATATTGTACATTGTGTAACTAGCCATATTCACTCATCATCAAAAGAAAAGTTACACAAATAGCTGCACCCAGAAGGAATCAACCAACAGGAATGAATATCAGTGTACCTGACTGACTCAACAGCCACGACTGCGGATAGTTAGCGAGCCTTGATGCCCTCCTGAGCCATCCTGTTAGTGCCAACACCATTGGTAGACGACTGCACGGCACAGTACTAAATGCACGCAGACCATGCCCTTAACACCACATCAACGTCGCCAAAGAATGCAAGGTTCATGCCAGACTGTCATGGAGAGACTCCGAATGGCAGCGGTCAATTTCAGTGACAAGTCCTGCTTTTGTCTTGGTGGAGAAGACTAATGAATCTGTGTGTGGAGGCACCGTGGTCAGCGACAAGATGAACAGTTTGTTTGGCCTGGGACCAGAAGGCCTGGTATCACTCCACCTCCACCCCTACTGCAAACCTGCAGGAACTGTGTGAGAGTATTTAAGCTGCATGGCATGGATTATTGCAGGACACCATTAGGAACCTCTACAACTCCATGCTGAGCTGTATGCGTGTTGCGGCCTGTATACATGGCGGCTTGACGTCATACTGAGAGACACTACTGCTGTATGTGTAGCTCAATAAATGTTGTCCATATCAGTCTAAATTTATTAATAATTATTAGTCTTCATCTATTATTCCTGGTAACCTTTATCTTCCTTCTGAAACTATGCTTTTGACAATCAGTGTATATTATCTTGTATATTGTGTAGCTGGCCTTATATGCTACCGAATATTATTCAGTGATTAAATCATAAATGCGCTATATGAGGAATATTATGATAGTAAATATGATAAAATCCATATTGTATAACTGTGAGATTCATATTTCCTTCATAATCCTTGTCTGAAGGAAAGAAAACAGCTGAGTGAAAGGGTGAGTTGTTTTTGATTAGAGTGGGAGATCAGAGAGAAAGCAAGAGAGAGTGAGTTTGTGGAGATTAGCCGCAGATAGCGCATGCCCCTCACAGACTCAACGGGGGGATCAGAGAGCTCAGTGGGAGCCTGAGCCAGAGCAGGGCTGAGCTAATGCAAGTCGGGCCTCTCCTGGGTCTCTGCTGGGCCTGCACGCGCTCTGTGAGCTGCGCTGTCCCGCCCAGGCCCCGTCCTGCCACTGAGCCTCATATAAAGCTCTTAGTTCTCTGTATTTCCCTTCCTTTATCTTCATCTCCCTTTCTCACTAAAGACTTCCTCCGGCCCAGCGAGGGCAGGTGCTTCTCATTACGAGGCTTTGAAGTGAGAGAGGCGGGGATAGGAGATGGCGGATCAGAGATAAGCCTGCCCTCTCTTGCCACAGAGCTTTTCCCCCAATCATCCACATTACCAGCGTGGCACTGTGCGGAGCAGAGAGCACAGGAAAGCCAGAGCAGCACATGCCTCCTGCACTTCATTAACCCTTTAAGGTCAAGGTCTAAAAGAGTCTTATTTTTGCCTTTCCATCTATTTTTGTATTTAAATGACACAGTTTTTACATGCTGTCTGATATATCATCTAGTTATCGTTGTTCTTTTATATGGTGATAGAAAATACAGAAGCACACAGAAAGCTTCGATTCCACATGCTTATACATTTTACTACCTACTGTGGACATTGTACACAGCCCAGCTGCTCTAGGGGCAGATTCTAACGAGGTAAAGGGGGCAAAGACGAAAATCTGTGACTGCATCATCACTGACATGGTAAGATAGGGTTAAAGGAGAACTCTGTACTCATGAATATGTGGTACATTACACAAAGTCCAATTGGAACAATTTAAACAACATTTTCCAGACACTCTGTAACTAGCCCAAGTGGCCTAACAGGAAATGTTCTTATAGCGCATTCCATATGAACTGGGAAGTCAGAATGTCCAAGTTCCTGTAGGAAGTTTTAACTGTAACACCCCCACAGGACAGATTTCCTACTCAGAGATCTGGGAGAGCCCCGACCTCAAAATCCAAGATGGCTGCACCGTCCATCAAGTTATGGTATTACACTGTTTATTAGCACTTGTGTCTAAATATGTTATGCATGGCTTTGCAATGCTCAAAATATTGTTTTCCCGATTTGTATACTTTTCCTTCTTCTTCTTCTTCTTCTTCTTCTTGTAGCTCGATTTTTGATTACTTAGATTTTGTCCACTAACTAGTCTCACAGTTTTTCAGATATCGACACCGTTCCAACTCCAAAATGTTTGGGAATGATGTGCTTGTATGTAGCTTTTTAATCCAACTTACGGTTTTCGGAAAAGCCCCCAAAATTTGGAAATTTTTCCCATTAAGAATGAAAGGGGGGAAAGACACACATATAAACACTATCTCAGGGCAGACCCCTGAGCAACCAAAGACCTCCTCAAATAAATCCCATTAGTTTTCACCATTATGCAAACTCTGTTGTTTCCTTCAACCCACAGCCACCAAACTGCATGTACTCACTCAGGGCAGATTCCCAAACTCTAATCTACAGACATACTGACTCACGCTCCTCTATGTGCCATTTTTTCATCAATTTAAGTTGTGCAACATTCCACGTTTCCTTCAGGAAATGCACTTTTCACTGTTTGGATTCGCGTAATACTACATACTGGGTAATTATGAATTGGCTAATGGCTAATGGCTAACCTCGCTACTGAGCAAACCGTTCTGCTCTGTCTCAGTTTCACTGGCGTGTGATCAATTGGGGCGTGACAACATTCCCAGCTTTGACATCCTACTTCTGAGCTAAATGGAATGCCATTTGAAGTGACTCTGTGAAATAAGGAAATGAATGCTACCCACAGTTAAAAATAGGACGGTAGTCTTGACAAGTATTATTAATTTCACAGCTGCAATAAAGAGAGCTAGAGTGCAAAGCCTTCACAGGCTAGTGTGAAAAGCCTTCACAGCTTAAAGAGGCCCTTGCATTGACAAGTTTCTAATTACTGAGTTCTAATTGAACCCACCTGATTCAATTCAGCAAGCCTTCGGAGCGGGAGGATCAGGTTGAGATGATTAGCATCGGAATAAAACTCAGATTATACAGTATTACAGACATTTTATCAAACACTTCTCTTCTGTATTATTAATTACACTCATAATCAAAAAAAATAGTTAATAATAGTTAACTAATAGTTGCACCCAGAAGGAATCACCCCACTGGAATGAAACTTGGTGGGTAGGTTTGACATTGTGACACATGAGAATGATTCAAGTTTCATGATCGGCCATGCATGTGACGTAAGCAAGGACAGGACTTACCACTGTACCTGACTGACCCAACAGGCACAATTGTGGATATTCAGCGAGCAGTGATGCCCTCCATAAGTCATCCTGTTAGTGCCAGCACCATTGGCAGAACGTTTGGCTGTACGACAAAGGACTGCATGCACACAGACCATTACGACGACTCAACGTCATCAAAGAGTGCAATGGTGTTGTGCCAGACTGTCAGAAAGGCAGCGGGTATCTTCAGTGATAAGTCCCGCTTTTGTCTTGGTGGAGACGACCAAAGAATCCGTGTGTGGAGGCACCGTGGTCAGCGCCATAATGAATGGTTTGTTGTCAGGCGTCACACGTCACACATCCCTACCACAAAATCTACAGGAACTGTGCGAGAATATTCAAGCTGCATGGGATGGATTATCACAGGACACCTGTGTCATTTATTGTGTATATTACTGTTCCCATCTCTTGAAAGATTTTTTATGTGTAGTGTTGCTTCCAAACCATCAAATGGTGGGTCTGATTCCATTGGTAAGGCTCTGAATGCCACAGGTTATACTGCTGCTGGGAAACCCATGCCAGAGAGGCTGTAAAATATGAGACTTCTGACAAAAAGTTGAAAACAATTCAAGACACTAACTTTTCTGACATGTATATTACCCCCATAAAGGACTCCTCAAAACGACTTCCCATTCTGACTCAAAGTAGACAGTTTCGACCATAATGTTTTCTTTAAGCCAGTGGCTCTTAGTCTTCGCATTAGGAGTTCAGGCCTCACAGGAGAAAAGTCAAAGTAATTTAATCAGTTAAATTGCTGCACCATGACTCAAGGAAAATGCCCTACAACCCTTTCTCTGGTGTTTTACGAAATTCATTGCCGGGGCCACTTTGTTGTTCTGCATGCGCTGATTGTTGCCTTAGGTTAAGAGCCAACCACAATGAGCACACGGTGACACAGCACCACAGGGAAAGCACATACTTCAGAGGCTACGCTGATTGATTAAATGTCTTTAGTTGAAAAACTCTAAATCCATACCTCATCAATTTCCAACCATCAGGGATGCCAATTTTCCAAGAAAATAAAATGTAAATGTCATCATTGATTAAGGGGGCTGCGCAAACGAAGGAGGAACACATGCTGAGCGTGTGCTTTCTTCTTTTTAATGTTTGATTTTTATCACAGAAATAGATGCAAAGAATTAAAACGAGTATTTATCATTGTTTAGATCTATTCTGAAGCACTCGGCTTCAAGTTTATCATAGCGTACTTCTTGGTATCATGAGCAGGCTTTACTTACAGGGTCGGCCCGAATCAACCAGTGGGTTTTATGGGCATGTGCCCAAGGGCCCAAGCCACTAGGGGGCCGCTTTGGGCAATTACATCAAAATTTAAAAACAGCTGTTTTGGCTCACAATGGGAACTTTGCTAGCGGAACAGCTGGAAAAATGAACTAATTTCAAGCTTATGGCCAATCATAATCCTGAGGTTCTCCAAATCATTCCTAAATGTCCACTTCATTTTTGACTCCAATCACTGCTTAGCAGCTATTCTGCTATCCTCCATTACCTCGGTCAGTCCTTCAGTGTATTTGCGTCAAGCTAGCGTTCCTGTGAATGTAAGAGATATGCCTGAGGGGTCTGTAAAAGCAAGATCTGAAACTTTGCCCATTTTCAAAGTCAAATACACACAAAAAATGCCATCCTATCAGCCAGTGGAACAAATTTCATAAAATAGGAGCAATAAAAAAGTCAAGAGCGGACTATGCTTTGTAGGGAAATGTTGGATTGGTTGTTGGGTTTATGCTATATGATCTTGTTAACATGTTATGGTTTCGTTTTGACTACAATAGTATATTGGAACATGCAATATGGTGACTACACTGTTGTCAGCAATATGCTACAACTTGTTATCATGCCATAGTGGGATACAGCACATTTTGAAAATGCATTGCTTGTTGATATGCAATTCTTGTCTTTACGCAGGTTAACACAGTAAATAAATGACAAATTATTGAACTTTACATTAAACTATGATACTTAACATAAACATTATATTGACTTAAAACATGCTTATTTGTATTTACACATGTTAAAACACCCTAAACATTGTTTTCCATTGTTTTAAACATTTGATGGGAAGCATATGGTGCAACAGTCCACCCAAGAGTTTGGAAGCTCCTTGCTGGATCCTGGCTGGAGGTGTTGCAACGCAGGACGCAGGGTGCCGGGGGCCAGGGGACAAAGAACCGTGACAATACAGCCAGTGGAGCTGAAATGGCTCCATCCGAGGGTATTACAGGCATTTAGCACTGGCAGGGAAAGTATTTGTTTGAAGCGCCGGCGTTGTGGTTAGCTGCGCTTTATATCCGGCGCGATTTATCGTTGTTTTGATTGCCCTTCTGTTATCGGGCCGGCAGTGTTTTCACTGGCCATGAAGAATGTGTGCAGGAATGTGTTGATGTTACTGTAAAGCCCAACACGCATCTCCTATTCAGCACCTCCGTCTCAGGCCGATAAGGGCCTCTATCAGATGGGAAAGAATGTAGCCAACAGGGCCTGCCAGACGCCTTACACCAGCCCACCCCCCCACCTCTATTTAGGGCTGACGCACACATCCCCTAGTACACATATACACGCACGTGCACTGGCAACTGGTGGCTGACACACAAACTTGTCAAATACTAGCTGTACACGTCATGCACATGCTTGCGTGTTCAACCCAAACAGGGAAAAGTTTCCACTAGATTCCTCGACTGGAGGGCATGAGGAAAAAAAATGGGAGCAGTCCAGCTGAGTCTAATGCACTCTGTCAGGCCGGAATGTTGAAGGACTTCAGCCCAAACGCTGAGCTGACTTGAGTGATACTGAGCATGTGTGTGTTCTGTGTGTGTATGACTGAGCAGTGTGCACCTGCAGTAGTCTGGCCACCATTGCAGTGTAGATTTGATTAGGGGTTAGCTGAGGGGAGATGTTGGATTGTGATCAAACTTCTGTTCTTTCATATTTGCCCTCACACACAGACTGACAACCAAACCTTCTCCCACACACACACATAAACATGTACACGTTTGTTTTTATACCATGTCAGGTCATGGGGTCATCTCTCTGAAATATGTGCATCAGATATTTGTAATTACCCAACCACCCTTCATTATTTAGTTTCCAGATGAAACTGCCATTAAGTACAAGCTACTCTCATCATCAAAAGAATAGCATACATACAGAAGTAGTGTCTCTCAGTATGGTGTCAGACCACCATATTTGTAAATGCAACATGGCAGATGTTTTGGCATGAAGTTGTAGAGCTTCCTAATGGTGTTTTGTGATAATCCATCCCATGCAGCTTGAACATATTTCCACACAGTTTATGTAGATTTTGGGGTAAGGGTGGATATGGAGTGACACCAGGCCTTCTGGACGTGTGACGTGTGACAACAAACCGTTCATTTTGCCACTGACCACGGTGTTTCCACACGTAGATTCATTGGTCATCTCCACCAAGATCTCCACCAAGACAAAAGTGGGACTCGTCGCTGAAGATGACCTGCTGCCATTCTGAGTCACTCTATGACAGTCTGGCATTACACCATTGCAGTCTTTGACTCCACTTTGACATGGAGTTAAAGGCAGTCGTTTTAACGGTCTGCGTGCATGTAGTCCTGCATCATGCAGTTGTCAGCCAATGGCGCTGGCACTAACAGGATGACTCATGGATGGCATCGCTGGTCGTTGAATGCCCGCATTTGTAGCTGTTGGGTCACTCAAATACTCTTTTGATGGTGAATGTATCTCCTGACTCTGTATGTCAGGTCTGTTGTGTTCTAATTTTAATAGCATTTAGTCCTGAAAAATATACAAAAACAAACACACGCATCTGCAACACTTAACACTTAGATGCTGCTCTTTCACACACTCCTACGATGACTAAGGCCTTCTTTAAAGAATGCATCTCACCAGCCCTCACGTTAGACGCCTGTACACAGAGTTGATGGTTTACCCACATTGCCCTGCTGTCCTCTGGAACCCCTCTCCGCACTCCCATCCAAAAGAGTCTCATTCCGAATTCACCCATTCTACCAGAGAAGAGAAATGACATTCCTATTCCTCTGCAGGCCATTCGTCATGCTGCCACCTCTGTCTGCTGCCTTCATAAATCAGGGCCTGCCTTCGCAGGATCTCCATTCAGGTCCCCTTTAATCTCCAGCCCCTTTTATCCAATTAAACTGTCCTACACCATGACAGTGAGAGCTCCCAGCATTGGGCCACTGCCTCTCGCCACCTGCTTCAAGTTACAGGAGCGTTCAGGCCACCAAAAGCAACCTTGTGTATTCCAAAAGCCCGATAGAGGAGTCAGAGGCCAGGGTTGAGTATCTCAACCCTTTGTGTGGTTGCTTTTTACTGGGGCCTTCTCTCTCGCAATTTATCTTTGTTTTCAAGCCTCGGGAGTCATGTTTGTCTTGAGGTCACGCTACAAGCAGTTGTCTGCAAATGAGCCTGTAAAGCCCATGATGTAAAGCATTCATCCCGAGTGTGGTTCTTTCTCTTCTTGTGCCAGGCCTGGCTGTGCAGCGTTTATATCATCAGCCATTGGCAGCACTGGGTGAATCATAGCCCCATTAATCCATTGACAAAGTGCACACATGTGTATGCAGCCATATATGTCTACTCGTCTGTCACTGTGATAAAACTGGCACCTACAAATGTGCATTGTCTTCAAGGCTATAGCAGAAAACTAATGGCAGTCATGCAAAGAGGAACAGAATGTAACCAACAAACTTTTATTAAGGCTTATTAAATATCAGTTATACAAAACTCAAGTTTTTTAGGGTAAAATTACATGTTCATAAGTGCACTTTAGCTTACTAAGAGCAGACTTTAGCTTACTAAGACCAAAGTAAAGTCATTTTAAACATATATCACTGTAATTATTCGGTTGCCATTGCATAATGTATTCTAAATTGCTGGTTGTAATACAGTGATGTGCTGGTAACAGAGGCATGTGTAACAGTGGAGCTTCTTGTGGTTGGTCACCCAATCCTTTCTGGTATTTGATCAGGATTGTATGAACAGTAATTTCTGGGTGATTTGTTGATTGGGGACTGGCCTATTGCTTTATCACACTAAGACATTAAAAAACCATTTGAGCTTTGGAAATGTTTAAGTTTTGGAGGTCTGCTGTAGATTTCCTTTCCCAGGATATTAATGAGGAAATGACACAAGCTTGTAAAAAAAAAAAAAAAAAAAAAAAAAAAAGAAGAAAGGGGAAAAAAAGAGGGCAGAGACAGAGATGCAGGATCACCGGGATCAAGCTTGTGATTAATCCTGCTTTGACAAACTCCGCCGGGAATTCCATCAAAAGGCCAGGGATCGTTTAATTGCCATTCCCACTTTTTTCCCCCAACGCTTTACCTCCCTCCACTTTCCCGGTGAGGGGGTCTCGCTGGAATCCGGCAGCCCCCACACACAGACCTGGAATTGCTTTCAGATGTGCACGTCAGACTTGGGAGCTGGGGATGCCAGCTCACCTAGCAAGATTTAGGACGAGAGCTCATAGGAATTGGTGGGCTACAGTTCAGAATCATGCCAGGGGGCAGAAAGGGTGGTATGATTGTATGAGGGAGGGAGGGGCTGCACTACAACTGAAATCCAATCAAAGAGAAAGAGCTTGCTGCAGATAAGATGGGTAAATTTGATTTCGGATTTCTCAAATCACAGGCTTTATCATGAGTGTATGGCTCTTAAATCCACCAGGACTAACCACTTTCTTCTCTCTGTGCCTTCATCTGGCCTTAGTTAACGATGCAACTATTTCACCCATTTGTACTGATGGGGAATCTTCTCCAAACTGGGGAGAAATAATCTGGTTTCTTGATGGTTCCTACTTGATTTGGCAGTGTTGCAGTGGCACAGGGGCTGTAGGGTCAGATATCACTCGGTGAAATATCTTTCCATTAAACTACAAAATCGAAGTGCCTCCAACTGACAGTATATCACACTAGTCTTTTCCAGATTTCGGAGCGGGGAATCTATGAACAAGGATGAAAGACTGCCACTGTGCTGCGATACGGAGAATGGGTGTAACTGCCTTGGCCTTATCTGATTGTAGACAACAGAGAAAGATTGACGGCTCAGTGGAGGGGGTTAAATGCAGTATGTGAAAGAAGTAAGGCTTTGAACTCTATTTCGATCAACATCAAACAGGACTTAATGTTCTCTGTGGCGTTCAGAAAGGAATATATACATGGTGTTTACTGTAGTAGTTCATGACGGGGACGGCAGTGTCGGTGGATCCATCTCACTTGTGATTAATGCAACAGATTAAACCAAAAAATACTGTTAACCTTCATGGCCTAGGCCTAACTATACTGGCGAGGTGGAGCATTGCCTATGAGGGATGACCATGGCAAGCAACTATGCAAGAGTGGTAGCAAGAATGGAGAAGGATAAGTAACATGCTGCTAGGACTGTCTCATGGCACAGCTTGGTATGATTCCTGTTAGCCCCAGCAGGGGTGTCAGATCATAATCAGTGCCACACCTGCTGAGCTTTCCCAGAAGCCTCTCAGTATGGGGCCCACATTAAAGCACTCTAATGGTCCACTCCCGAGTAAGACACTGTGACGCTCACGCACCCGATAAACAGACGCCTGCTTACTGAACTGGCTTTGCTTCAGCAAAATGACACGCCACGATGCCCGTTTAGCTGTGTATATGAAGACGAGGTTAATCTTAAGGTTCTTCTTAATGAGCGTGTGTTGTTTTCCGTTGTAAGCAAGCAATGCAGATGGCCTCTTCTACTACTGCTGTGCTCCTGTAACATCCCAAATGTTTTCTTACCAATTTACCTGCCTAGTGGTGTTACAGGGACATAGGATGCCAAAACACATTTGATGGTGAAAAACACACGCTCCCTAAAATGACAATAAAAATGTTTTAAGATGCTCCTGAGGACTGTTTTAGAACTCTCTTCCTGTAGTCTCCATGAGGTCCAGCACTTCTGGACCGTTCGGAGGGCCGTAACCACTCCTAAAATGCTTTTTGGCAAGAGCGGTGGCCTGGTTTGAGTTAGGAGAGAAGTGGCATGAAAAGTGAACGCATGCAGCTTCCACTCGCTGTTAACCAGCGTAGGATGCCACAGAGCTTTCAGCCCAGAGGAAAAGGAGAAAACAGAGATGCACTTTTTTTTGTGCTGGACTGCTTTTAAATCCCATTCAGTCAATAGAATCTGAAATGAATAGGCCTACTGCAGATTCAGATCAGCAAAGCCAGTAGCTCACAGGTGGTGTCTACATACAATTAGATATCCATCACTTGGTAATTCTTAAAAGCTGTAATGTTCGGTGGTTTAAGATTTCTAGGCTACTGCACTGAAATTGTGCTGGCAACTGCTGGGTTGTCTTCAGGAGCCATAACCATAAAAAATGTTTTGAATCCTACAGAAACCCCGTCCTTGCGATGGCTATAATGTTACTAAATAAAACATTTTCCGTTCAATATGAAACATTAGATTTCTCGAGTACCACTCCAATACCAAAAGCAACCATATTTACTGCATAAGTACAACGTCAGCTGCATATTAAATTAAGGATTTTATACAACTTAATGGCAGTCCCAGCACTTTTCTAAAGGAAGGATTTGGATGGGCATGTTTCGCTCTCAGAAACATAAGTACTACTAAGTCTTTACATAGAGGTACAGCAGTTACACCTAAAAACATGAAGGCATTAATGACACTTCAAAATGAGTGTCATACAGTTCAACATAGGCTTCTGCATTGGACTCGAGAACAGATTAACTAATGTCAAATTATTATGCTGATGAAAAAAGGAAAATCTGTGAGGGCACACAGTAACATAGGCTTGCTAGGCCTGGAACACTGTCCAAGATACACAGTCAAGTCACATTATTATGACCGCTTCCTACTTTTGACGGCGGCAGCACATACTTAATGAAGGAAGTCACGTTTTCATGGCATTCTCTGGGCCCACTCATCCATGTGGAAGACACTCTCAGCTGACTTGGGTAGGAATCCATCATTGCAGATCACGTACAGCCATAAATGCTGATTGTCTTCCCTGGGATGAATAGGATCTTCCAGTAAGACAATGCAACATGTGACACGACTAGATTTGTCCGACATTGGTTGGAAGAGCATGACCAAGACTTCCAAGTACTAAGCCTGGCCCTCTAATTCCCCAGACTTGAGCATCCCAACTGAGCATCTGAGGGACCACCTCAATCGTTGTGTTTACTCTATGGATGCTCCCCCACATAGCCTCTAGCAGATGTGGGATGCACCGCAGTCAGCATGGCCCCAGATACCTGTGACAACCTACCAGGACCTTACTGAGTGACTCCCAGCCAATCTAGCTGCTGTCCATGCTGCACACGGCGGTTACTCTGGATATTATGGTCATAATAATGTGACCCCACTATGTATATCCACACTCTTCTGTACAGTTTACAATCGACAGTGATTGTAATAGCTCCCTAATCACTAGCTGCTGCTAATTTTTATTTGTATTTTTAAATTAACCTTCAATTGAACCAAGCAAGCCATTAGGAAAAAAATCTTATTTACAATGTCAGCCTGGCGAGCAGCAGAGCCACTTCCAATTTTCCCATTTGTACAGTATAAATAGTTTTGTTGCCCTGTCTAGTATTTATTGTTGTATGTATTTATGTTCTGGATATTTATTGTCTGGTGTATTTATTGTATGTTCTGCACTTGTTTCCAGTGTTATGTATCTGCGTATCTGCACTGTATAATGTGCTGAAGTTGTTTTGTGTGTTGCACCATCACGGAGCCTGAAGAACAACATTTTGTTCCAATGTATACAAGTTATATTGAGGAATGACAATAAAAAACACTTGACTTGACTTGACTCGACTTGACGCACCATTTCTGAACGGTTAAATGTAAATACCCATCATTCAGGTCAAAATCAACAAACAATAACTGCTCCATTTATCCAGCCATAGGTGCCAAATACGCATTAGGTCATTTGCTCCCCCCCCCAAACCTAAAGACGGAGGGGTGATGGTCTTCCAGTCCTCACGCAAAGCTGCGTAGAACAGTTGGACAACCTCAGTAGCGAAACTGCATATAACTGTTGGAGAACAGTAGGAATTTTAAGCATGCAGTAACTATATTTAACTGCTAGTTCCATCCTCTGTTCAGACATAGCCTGACTCATCTTCTACAGCAATGTGGCATAGGTGACTTGATTTTGTGTTTTATTGTGTTTTAAATTAGAATTATATTTTCAAATATAATTGACACTATCATTTAAATTGATTCAGAGAACATTCTCAGGTGTCTCAGTGCTAATTCATTCCGTTACCACATTTCCTTTCATTTGATCTGCACATAATATTACAGGAGATGACAGTAGTGCAATGCTATCTTCGTTATCTCTTGATTTTGCTGGTTGTTTATGAGAACTCCTTAAGTAACTTACAGACGTTGATATATACTCTAATATAACAAAAAATATACTCTGATTGATTTATGCAGATGAAGATTAAATTCCTTTTTGTAGCCAGGATGACAGGCAATGAGGGAGACAAAAGCTGCAGCTGAAAAAGTGAACTTGTTTATTAGAGTAAAGGTAAACAGCGCGCAGATCCGTGACAGCAAGCTACACACCAAAGCTGAATCTGAACCGTCATGCCAAGTCCAATGGGTGGTCTCTGTGAAGTGCGCAAAAGAGGCGCCAACACTGCGAAACTTAAAAAACTAGAACATGACCAAAACAAAATAAATGATTAAGCTTTACTTTAAGGAACAAATATTGGAAATAATTTACAGTCTTATTATTTGGTCAGAAAAACCCTAAATTAGACACTTCTAAATAGAGCATTCACTGCAAATGAAAAAGTCTTAATGATAGACTTTATTAGTACAAAATTGGTAATAATGCTCAATAAACATTTTGTTATGCAAATTACTGAGTATGAATTATCATCTACATTCACTTCTTATAAATGCAAAATGGGCAGCATTCTGTTCCTATAGGTTCAGGGTAAAAACAAGTGACCTCTGGAGTTTATTACATATGAGTTTATTAAGTCATTAATGTTTCACAATGTTTTCCATATTTTACTGTTTCAGTTATCACTAATTAGATATGTAAAAGTTCTCACTAAGCTAACTAGGATCACAAATCTAAAACCTATGTATTAGTATTTTGCTTGCCAAAAAGAGTTCAATAACTAAAACTGCACTTCAAAATATGAAAGTATTAATGATCATTAAAGCTAGTAAAATTATAAACTTGACACTATGTAGAACCTGTAGGAATTAAATGCCAGCAGTTAACACTTACAAGTAGAACACGTCTATATTTTGTATTCAAAATTATTATTATTTTGATGATACATGCTAAACAATAAACAACGTCTTAACAAAGTGTTTGTTGTGCACTGTAACTATAATCAATGCAATTATTACTAATTATTATTACTTTACTGACTTTATTGGACTTTAATGAGCTAATAACAAGACTTTAATAAATTCCCAATACCTGTTCCTTAAAATGAAGTGATACTGAATATATTATTAATAATTGTAATATACTCACCTCGCAATCCCAGCTCATATGTCCACAACCCTTACCCCCCTGCTCCTGCCTAGTATGTTGGGACCAAGTTCTATGTGTGTAAAAAAGTCTGATGCATTAAAACACTAGCACTCTTGGTTCACTCTTGACATATTTTACAGTTTAGCCTGCTCACATAATCAGAGTTATCCAGAGGTGAAGTTGTCAAGCGAAACGAAATCTCTGGAATCAATTTGACTATAGCCTAAACTCAGATAGAAGTCTATTATTTGCATATGAATTTTTGCTGCAGGGGAGATCAGAGATTTAATTTGCTTAAAGCATTTTAAATTGGAGGACAGCCAGTCCTGAGTGAGAGTGAGCTGACAGAGGGCATCACAGAGGGCATCACAGGGGCCACTGATTGGTTTGGCCTCTCTGCTATTAGTTTGAGAGCTCCACATTTAGGTGAAGGCTTGAGCCCGCTGCTGTCAGTCCTAACCACAGGCAAGATAACGAAACAGAGTGATGGATCTCATGGCTGCTGACACAGTGAACTCTGAGCCATGGAGAGGAGAAAGAAAGCAAAGGGGTGAGTGGCTTTAGGAGGCAAGTGACCATGCACAGACATCTGTCACAGGTTAGTAAGTCCATCACTCAACAAAAAACAGGACCATGCGTTTAACTAAAAAGCCGTATTAGTTTCCACATCCACTCCTTTCTTAAAGAGGAAACAGAGTTTTTGCTTTTTGTTATATGTTTGACGCTAATATACCATTAACTCTGCAATTTATACAGTTCATATGGAAACTAAGCCGCAAAAACAGCCTGTTTGGAACTCCTCATTACAACCACAAACACATTTGCATATGATCGTCCAATCAGTCTACATACACTCCTCATCAAACAAATAGCCGCACAAATACAGAAGGAATCAACCGACAGGAATGAAACTTGGTGGGTAGGTTTTACATTGTGAGACATGCAAACGGTTCAAGTTTAACACCTAGCTGCGCATAAGACATAAGCAAGGACAGGTCTTATTGCTGTAACTGACTGACTCAACACCCATGATTGCGGACCTTCAGCGAGCATTTATACCCTCCATGAGTTATCCTGTTAGCAACACCATTGGGAGATGACGCAGGATGACATGCATGCAGACCGTTATGACGACTGCCCTTAACCCCACATGGAGACAACGAACGAATCAGTGTGGGGAGGCACCATGGTCAGTACCAAGATGAGCGGTTTGTTGTCACACGTCACGTGTCCAGAAGGCCTGGTGTCACTCCACCTCCACCCGTACCGCAAAATCTGCAGGAGCTGTGTGAGAATATTCAAGCTGCATGGGATGGATTAACACAGGACACCATTAGGAATCTCTACAACTCCATGCTGAGATGTCTGCCATGTTGCATTGGCAAACATGGCAGACCAATGCCATACTGAGAGACACTACTTCTGTATGTGTAGCTGGATAAATATTGCCCATATCAGTCTAAATTTATCCTGGTAACCTTTATCTTAATTCCAAGTCCGTTGTAATCCAACACTTTCTTCTGGGTGCAGCTGGTCTATTCATAATGAGTGAAGATACGTACATAGAGCCGTTCATTCACTTTGAAGCCGTGAGCAGTGATGTTACTGCAGAGCTACTGCAGGGAAAGATGTTAAGGGGGAAAAATTTGCATCTAGCAGGTAACAAAAAGGTAACAAAAGCAGCTAGGGTCATGTAAAATAAGTCTTAAAGCCATACAAATGATAGAAGTTCTACAACTAAAATATAAGAGAAATGTAGAATATTGGCCACTTGTGTATGTGTATCTTGGCAGTACATGTGAGACGAGGAGAAGCAGAGTAATGATTTGTGAAAGGTTTTGCTGAGATTTTATGCTAGGCCATGTTTTCACTACAGACACAATTTGGTTTATTACATGCCTTCAAAGTGTCAGTGCCACAGGTGATTAGTCAGTTTTACTCGTCTGGCTCGGCCCTCTCCTAATGAACGACCAGCCGAGGCGCTCTGACCTGGTCAGCGGAGAACAGGCATTTACTGGGAGGAGGTGGAGTGAATCTCACTCCAGCACCTTCACGCAGAGGCAGACAACATCTGGAGCTTATCAAGGAGGAGAGTTCGCACAGTCGTGCAGAAAAGAGAAGAGAGCAGAAGAGAGAGGAGATGACAGAGTGGCAGTGTTGACAGTGCTGTTCTGCCTTAATAGTTTATATCACAACATGTCAGATACATTTATATTAGGAGAATTTCCATCAGAGTTATAAATGTTCTGGACGATGTAAACCGTCGCTGTCCAAAGAAAAAACTCCTAGTGTCTCCATTTTTTGGGCAGGTTTTCATTTTTCTACATCATTTCAGCCCAGCAGCTGCCCCTTGCTTTGTGTGGGAATTTTGTTCCATATGGACCAATAGAAATGCTAAGGACAAAATCACTTACATGCAACATAAATCAAGTTTTTGCCTTTTTTATTGTGCAAAATAAAGTTTTATATAGTGATTTAGAGTTACCCCAGGCACAGTTACAGTTGCAAAGCAATGAAAGACCAGCTGTGTGAACCAATCTGCTACAGCGCGACCCTGAGGCTGACCAGTGCTGCATCACTAGTTACTTAAGAATACCAAAGACAGAAGCAAACACTGACCTTTCCCTGAATTTGTGACAGTCCCTGAGTGTCTATTTTAGCCTGATAGCACAACGCCGTAAGTTTATTTTCAGGGACTTTTTGACATTCAGGTCAATTGGAGTGTCCTGCACCCTCCAGGACCCCGCCCTGTATTTCACACCTAGGCCTTCACTTCTAAATTTACCACTTTTTGGGGATACGTTGTTTTTCTTTGGAGGATGAAACGCATGATACTCACAGAGGTGGATACAGTACACAAACCATGTAGTTGAGTTAAAGTAGAGATCCCCAAGGTAAACTATTCCTCCAGTAAAAGTAGAAGTTTCTCCCTTTAGAGCTCCACTTGAGTAAAAGTACTAAAGTATGTAACTTCAAATGTACTTAAGTATGGAGAGTAACAGTAGCATGATTTATCATGGCTCTAATGTCTTATTATCATTTCTGGAACAATCAACTCATTTTAGGTGTAAAGACTCCAGTGTCACTCTCAGTCCACCAATCTTTTAATAGAAGTCATTAATTAGTCTGACACTGATGTCTATTAAAATCATCTAAAGGACAGAACACTGAAGGAGAACAGTTTACATTAGCTAGAACCAAGCTCTGTCCAACAGGTCAAAACAAGTTCAAAACAAAATGATCTGTACCCTGATTGGTGGACTCACTTCACACTTCTTTTGTTTTGACATGTTATGTTTTTATGCACACATAAACCAAAAGGAAGGACAGATTTCTCAATGTAGTGGAGTAAACTGTAAGATATCAGAGTTTGAAATGTAGCGGAGTTAAAGTTAAAAGTCCCCCAGAACGGAAATGCATCAGTGCAGATACAGGAAAAACTACTATTACTATTTATTAGTATATCTGAGTAATATTTACCATAGTTATACCATGTGTGGCATATATCCATTCATTTTCCCCTCCAGGGGTTTAACATTGCGCCAGAAAGGACACATCATACATTGTTTAAACTAATAGTGGGTCCTGATGGAACATTATACTGTCTGTTAGAAAGAAATAGACACTCAGATACAAATTTGGGGAAAGCTCATTGTTTAGCTGCTTCAACTACAATCTGTGAGCAAGTCTTCAGTAAACTTAACAAGTGATGCAGCACTGGTCTATCTCTGGGTGGCACTGTAGCAAATTGGTTCACCCAGTTGGCTCGTCATAACTTTCTTATTTTCCCAATAGACTGGTGGAAAGAATAAATTGTTAGTCATTTCCAAGACAGAAAAGGGGTACAAATGTCAAAACTAGTAAAGAACGTTTCCAGAAGAAGAACTGTTAAACCAAACATGTCTTTGGACTGCAGGAGTAAACCAGAGCACCCAAAGAGAACATGCAAACTCCACAGACAAAGGATCCTGGCAGTCCCAGCTAGGAACCGAACCCAGGTCCTTCTTGCTGAGAGGCGACTGTGCTACCCACTGCACCACCGTGACGCCCCGAGTTTGTTGACTATGGATGAAAATGAAGAAAATATGTCATTTGACCAGGAGTATGCAAACTTTTGAATCTCACCATATACCGTAAAGGTTCTATATGCATTAGCAACTAGAACTGTACAGTCATTTAGGATCCTTTATAGTTGAGAACATTTATTAATCATAGTCTCTGTGTTGATGGACAAACAGATTGTGATGAGCGCTGAGCTAAAATCAAGGTGAGGTTTATTTAACACATTTGTGAGCAACCACAGCAGCAACAAGAGCAAGGCGGATATAACAGAAGGCCAAGACAGAGTCAGAGTCAAGAAACAAGCGAACGTCAAAACCAGGCAAACAATCAGAACAGCAAAGGTACCAAAAGGCCAAAGACAAAAGAGTAAATCAGCAAATCAGAATAAAGTCAAAACCAGAGTAATCACAGAGCAGAACCACTCGGTACGCACAGAGTGGCAATACTTCGCAATGGGTCAGTGGGAGAGAGGAGTATTTGTACAAACAGACTGAATTAACAACAGGTGTGATCGATATTTGGGTGATTTGCATCTAAAAAACAGAACGGGATTGGGAGATGGCGGACATGTGACAGTGATGTCATCGGGTGGTGGGTTATGGGAAATGGAGTCCAGGAGATCAGGGGTGAGAAGAGAGCCAGCAGGCGTGACAGTCTCTTTCTGCAGATGCCCTAGTGGCGTTTCCGCTGGTGGATTAGAAATCGTCTCTGATATATTGAATCAATGTAATCAACCTAAAGTATTTTTTATATTTTCAATGCTATCAGATTAACTAAGTGCTGGCTCTCTGTTAAGCTGCTAGCAAGCAATAAGGGATACAAGGGAAGGAGTGGGAAAACAAATCTCAGTTCTACGCAATGACAGTCATGCCAAGATTAAACAGACATACCAGCTGCGGTTTCCTTGAAATAAAAGAAACCACCACAATAAAAACACGGAATTTAAATGCAATAACAAAACACTTTAAACAAATGGAAAAAAATACATATTTATATATTTTGAGAGAAACTTTAAACCTGAATTTACTCAAATTTAGAAGAATAGAACTTATGAAAAAAACAAAAACAACCGGTCACCGCAGTGCTAGGCCCTACAAGGAAGAACAGTGCATTCAGAAAGCAGCAGAAAAAATATTGCTGACCATAATCATAAGGACTGAGAGGTGGTCATGTTTAAGATGAATAGACACAGAGAAGTGTTGGCTCATGTCATGGCCCTTTCATTGAGACACAATAGGATTGTTTAAACAGTTTAAACTTCTCTGGACGGCTGCCTCTGGTAGCGCCGGCCTGCATGAACGGGCAGGTCGAGGGCCACAGCCTCTGAGAAAATCAGGCTTTGTTTAAACAGAATGGGGCTGCAGCAGCTGCCTGGAGGGCATAAACCTAACCACTAACCACATAATGATACAGCATGACTCGCAATGCAAGCCATCGCTATAAATTCCCTTAAAGAGTAGCTGACATGATTTTGTCATTTTTGGATCCGCAGAATATCTTTGGATCAAAAAGGTTATTTTGTAAACAGTGTTTATTTGTCTCAGTGTGCAATCTGCTGGCCATGAGATATTTGCCCCCAGTCACGTCCAGCGTCTCTAATTTCAGACAAGCGCTCCAATATAAACTGTGTCACTTTGCTAAATTCCCCATTGTGTTTCATGAGTAATGTACGGTGGATGGAGTCGGGGAACGATCAAGATGATAAGCAGGAGCACATCTGTGAACGGGGAACTAAACAAGGCAAAGCCCCGGGATCAGGCTTTATGTAAACCTATGGAGTTTTCTCCCTCAGTGAAGCGCTAGATTGCATGACCCTGTGCTAACCGAGATTTGGGCTAAACCCAAAATCAGGAGTGCTAGCCTGCCGACCGGACTGCAATGTAGGAGACGAAGGCTTGCTGTGTTTGTTTCTTTGTCTGTGACCATGAGATTGTGAGCAGATCCATATGCGTGCATGTTTGTTTATGAAATGTCCATAGCACGGTTAGAGGAGCTCAGCACTTTAAAATGTAAAACGAAGGTCCTCACAAACATTACATGAAGTAATCTGACAGAAGATAATGCATATAAGGTGTCGTGTGCTGTAGCACTGATTACCTTAGGAAATAACCTTGGATGTATTTCGGATAATTAGGCGCTAATGAGATCCAGTTGGTATGCTAAGTGCTGTATAAAATGCCTTCACTGGTTACACTGCCCCCCTGTGGTGGTCTGTTTGGACATTATAGGTTTGATTGCATGGGGTTACAGGCTAACCCTCAAATGATAATGGTACTAATAATAAATTACAGCTAGCGGGAACATGTTAGCGAACGCAGATCAGGTGATGCTAACCGGTCCCAGTCGTCACTGTTAGCTGCTTTAGCATTTTCTCATTTGGAGGCCTAATAGTCCTCCTTGTCCAGGCCCTAGGTTTTAAGGTTTATTAGATCACTAATTATTAACACCTTGTTGTATCCAGATGTTAATGTGTTGATCCTTTTAGCATTCATTCATTGTTAGCTGCTTTAGCATTTCCTTAGGTGTCATATTCCTTAAAACCACTGTTTTGTCTAAAACAGTCCCATAATTCCATGCTGGTCTAAGATGGTTTATGTTAGTTTATGCTGATCTGGTGCTGGCTTAGTCAGTCATCCGGCATGGTCATTCTCTTGACCAGCATACAAGCATCAAACATATAAAGGTTTTACTGGTGATCTGGATAACAGCTTGGCTGACCAGCATACCAGCATCGAAAAAACACAGCATTAGGGGGTTTTGCTGATGACTAGCAGGTCTAAGCTGCTTTTTGTTCTAGCAGGAAGCTTTTAGCATTATTCAGTCACTCTTTGTTAGACACTTTAGCATTTGAGTCTTCTTTACAAGCACAGTTGTTCAAAAGAGATCTTAGGATTTCACATAACTTGTCATGTCCAGAGGCTTGTTATCTGCCATGTCGTTGTTTTTTAGGGCAGCACGGCCCTGTCTGAGATTACTAAAACAGCTTCCCTCCAAACTACAATGGACAGAAGTGGACAGGAGATAAAAGGCCTATGGAAACAGAGGCAGGGCCTGCACTGGACTACAGAAGGGACACACTGGGGCCAGGATGTCACCCCTTCCAGCCCCCCTGCCACTCCTTACCCACCCTGGCCTGGAAAAAGTCGGGCAGGTCAGCAGTTTTACAGGCCGTGGAGTCTGGCACCTGATGCACAATGTGTTTCCTCAGGCCCTTCCCAGCAGCTCAGTAATCTGGAGTATTCCAAAAAGCCTCTCGGACTCCCCCTTCCCATCTCCAGCGTAGTCATCAATCTCTCTCACCCTTTTGGTATGAAGCCTTGGTTTATTGAGAAGCTCAAGTTGACAAAGCTGTTTTGTTTGCACGTAAATTCGGCACTCCCATATAAAGTGCAGATTTGATTTATAACTGACGTTATTACCTGCCACATCTACGTTATAAATCAATCGGAATGAACCATGCTCAACAGGCTCATCAGAAATTCCTGTCAGAGCATGGATAGAGCAAACATTTCTTGGTGGACCGTCTATACGGAGAATGATTTCTGTGTTATCACATCTGTCAGATTAGCAGTAAATAATTTCTGGATTTGCTTCACTTTAGATGCAATCAGAACCTGATAAGCATCAGATGCTTTCACAATACATGTGGTTTTCTCATTGCTAATCAGCTTCATTTGACATCATAATGAACAGTCACTAAACACCGCAGACCTGAGCTGTCAAACCTAAGATGCGAAACTGCTATATTTCCATTTGTACAGTCACTGTGAAAGATTCCACGGAATTCAGGCCAGTGAAACCTTTAGCCCTTTCTTCAGACCGGCCATTAAATGTTTCAGAAGTTTGGACGACTTGAAACACTGCAGACTTCTCTTGCGGTGGGTTTCTAAGAGACGGCTGCTGCGGGCCAGGATTGATTAACGACTCAAATTCCAGCGGGAGAAAAAAATAATTGCGGTATTTTTTTGGGGACGAGTGAAAGAAAGCCAGTAAAAGAATTTGGCATGTTATCAAATATGCAGCTTAAACAAACTGCTTATCTTCATGCAGGAGGAATATTTAATACATTCTAAGCATGAAAAGGTGAAAAAATTACATTCTTGTCATAATGTTTGCAAACAGAGTCAAAAATATTACAGCAGCCCACCAGTTTCAGTTTACTGTGAGGAAAGTATGACACACAAACCCTTTTTGATTGAAAAAAATAATAATAATAATAAATCTTGCTCAGTATTGGCACCCGCTATGGATATTTCTAGACACAGAGGTCATTAAGGTGGATTTGACTGTGCCCGTACTTACTAAATGAACCGTATATATATATAATGGAAATTCTTCAGGGAAAAAATGAATTACAATTACACAAGCCCTTTGTAATTTAAGCCATTGACATAAACCAGCATTTCTAGGTCCTACGTTGGTTTATTGATACATCAGATGATTCATAAAACCTTGCATAAAACATCATTCTTATTATTATTAGAAGCAAGCTGATTTCATTGTCTGATTTCTTCATACTTTATACCACGCTATGGCTGCTCATAATGACGCTATACACTATAAACATGCATATTAATATGAAGTTAATATGACGGGTTATGGAGTAGCCTCACTGTTTAGATCAACGGTAAAGCCATTGATACAGGCTGCGGGGGACAGCAAGTTAGCATTATGTTCCAGAGACATCGCTATAGTTAAGTTAATGACATACTAGCTTACATCATTATGGGAAATCACTCCTAATTACCATAAACCAGAGAGAAAAAATAAAACTTCAAACACAACACAGTTGCTGGCCTTGCATTTAAAGCTGTGCATGCACTATACATGTTTTAGGGACCTGGAGACCTCTCTGGCAGTAATTATTTACAATAACATTTTGTAATAGAGGTTTTCTTCAGACCCTCCCCCGAGGGGATGAATTTGATGACTGCAAGGACATTAAAAGAGTATTTAAAGACAACTCAGTTAGAACTCAGTAGAAATGGCCTATTACTTCTGGTGTCATATTATCATCAGATGATACGTTTAAATGCATGATTTTGCAGCAGAAACCACAGCGATATGCACTTCTTTATTCTAACAACAACTTATTCTCACTAATACTGCAAACTCCTGCATACCCATGGGTGAACGAGCCAATATTTGAGTGTTTTTTTCCCTCCTCTGTTTGTAATAATTTCTTACAAAGCATAGTGCAGTTTTAACTACCCAATATAACAGCTAACAGAATATCAGGCCAGTTATAAGCTAATTAACCACGGTTCTGCCTTTTACAGCAGTAGTGTAGATGAATGGCTAAAGGAGATTTTCTTCTCCTCTTGTCTGGAGTGTTAAACCTTCCCTTAGCACAGGAAACTTGGTGGGTAGGTTTGGCATTGTGAGACACGCAGAAGATTCAAGTTTCACAGTCAGTGCATGTGACATAATCAGTGATGGGTCTAAATGCTGTACCTGAGCAGCCACCATCCTGTTAGTGCCAGCACCATTGGCAGACGGCTGCACAACGCAGAATTACATGCACACAGATTGATAAGACGACTGCCCTTAACACCACGCCAACTTTGCCAAAGACTGCAATGGTGCCAGACTGTCATGGAGTGTGTCACTTTCAGTTACAAATCCCGCTTTTGTTTTGGTGGAGACAACCAACAAATGAACGGTTTATTGTCACACATCACTCCACCTCCACCCTTACCACAAAATCTGCAGGAACTGCGTGAGAACATTCAAGCTGCATGGGACGGATTATCACAGGACATCATTAGGAACCTCTACAACTCCATGCCGAGACGTCTGGCATGTTGCATTAGCAAACCAGGCAGGCTGACGCCATACTGAGAGACACTGCTTCTGTATGTGTAGCTCAATAAAATTTGCCCGTATCCGATTAAATGTATCATCATTTATTATTCCTGATAACCTTTATCTTCCTTCCAAGTAGCACTGCAATCTGACATTTCCTTCTATTTTTCTGTTTTTCTGACGATGAGTGTTTATACAGCAGTCTATGCTGGGAGCTAGTAAAGCTCAGCAAAGCTGAGAGCTCTTTGTTTCATCCTGTATTATAAGCGCAAAAGACAAATTACATTTTTTAATATACTCATTGCTATCAGAGGAGCAGTCAGAGCTCCCTCGGCCCCGTAGCTACACTCCTGGTTTAGAGGCATCATTAATTCCATGATCAGCAGGTTCTAAGTGTAGTACAGAGATTTTAATCAAACACTTACTCTGTAACAGTGTACAATATTGGAGAAGTCTATTATTAACTTCTTCATTCTTTTATACCACAGAAGATTTATAACTTTCAGACCTAAGTAATATGTTCTATGTAAACACCGAAGAAGCGAAGACCGAGGACCGCAAATGGTATGCTTGTACCTTAAGGGCTTGGAGTTTAGCATTGTATGATTTTTATTATCGCTGGGTGTAAACCAGGGTGAATTACCTGATCCTAGAAGATTGCAGCTGGCAGGTCTGAATGCGAGGGTGGGGTGCAGGGTTTAGCACTGAGTGCAGTAAGGCTGTCTGGAAAATATCTAACATGAGGGAGAGAAGGAGTTGTGTTTTTCTTGAAAAGACTGATAGGAAAGTTCAGGCTGATAAGGAATCAGACCAAACTGATGACCAATTCGTTTTGGAAGAAAAATGAACAAACTCCTGCAGAGCACGCTGAGGATCAGAAGCACAGTTAAAAAGACATGCTCAGGAAAGCATGGCACTTCCTTTATGACGCATTTATGAAGCAAGCGGTTGTGTCAGTTCCAACTCATGTTTGTATGACGGTAATAGCAGTTATATATATATATAAAACTTAAACTTAAACTTATAAATATTGGCATAAATATTTACCATGTTGATAGTGCTTGGAGATGCAAGTGTACTGGCACTGGCCACACAGTAATGCTGATTTTTAGACAGATAGATAGATAGATAGATAGATAGATAGATAGATAGATCTAGAGTTTTCAAGAGTTTTCTTGCAGTGCTCGCTTGTGAAATAACCTCTTAGCACGTTTTCACTCAGTACTTTTTCGCTCTTGGTAAGTTGGCCACAGACGCAGTAACACGCATCTACCAGATGCAGCAATTAAATATAGCTATGTATCTACTTACTCAGCATAAATAGGAATGGCCCATAAACAGGGTTTCAACCCACCTGTATTTATACTGCTATGGATACTACTGGACAGTCCCAGTTCTCCAAAGATCTAGAAAATTCCACACTGAATGCATTCCAAATGTTCTGGAAAATACATAACTTTGTCCCGACCACACAAAAGCAAATTCAGTGAGGACCAATAGCCATTTCTTGTATGTTTTAGACCTAAGAAATTAAGATAACACACTTAGTACCTGGGAACAAGAAATGTTGGCAACATAGTGTTGTAAATAAGCTGTGTTTTACAGACAACACACATAAATATGACCTGTGCAGTTATGGCACATCTTATTTGATGTAATTTGCATGAATTACATTTGTTTTTGCTTTCATATGCTAATGTCTTGAGAAGTGATGCAATCTTCTATTCAAATTAATGTTCCACCTTAAATAGTGTAGCAGTTCTATGCAAGTTCCAATTAAGGTGGAATAGGAAATGAGAATAAGAAGCTAACTCCAGCTTCATTTAATCTCGATCCTCTCTGCGTGATTCAATTACAACCAACAAACCTCTTGATGTGGTGACTGCTGTTATCCTCTTGATATTTAACACCTCCATACCTACAGATACACACTTGAATGTAAAACTTAGTTACAGCTTAGTTCTCATCAGCCCAAATGCTACCTTCCCACCAGGAATTCTCACGACTCTCCCAGTTACCCACCCCATCAAGTCAAATCATGTATTGTCATTCCTCAGTATAATTTGTATACATTGGATCGAAATGTTGTTCTTCAAGTTCCATGGTGCAGCACATAATAGCAGCACATTGTACAGGACTACAGAGAGTGCAGATACACACCACTGTGAAACAAGCGCAGAACATGCAATAAATACAGCAGACAATGAATATACAGAACATACATACATCAGATAAATGTATGATAAATGTAAATACTGTACAGGACAACCAAACAACTTATACAAATGGAAAAATGAGAATATATATGAATGGGGTAACATCCACAGCAACAATATCAGAACAAACATCTCTCTTCTTACAGGGAGCGTGACACCTAACACAGCAGCATGGTCGGTGGCGGACACCTCAGTGTTGTGGAAGTGTCAGACCGCAATGCTACTCAGAAGGAAGATAGAGGTTACCAGAAACAAAGTAAATGATGCTAAATTTAGACTGATATACGTAATATTTACTGAGCTACACATACAGAAGTAGTGTCTCTCAGTATGGGGTTGGGCCGCCGTTTGCTAATGCAACATGCCAGACGTCTCGGCATGGAGTTGTAGAGGTTCCTAATGGTGTCCTGTGATAATCCATCCCATGCAGCTTCAATAGTCTCATACAGTTCCTGCAGAGTGTGCGGTAGGGGTGGAGGTGGAGTGACACCAGGTCTTCTGGACGTGTGATGCGTAACAACAAACCGTTCATGTTGGCACTGACCATGGTGCCTCCACACACTGATTCATTGCCCGTCTCTACCAAGACAAAAGCGTGACTTGTCACTGATGATGACCCTGCCATTCTGAGTCACCCCACAACAGTCTGGCACGACACCATTGCAGTCTTTGACAATGTTGACGTGGCATGAAGGTCTGGGTGCATGTAGTCCTGCAGTGTGCAGGTGTCTGCCAAAGGTACTGGCACTAACAGGATGACTCATCGAGGGCATCACTGCTCGCTGAATATCCACAGTCATGGTTGTTGGGTCAGTCAGGTACAGTAATACGGCCCGTCCTTGCTTATGTCACATACGCACATATGTTGCGTATCTCACAATGTCTAACCTACCCACCAAGTTTCATTCTTGTTGGTTGATTCCTTCTGGGTGCAACTTTTTTTTTTTTTTTTTTTTTTGTGATAATCATAACTGCCCAAGAAAATCATTCATCTCCATGTAAGGGCCCAAAATTGCTTGGAAAAAAGTCGGGTTCCATTGACTTACATCAAAATTAAATGAGGTTTTTCCCCTCTCCTGTGAAGCTGCCATTTTGGAGATACTTGTTTTTCTTTGGACAGTGAAGGCATGTGTTGCTGTCAGAACTAAACCTTGTTCCTCCATTTTGAAGTCCTTAGATATTTGACATCATTACCTTTTAAGGTAAATTGAAGTCATCACACCTCTAATAACACAGACTGCTTTCTGCGCTGGAACACCGAGGCAGTGCAAGCCAGCACTCGTAATCTTCTAACTATCTTGAACTGAGCATTCACTCACATCATAGAACTTTTAAAATGCCAGACCACAACAACAGCAACAACAACCGCCGTGATAGCAACAGGGGGTAAACAGAGGTGGCTGGGTGACAGTGGATAGATGACTTTAGAGCAGGGAACATAAATCAGCGTCCCAAGTGCATCAAAGAGGCCAGGATACGGCAACAGCAGCAAACAGAGCCTTAGGCCTCTTATCATGGGCAGAGGGCTCTCCCTTCTCTTATCTCCACCACTGTGTGAATCTCCTTCATCAGCACCGCACACACTGCTGCTGTCAGCTGCTCTGCCCACAAATGCCGCCGAGGATGTTTACCCTGCCCGCTACTTAGCAACAATCTCCAGCAGAGGAAAGAACTTTTTGTTGGAGGTGTCGTGGAACAGAAGCGGCCCTTTCAACAAGCTGGCGTCTATCAGTGCTGGGCATCTGACCACATGAGAGAGAGAGAGAGAGAGTGTGTGTGTTATCCTGTGGTGGGATCACTCCACAGAGTTCTGTGGAGTTCAGTCAGGGGGAACTGAGCCATCCAGCCATATGTGTTATTGTGCCATTCTGTGCTGGACTGAGGGGCTGGTTTAGTTGAGTAAGAACTAGGCTCAGATAGTATATCTTGGCCTTTCAGTTAGCGCTGAGCGATGGTTTCTCCACTGTTGCATTCACTTAAAGTGTTGTTTTCCAGGCCTCTCTCTTTGCCAAGACGGCACTACATATACACTCATCATTAAAAGAACAGTTGCAAGGAAGTGTTGGATTGCAGTGCTATTGGGAAGGAAGATAAAGGTTATCAGAAACAATAAAATGATGATAAATTTAGACTGACATGGGCAATATTTATTGAGCTACACATACAGAAGTAGTGGCTCTCAGTATGGCGTCAGGCCACCGTGCTTGCTAATGTAAAATGCCAGATGTCTCAGCATGGAGTTGTAGAGGTTCCTAATAGTGTCCTGTGATAATCCATCCCATGTAGCTTGAATATTCTCACACAGTCCCTGCAGATTTTGCAGTAAGGGTGGAGGTGGAGTGACACCAGGATGACCACAGGGCTGACCATGGTGCCTCCACACACAGATTTGTTAGTGTTCTCCACCAAGACAAAAGTGGGACTCATCCCTGAAGATGACCTATATGTGTGAACGTGGTCCTGCGTTGTGCAGCTGTCTGCCAATAGTTCTGGTACTAACAGGATGCTAAGGGAGGGCATCACTGCTCACTGGGTCAAACAGGTACAGCGATAAGGCCTGTCCTTGCTTACGTCACATGCACGGCTGAACCTGAAACTTGAATCATTCGCATGTCTCACAATGTCAAACCTACCCACCAAGTTTCATTCCTGTCAGGTGATTCCTTCTGGGTCCAACTATTTGCGGAACTATTCTTTTGACAACGAATGCACATGTCTGTTCTATTGTGCAGCATCAGCGGAGCCGAGGGCGTCTAGGAGCCACCCTTGTCGTCTCCGTGTTGTCAGGAAAAAGCAGGAAAAGCAGATATGATAAACACACAGTCTGTAGCCTGGCCTGTGGGAAGTATATATATGCTCCATTGACTGCGAGGCTGGACGCTGATGCAAAATGCCCTGGTTTTCGCAGCTAGCAGAGGTTTATTAGCTTCAATTCCAGGTAAGAGACTAAGTTTAACATGCTGCAGGGCACTGCTCTTTGCCTAAATTGCCCTATAAAAGATGAAGAACATAAGGAAACTAATCTCACATAAGGGGGCACAAATGTATCTTTAAAATGAGGGTGCTTTAAATCAGCAGCTGAGCCTGTACAATAATAAAGCATGTTAAAAAAAGTTATGGCCTGTAAGTCCAGGATACGCCATGTCTGAGGAATGCGTCCGAAGCGAGGCAGCACTAACGGCTAAGAAATGATAAACATGGATTATGACAGATGATTTAGGCTGCCTGTGAGGTTCTCACAAGAAGAAATCAGAAACCCAAACGTCCCTATTTCTTCCTGTTTGCCTGATGTAGCCTGTCAGAAAACAAGCATATTGTGATGAATGGCTTTTCTAATTCTAATAATGCTGGCCAGCCTTTGACATTTTCAAGCTGGGGGTGGTTAGTCTGTTTTTCTTTGAATTTTTCTATCATAAAAGTAGCATGTATTTATCCATTCAACCAACTGGATGGGTGTGACTAGACAAGGGCACAGCTATAAATCTTCAAATGCAACCTCTCCGCCGCTTTTGCTCCAACCACTGCACACAAAAACGCTGGCAGAGCTGCGCAGTTTGACCCCGCTACACTTGGAACGGATTTCGATGTGTATTTATTTTCTCCTTTTCCATTTATACACATGTGCTTAGTATGGGAACACTGATGTGGTTGGCCTCTGTGTTATAATTAATGAACTGTACACTTGCTTAAGTAGAGTGTTTTGGTAAACATAATCTTTACGAGTGTGAGAAGCAGAAGTGTTCCAGGGCGTCCTGGCAGGCCAGGCTGATCGGAGCAGGCCCAGACTGACATGAGAAGACAGAGAGTGAGTACAGAATGAGGTCACTCACCCTGATGTCGGTGTAAGTTTAAGTGCTTATAAAAAAAATCCAAGCTGGCCTGAGTGAGCGGCCTCAGAGCAAACCTTTGTCCCTGTGGTTTCGTTGAAAGTGGTCCCTCTTGAAGTTGAAGCAATGAAGAACCATAGCTTCTGAGAATTCTGAAAGCGTTTGACAGGGATTGTATCTGACATGCTTGGTGACTGAAGTCTTAATCTGTTCGTTTTAAACTGGACAATGATTTCCCATAATTCCAGTCTCCAGAACAGAACAGACTTGTATATCTTTGAATAGGCAGAGACCTACAACCCTAGAAATATAATAACAATTGAAACACGTGTTTAAAATCTATTTTAAAATCTGACAATTTAATGCTTAAATAGTTAATAGTTAATAGTTAGGCTCAAATAATGCTCACAATAAACGACACGCCAACAAAGTGGACATTTCCTTTATAGGCCCTAAAGTGGTTTCCTCTTTCTATTGGAAGAGTCCTGTAATACAGCCAACATGCTGAGCGTTATGAGCTCTCATATTCATATTTCAACCAGTGGGCTTTTTCTGAACATGATATATAACTGAATATGGTATTACTGAAGTACATGACAATACAGGGACACAGTTCCAATTGTCATTTATCAGGAGATACATATCTGATAAAATTAGAATTTGTCAAAGGAAAACAAGGAAAAACAAATAACAAAAATAATTCCAAAAATAGTGTATTACAATAAAATTGTTATATGATTCTATAAAATTATATTATCACATTATTCGTATTCAAGGATATAGAGAAAGTAAGAGTCTTAGACTGCTACTATCAGATATAAATTACCTTCTGATAGAAAATCAAACTCCACACGGCTTCTGATCTGACAAAACGTGCCATTTGTATCCATCCTGTGAACTTAATGCTATGAGTCTGAAAAACTAAGAAAAGGAAAACCACAAAAAGAAGAAATTTAATCACTGAGTGTGTTTGGGTTTATTGGATTTTAAGAAGCAGGAAATGCAGCCAACTTCTGAAACTGAACTTAGTGTGTGTGGAAAAATATCCCTGCAGATTTCTTTACAAAAATGAAAGCAATAGCAGCAGAGAGCAGACACGTTATGCGCAGGAACAAAATGTGATATACACTCATCATAAAAAGAATAGTTGCTCCCAGAAGGAAGTGTGGGATTGGGAAGGAAGATAAAGGTTACCAGTAACAATAAATGATGATACATTTAGACTGATATGGGCAATATTTATTGAGCTACACATACAGAAGTAGTGTCTCTCAGTATGGCGTCGGGCCACCATGTTTGCTAACCCAACAGGCCAGATGTCTTGGGATAGAGTTGTAGAGGTTCCTAATAGTGTCCTGTGAATCCATCCCATGCAGCTTGCATGTTCTCACACAGTCCCTGCAGATTTTGTGGTAGGGGTGGAGATGGAGTCCTGCGTCCTGCAGCCGTCCGCCAGTGGTGCTGGCACTAACAGGATGACTCATGGAGGACATCACTGCTCACTGAATGTCTGCAGTCGTGGCTGTTGGGTCAGTCAGGTACAGCGATAAGGCCCGCCCTTGCTTACATCAAATGTGCCGCCAAGCGTGAAACTTGAATCATTCGCATGTCTCATGATATCAAACCTACCTAAGTTTCAGTCCTGTCAGTTGATTTCTTCTAGGTCCAACTATTTGTACACAGGCTTCAGTGTAATTTCATCATTGAAGTGCCCTGCAATGGACTGGTGGCCCGTCCAGGCTGTTTCCTGCATTCCACCCAACAAGTGATGGGACAGGCTCCAGAAACCCCGTGACCCAGAAGGATAAGCGGTTTGAAAGATAAATGAATGAAGGAATGAATATCATTGCTGTCCAAAGAAAAACAAGCATCTCAAAAAATAGCAACTTACAGAAGAGGGCAAAAACAGTGCACAACTAAACTAAAGAGGCAAATGCTGGACACCAAGCACATCTTGGCTGACCGGCAACATTTGGAGTATAAATTAGATTTCTTGCTGAACTATTGCGTTAAGTGAAGGGAGTGACTTTTGTGCTGCTGCCGAGTGTGAGTCATCAGGGCCCAATCCACGCATCATTAGGATGTGCAAATAGCCATCACGGTTCTCAGCAGGGGGTCCGGGGGGAGCCATGTTCAGAAGAATGAGAAGTTCTTTAGCCAGGTCCAGTCACACCTAAAAATAGATCTGCACAAGATTGCGTATGCAATACCTCATCATGTTTATCATGGACTTGACACAGTAACGCCATGAGGGCCACCCTTATGAGACGTATCAATCCTGCTCTGTTGCATTACTTCATGTGCAGACACTTGGTGTAATACCGGAGCCAGGTCAGAGAGAAAGTGAGGGCTACATGTGGCATGGTGTTTCAGCGGGGACTATGAAACCCACACGGTTGTGATTACAGCCAGCCCGACTGCTCATTGAAACACTTAACAGCGCTCGGCCGCACGCACTCATTCCAGGGTCGGCCAAGGTACCCCCTGGCTAAACCGTGTACTATTTAATACTTTTACAACCTGGCCCATTACATTTTGATACAGGTTTATTTCCCCAGCCCATGCTAAATGTCTCCCCTTCTCTTAACGAGCCCCTCTGGTCTCGCAGGACTAAGGCCTCCGAGGGTACCTGGATTTAGCATGCCGGGTTCCAGGTGCATTGGGGGAACAGTAGAGGACAGCCTGCTTTCAGTGAGCCCATTCTCAGCGAGCCCATTTTCACAGCACTGTTGTCGTCAGGGTGGCTAAGGTCAAACGCGGCTCTCTGAGAAATGTCTCTGACGCTCACATCTCTGGGTTTCTGAAAAGGGGGAAAAAACGTGTGCAGGCAGCCGTTTTCGATTATTTGTACCCTAAAAATCCTGTAAAATACGAGCGGGGCTCAAACCACAGCAGAAATGACTGAATTCTTTCATAAACGGCCGGCCTCATTCGCACAAGCTTGCCCAACACTCCAGCGTGGCCATTTCCTCCGCTGAATGAATATACCGTGTCGCAACTGACCGTCCAGCCTTTAAACACCATCAGAACAGCTTCAATTTATTTTCAATTTAGCTGTTTATGAGGCTGGAATAAAAGCGGACACACTTTATCCATACAGTACATGGGACTGGTTAAAACATTTATTTCGTCCATCCGCGATGTTCAAATATCCTTTTCTTTCATTTGCATTTCTCAATTTCCTTTTTCTGGTTTTAGGGGCAGCTCGTACAGTGCATGAGAGTTATGATTAGGAGCGGCATAATCATTACAGCTGCCAAGCCGTGGTATAATAACGTGAAAGCCACATTTCCCTTCAAGCTAAATCTGGACACAGACACTGATTGCGGCACTGAACATCCATCACACAATTAGTCAAGGCAATAAACGTGCGCCTTTGCCGTACATTAGCAAAACTCTGCTGGCAGGCCAGCAAGGGGGGGATTTGATCCCCATTGGCTGCAAACAGACCACAAACGGCTCTCTTTAGCCCTGCGTGGCGACCACCATCATTCGGCAGCGATTGCTCCAGAACGACTAATGACTTGGAAGAACAGCTATGTAAATGTGACCTATCATTTCCCAGGATTAGCAGCTGATCAATGTGGTCCGAGCTAGAACCAATGGGTTATAATGTGCCTCGTGCCTTGATGCACACCATCACAGAGATATCACCAGTCTAGTCCCAATATGCACGGGAGCCTTTACCCTTTAGTTACAGTCACTCAGTTATATCTACTAAAGTACTGTTTAGATGGAGATGAGCTTTATTTCAGAGTAGGCCTATTTTCAGGTCGTAACAGTCTAGGTCAAACTGTGAAAGGTCTTGTCAGTTTTTCGGCTTAATTGTACTTTGTCATTGCCATTGATTATGATATAATGTTACATAAAATCCTTGGCCAATAAACTGGCCAGTCCAGTGACTCCAGTTTGGGTGTGTAAATGCCTCCTATTGGCTTTGTTAGATTAACTGCAGCAAGTCACCAAAATGCTGTAGTAGTTTGCATCTATCTTCGAGCCAGTTGCCTTTCTTTTAATACTGTATTTGGTTTATAAGCTTTGTTGCCTGTGTACTCACTATTCACTACTCCTACCATCTAAACTAAGCCTTGTAAGAGCAGTAGGGGTGGGTGCTGTTGATTTCTGCTGCCTCTTTTCCCCCTCTTTTACATCTAGGCAGTCACAGGAGAGATGCGTACTTTATTTTGTTTTGTTTTGGACTGGGAAAGGAAGTACAGTAAGGGGGGTTAGTTTGCTTTTTGTTTGTTGGTAGGCCTCAGCCCACCGTGAAGCAAACTACAAAGACGCTTGGTATGATGAAACTTCATGGAAGAAAAAACACAATTGCTAGCCTCTGTTAGCACAGTCTTCAAAATGTGTTCAGCTGGCTGATGATGTAGTAAGTGGCAGGCTTTGCATGGCTCACAGGAAACCTGTGTTGGCCCTCATCTATAGATGCTATAGACCGATTCTACCAAAGCTATAGCTGACAAATTGGGGAAACTATCAAATAACATACACAGATACATTATTACTCTAAATGTTGGGGTCACTTTTCATAAAAATAATAATTGTTACATGAGACATCACAACTTTACTTTATTCAGAGTTCACAATATATATGGTTGGTATAGCATATTGGGTAACACCTCCACCTTTCACTCTGTAGACTGGGGTTCGATAAGCAACCTGGGCAAGCACCCTACACTATACCAAGAGTCCTTGGGCAAGCCCCCTAACACTACCATCACCTACCTGTGTAAGAAATTATCAAATTATAAGTCGCTCTGGATAAGAGCGTCTGCCAAATGATGTATTTTTGGAACAACATGAAGAAAGGACATGGTAAAAACTGTGGAAGTGCTAATGAATAATAAGCCATCATTTTCTGTTTCTTGGAATTTGTTGTCACAAAAAAATACTATGAATATCTGTTTAATTTGCAAGATTTGGTTTTCAGTTTTTGAATATGAGGCATTATTAGCTTCCTTCTAAGTTCAGTCTCGATACTGTACAGATTTCATAATTATCATGCAAACACCATGCATTAAGATTCCATGCATCTTATTTTTACAATTTAACAAACTGTTTGAAACTTGTAAGATGTTAGTTTCATTATATGGTCTTATTGTACATGTATCTTCAAAGACGTTGGTTTTATATGCATACAATCAGTGACCCCAAATTTTTTTTAAATGTTACTGTATGCAAAAAAAAATCTTGTCATCTTTTGCTTTGACAAGTCAAATAGGGAGTAGTTTTTCCAACTGAGAGCTACTGCTAAACAAAAATGCATTTTGCCCTTCAATGATCCTGAAACAGTAATTTTATGCTTTTATTTCTTCACATATTTATTATCGTAACTAGGGATGGGCAATACAACTTCCATTCCATCCAATACCAAGTAATACCAGAAACAATATCCTTATACCAATACCGATACTTTAAAGTATGTGATTTTCAATAATAACATATAGCAAATGTGAACAAAATTATACTTGTGTGTTCATATAAGTAGTATTTTATGTCAACTGAAAATTCAGTAACTAAATATGTATTCATTAGATCATTCATTTGAATAGTTACAGGGGAAGGAGGAAGGCAGGAGGAAAAGTAGTTCCTTAACTACACCATCATTTATGGGAGCATTTTGTTTGAGAGATGGAATACACATTAATCCTGCTAAATAAATAAGTAAATGAAATCAATATTTTTGTGCCAGAATTGATTCTTAAAAGTAAACACCAGGATCGGAAATATCGATATTTAGGTATTGATTCACCCATACCTAATCATAACTCTCTTTACTTGGGACTCAAATTCCCAATTCCAAAATGCAGTCACAGAATAGCAGTTTAGGTTTTATTTGCTTTCAAATCCATGGTAACAAGCTTCTTACCTCCTCTGTCAACTTCCCACCTTTGAGATCTAGCTAGCTGCGTTTAACTATTCCACAGTTTCAAAGGCGATCGGGCTTTTTCATCCCCTGCAGCAGACTTCTTTTATAACTCCAATTTAACAATATATGTATTCTCCAAGGCCTTGTTTGAGTCTTTCTGAGGTCGTCAGATTCATGTGATTTCTTGGTCTTGTCTTTCTGTCAGTTACTCCAGTTTAGTTCTATCCACTCATTTATTCATTCATTATTCATTGTTTTCATTGAATTTACGTCTGTTTGAAATTGCTTTATGTTATTGTACAGCACTTTGGAAGACACTTGTCTTACAACACTGTTGGTTCTGCTCCTGAGCTGGTTAACTGAACCTCACACCTTATTTTTAGGCTTTATTTTTTATTGAAGACTAATAGAAAACCCCAAAAAGAGAAGACCTAACAGCACCTAACAAACTTCACTTCCGATGCTGATAAATGCTGAATGTATTAAAATGTTCCACTGCAGTTTAACAGGGAGCTCTGCACCTCAAAAGCACTCATCATCTAACTAGCACAACGTTAGATGTTAGATGTGTCGGCATGGAGTTGTAGAGATTCCTAATGGTGTCCTGTGATAACTCATTCCATGCAGCTTGAATATTCTCACACAGTGGGAGGTGGAGTGACACCAGGCCTTCTGGGCGTGTGACACGTGACAACAAACCGTGAATCTTGGCACTGACCACAATGTCTCCAACAAGACAAAAGCGGGACTCGTTACTGAAGATGAGCAATAGTGTCACTCCATGACAGTCTGGCATGACACTATTGCAGTCTTTCGGGCCGTTGATGTGGTGTTAAGGGCAGTCGTTGTAATGCTCTGCGTGTATGTAGTCCTGCATCATGCAGCCGTCTGCTAATGGTGCTGGCACTAACAGGATGACTCGTGGAGGCATCACTGCTCACTGAATGTCCGCAATCATGGCTGTTGGGTCAGTCAGGTACAGTGATAAGGCCCATCCTTGCCTACGTCACATGCATGGCTGAGCATGAAACTTGAATCATCTGCATGTCTCACAATGTCACACCTACTCACCAAGTTTTATTCCTGTTGCTTGATTCCTTCTGGGTGCAGCTATTTGTGATGATGAGTGTATTATTTATTTATTCATTCTTAATACCTCAGTATCTACTTTTATTCATACTGGAAATAATACTTCATTACAGTAACAAAACCTATACTTGAGGATGATTTTAGGATGCCACACACAACGGCTTTTTTTGCTTGCTTTCACGCTCTTCTTTCATTCACACAGACTCCTTATCAGGGGCAGATTTGCACACCGATCCCATCACTGGTGTAAAGGGATCAGCCATGGAGGCCTCGGATATGCGCATCATTTCTTTATCTATCTCTCTGTGTTCTTCATTTCAACCATACCTGCATAAGGATGCAGCTGCATATGGACCATGCCCTGGTAAGGAGGAAGAATACATAGCCCAGCGAGCAGTCAAGCAGAATGGCCACCCCGAAGATGCATGAGCTCATTGTTTACTCGCATTGCGTTCCCAGCTTGGCACCAGCCGACCAAAACTAGAGCTTCCAGGGGCCAACAGTTATGTGTGTGGGCAAACGTTATGAACAACTCGGACGGAACCAAATATGAAGAGGAAATATACATATTAACAATGACAACCAACCCTCCACGCGTTTCTCACTCCGGTTAGAGTGTTTATATTGGAGTGACTGTAGGAGGCCGAGTGTTATTTACGGGTGTGTGTGAACAAGTACAGAGCCAGTGTGAGCTGGAACCGGTGCTGTAGTGCATCTGTCCAGGTTCCTTCATTTTTAGCCGAACTTCAAATGCAGTTGCCTTTCTTTTGACGCACAGGACCTGGCATGCACTCACACAGAAAACAGAAATGTTCAAAAAAGAGGACAGAATGAGTTCCAGTCTGCGCCTGTCACAGTGTATGAAAATCAATGGGGCGTTCTTAACCATATGACTGACTTCTTTTTTTCATAAATCCAAGCTAACTGATGAAACGAATAGCGTCTACACTGCCTCTTTGGTTTAACGTTATAGAGCTGTTGCTGGTTTTACTTGCCTGTACTGCCATCTGCTGGCCAACTTGTGAATGCACAGAGAAAGACTGCTGGATGTAACACAGTATATTGCACTTTTTTTGAAAGGGGCAAAGACTGTAATTTGCTAGTCTTGATCATCACTAAACATTCATTCATTAGCCTTAAATGGATTTCTAAAGGCATTGTTTACATTCAATTTGTGGTCTGTTCCTTTTGATTCTTGGAGGCGTCCTCCTTGTTTAGGGATGTCCAAAATTGGCCCATGAGGATATTTGATTTCACCAGATATGAGAACAAACATACTGTAGTACTAGTGGAGAACAAGGGGACGAAGGAACACAGCACTCAAAATGAATGCTCTAACACTGAACACAGCATCGGTGGAGAACCTCCTCCAGTGCCACCAACACGGCCAGGAAGCAGGCAGGCCACTTCCGACCATTCATTTTCCATTACTGGCAAAGACCCACTTGATCCTACAGCCCAGCACGATGTATCTTGGTGTGCAAACAAACACATATAATGTCCACACAGTCCCAACTACTGACAAGAATCTAGTCTGTCTTACTATGAGTCTGGCACTCCTCTTAGGTTCCCTTGGGGCCATGTCCTTTCCTTTGGAGTACTGGAGCAGAGAGACTGAGTGCCAGCGCATGCTGGAACTCCCATCTGCTTGCAGCGTCAGTGCTCATGCTACTAGGGGTGGCGGAAACAGCAGCAGTGCTCCTTCACTGCCTGCTCAAAGTACTTCTGGAGGGCCACGATAAACACTGCCAGACCACGCTACTGCTCCGCAAGCAGGGTCTTGTGGCTACCCAATGTCCAGGCATCTCTGCCGGTTGTCTCTTTTGCCATCTTCCAGCCAGTGTCCCTGAGCACCTGGTAGCGCCAGTTCCCTCCAGACCTTTGGGAGTGCTATTCCACCCCTGACACAGAAATGCTTATTTCTATTGGAACAAGAGAAAAATAGGAGGACGCCATAATTCTGCTGCAAGTAAGCGCTCTTTATTGATACAAACAAGAAAGGCTTACACAAAACACCCCTTAGAGACAACAAACTTACTACTTGGATCTTACTACATTCTTATTTAAGTTCCTTTTAAATCCTGTATTTTTAAAAAGTATTTCAATAATAAAATATAGAGCAATGTTATGAAGAACACAATCTGTAAAGTCTCTACCATCTTTATTTGCATGTCTTTTAAGTCCTCGGTCTACCACAAACACAGGGGCCAGACGTGATCTCGTAATGAGAATACACGTCTGGGATCCCTTGTTAAACGTTTAGATTGCTCCACAAACAAGGGTACTGCCCACTTATAAACCCACCCTCAAATTCCTTTAGTAAACAATAACATGATAAATATCAAGCTAGTAAGTTAGTTAATGTAAAATGATACAATACCAATACTAAATTTAAGAGTGTCTGCTGATACCCCTCCAGTATTTATTTAATGAGGTGTTTTTACCAGAAGCACTTTGTTTAAGATGAGCATCTAAAAGTGTCTTGAATTACTCAAAAATTCAGTATCAGCCCTAAAACAGCCGATACCGATCAGTCATCTGATACCGATGGTCTACTGACTCATAGGGTTCTGGCTCTGGAGTTATGCCTATGATTCTTTGGAGATGATCTCTTCAACTGGCTTTAAAAGACCACCCAGAACAATAAACACTTTTAGAAGGAATACTCCAGAGCACAAGCTAATCTCTATATGCTGCATCTGGAGCATACAATGGAAAACCATTTCAACACATTTCTGTGTGCTTAGCAAAGAGATTAAAGAATCGGAGGACCCGTTGACTCAAAGCAGAATCTAAATAGTGGTTGCTTTAGAAGCTGCCAGTTAGCTTTTATTGTAAGTATGTTTCAAGTAACTGGCCTGACGCTTTTAAAGGCTCATTTCACACATATTTAAAATTTTGTTCCTTTGGGTCCACTTATGACATTTGTGCAGTTTTATGAGAAAAATACTACCATATTTCATGATCCATGATCATTCTCTAAATTCTCTTTATACCTGAGAATTAAACAGGCTGTTTTTGCTCTGCCTTTAAGACTGATGCATGTAAATGTAAACTCGGTTCTTATTGGCTGTTTTGTATTGTGCCTCTGGCACCTCATTCAAACAATATTCTGAACTCTTATCTGTAATGTTAACATGAATGGACAGGGTTATTCCAAGGGCAATTTCAGCTAGGTTTTTCCAGAGAACTGGAAAAACTTTTTTTACATGGGTGTTGAAAGGAACCAGGGGTTAGCGGCCTACAAAGAAAATATAGCCATTTTGAGCTGACTGGACAAAAAAATTGTACCTGTGACTGAATCATACCTAACAGCAGGTAATACCTCCACCAGCAGGAATAACATCTGTGATTTGATTTGGCATGTCCTGGACAAGTTTCATGTACTGGACAAGTTTTCTAGGCCAGATCAATGTTCAGCCACTCTTGCGTCAAATTATTGCACAGCTGGTCCAGATTTGGTGGATGCCTGCCCTGCCACAATTCTGAGGAGAATTTCCTGTAGACTGGGATTATTACCACTGCTGGTAGACCTTTGGCATCCCCAAATGCAATCACTCCTTTCAGCCAATCATTAACATCTGCTTTAAGACCCATTTTCCCCTCCACCAGGAATAGATTTCAATAGATTGGTTAAAGACTAAAACTTTATCGCAAAACTATCATAAAACAGTTACTCAGAATGCAACAGAATGCATCAGGCAGCATATTCCTAACCTGTTCATGTAATAACTTTCTGGGAGGGAGCTTTTAGAAGTGTTAAACTCCTGAGATGACTGGTTCCCATCACCACCACTGTGATCAATTCTGCCTCTGTAAGTTTCTCTAGAATGTAACATTTTGCACAACACACTCTGAATGACTTTGCTGACATGTTAATCATTTCATTATGCAGACATTTTGAAAATCAGTGGAGCTCCCTTTTAAGCTGTATTAGGCTGAATAGGCAGATGTACATAAATGCATCAGTTGGCGTGACATCACAAAAACAAGTAATTTAAAACAGTAGGTTTTTGCAGCTGGGTTTTGGTATACGGGCCGTGCAAAGGGTCCATTTTGAAACTCTGCCAGTGTTTTAACAATTTTTGTACACTACTTTAAACTCTTTCAGCTCAGAAAAGTGAGGAACATTTTGTTAACCAGGATATGGACCCTTTAAATGTACCAGAGATTCCATTTCTTTGCTCTGAAAGTCCTGATGGCAGCTTTATTGCATGTATAGTGTGTATAGCGTCTGCAGTTCCTGGTTGTCTTCTCATGCGTGTACTTTCACATTCCCAGTTCCCAAATACCTAGTGGGAATATGCACGTACGATATGAAAATGTCCTTATAATTGCTCAGCGAAGTTGGTCAGCATATTACAATTTACAATCCTTAAGATATACTGTTGTTGAAGAAGAAGAAGAAAGAGGGGGGGGAAACAATAAAAAAACACAAACAAATTGCAACCATATGTTTACTGTATTTCAAATGCCTCCAGCTGGCCCGTTTCTTGGTCTGGAACGTATTATTATGATTATATACCATAGTCCATTTGATTATTATTTTCTTTCGAAAGCATGAAAACGCATGATGTTTTCAAAATGAGGAAAACACTTTCTTAACAAGCCGGTCGTGTCTGACGATGACTGTGCTTGTGGTTTAGCGGGCAGTGAAATGACAGGCTCTTGTGTCTGGGTGCTCTCATTTGTTTTGCAGGTTGGGTTCTAATTCATCGCCGCAGTGTATGAGAGCGAAGCTGAGGGAGATGTGAGACGGGCCCGCAGCTCCCCTCGCCGTGTCAAAATGCATGGCTTCCACAGGAACGGCCCACAATTTACTCCTCCAACATCAATAACCCAGAAACCACAGACGCAAACTGGAGACAGGAGCAAAGCACGCATGGAAGGCTTATGTTGAAATACATCACACTGCCAGGAGAACCACCATTTTTACATTTTGAAACTCCCCCCTCAGTGGCTCAGTTTCTGTCTCCAAGGAGCAGAGCGCATATTTGACATATAATGTCATGGGTTAAGCTCCTGACTTAGTTGGGTAGGTAAGCAATCAACTGTTGAAATACACTCAACGTCAAAAGAACAGTTTCCCAGAAGGAAGTGTGGGATTTCAGTGCTATTGGGAAGGAAGATAAAGGTTACCAGGAACAATAAATGATGATGAATATAAACTGAAATGGGTAATATTTATTGAGCTACACATACAGAAGTCGTATCTCTCAGTATGGAGTTTAACGCAACATGCCAGATGTCTCGGTGTCCTGTGATAATCCATCCCATGCAGCTTGAACATTCTCACACAGTTCCTGCAGACTTTGTGGTAGGGGTGGAGGTGGAGTGGCACCAGGTCTTCTGGGCGTGTGACGTGTGACAACAAACTGTTCATCTTGGCGCTGACCACGGTACCTCCACACACAGATTCATTGGCCGCCTCCCCACAAGCCAAAACTGGGACTCATCACTGAAGATGACCTGCTGTTATTCTGAGTCACTCCACAACAGTCTGGCACGACACCATTGCAGTCTTTGGTGATGCTGACGTGGTGTTAGGGTCAGTCATCGTAATGGTCTGTGTGCATGTAGTCCTGCATCATGCAGCCATCTGCCAAATGTGCTGGCACTAACAGGATGACTCATGGAGCACATTGCTGCTCGCTAAATGTCCGCAATTGTAGCTGCTGGGTCAGTCAGGTACAGTGATAAGGCCCAGCTGCTGGGTCAGTCTGGGTCAGTCAGGTACAGTGATAAGGCCTGTTCTTGCTTACTTCACATGCGCGGCCAAGTGTGAAACTTGTGTGTATGTAGTGCAGAAACCTGAGACTCCAGGTGATTTTCAAAGCCATGGACACATGCTTTACATTAAAAGAAGAAGTTTTCCCATAGTTGATTTGGGCAAAAACTGGAATTCAGCAAATAATAGGAAAACCATGTAGTTTTATATTTTTGCAATTTTAAACATTTCTGAACCATCTGAACCACCAATGACACTTAAACTGTATAGAAACATACAGCAATCTTTCTCGGACAGCAATCAGAAATGACAGCAGAGACAGTGGAGAATTTACTTTACTGCAGTCTAACTGATCTTAAAGGTCCCATAATTACCCACTGTGTTAATAGCAAAAGTAAATATAACATTATTTGTTACCTTTTTCTGATCCTGTTTCCTGACCATAGATGCTGACATTTCTCTAACTAGTTCTAGAGCTGGCACTTTTTCAAGAGTTCATTTTATGCCTTACAATATATATACATACATGTAAAAATGTTGGTGATTTTGACAAAGTATTAAAGTAAGGGTTTACCATTCAGAAACTGTTATTTCCCCACCTGTCAAATTAAGGTGGTAGTTCAGGCTCCTGCAGATGGTGATCCAAAAGGATGATCGGGCTACACTGCAAGGTGTGCAAAGGGATTCATAGATTGAGAAGAGGTGGTTCACTGCAGTGAAGGTATTGTTCAGTGTGTGGAAAATGGGCCCAAAGCAGATGTTAATGTTTGGCTAAAAGGAGTGATTGCATTTGGGCGTACCAAAGGAGGAAGTAGCTGAATTTACAGGTGTATGGAAACGTATGGTCATAAGGATCTACAAACCCCAGTCTACAGGAAATTCTCCTCAGAATTGTGCCAGGGAAGCATCCACCAAATCTGACCCAACTGCGCAATGATTTGATGCAAGAGTGGCTAAACATTGATGTGGCCTACATCCAGAAACCTGTCCAGTCCATGCCAAATTGAATCACAGCTGTTGTTTGTGCTTGTGGTCACAGGTGACTAATGTTTTGTGTCTGGTGAGCTTATATAAGCTGTTTTAAAAGCATTTCTCAATTACATTCATCATTTTCTAGCAACACTTTCTGAACTTTTCAAATATGCAATAATAAAACAAAGTTTTCTAGAGCCTATTTTTTTGTATTAAGTGGTCAGAGCAAATACCTAACTAATATAGCTAATATAATAACCCCTGTCACAAAACTGGCACTTCTGGTATCATAACCTACTACAGTGAATTAAGTGAATAAGTGAATTAAGCAGGTATTCAGAAGTAGTTAGTTTGACGTGGATCTACTGGTGATTTTATTATATTACATACATTAGGAACATTAAGTTGTGAACTTTGCTGATGTTACAATCTTTCTATTGTCTCCCTTTCATTAGTGTTTTATAGTCCATGTTTTTTTCTCACTCTTATCCGGCAAGTTAAATTGTCTCCTCTTTTTGAGCCAGTGACTGCTTGTTCATAGCTGTCTATAATCATTTGTTGATGCTTTTGCCTGTAAAAACCCTTTTATTAGGCATAAACATGAGAAAGTTATTTTAAGTGAAGGGATTTAACAAAAATCTTCGCACTTACACTTACCACCAGTGTGTGAAATACCCCTTGCTATTTGGGGGGTCTTATGTTGGCAGGCTACTCCAGTGCTGGCTGGCTACTAATTCACTCATACGAGTGGCGCTAGTGCCAGCTTCAGTTTGGTTTAACAGTTCTTCCTCTGGAAATGCTCTTTCCTAGTTTGGTAATGTGGTCTTCCACACATTAACCAAGATCTTATCAGATTTATAAATATGCTGCAGTATATTTTCAGAGTTATCTTGGGCATAGTTACAGATGCCAGGCTATGAAGGACTACCTGAGTGAAGCAATCTGCTACAGTGCCACCCTGAGGCAGACCATAGCTACATATTTAGTTAGTCAGGAATAACATACACAGATGATCACTGATTGTGGGTGAAGCAGCTAGACAATGAGTTTCCCTGAGTTTGAATTTGAGGACCTAATTTCCCTTAAAGTACAGCAAGACATCATAATAAGTTGATTTTCATGAAAGCCCCAGAATTTTTGAGAGACCAAAATGTTAAATAGTGGGTCCTAGACCCCTGAGAACCCCCTATATTTCACAGCTTGCTCACCACAATGAACAAAATAAAATCTTATTAGCCATATTCTATTATGCATGTCCATACACAAAAAAACATGTCTTCTTTAAAAATCAGTAGCAGGCGAGTCCAGTTCTTGTGTGCTGGAGGAGAGCACGGTTGATGATCTGTGATCGGTGATCTCCCTGTTCAAACACACCTGCTAAACCAAGCCGAGTTGAATCAGGTGTGTTTGATCAGGGAAATCACCAAACTGTCCAAGACTCCAAGCCTCTAGCACCAAACACTTAAAAACACACAATCCTTCAGGGACTCAGGAACTTTAGTGAAGGCAATAGTTCTATATGCAGAACGATTTGCATGCTTGAATGGTTGTTTGCATTGTGAAATGCTTCCTCGGTTAATGGAGAATGTGTTGTATATGGTTCTACATAGAATCTTTTTGAAAATGGTTCTATAGATATGATACCTACAAGGGTTCTTTATAACAATAGATATCAATCAAGGTCCAATCTAGGTTTAAATCATGTACAACAGGAGGTGGCCATTCCTGTGCTGCATCCTAAAAACATATACTATACTACACTTACACTTACACAAGGACCACCTGGTAATAACTACCAAGCATAGCAGCCGACCAGAAAACTACAATCAACATTTATAACCACAATTTCTCTAAGAAATCTAGTTAAGGAAAAATGATGGCATGTCCAAATTCAAACAAGGGAGCTGTGAAAGCACCCCAAGAAACCTCTTCATCAGTGGCTAGCCAGCGGCTATGTTGTCTGAAACTGAAGATCCTTATCCTAATTAGCCTGCTACTGGGATCAGTTTTATTTGTACATTAATACTCATATATTTATATTAATATATTTTATATAACACTAACATAGTTATATGTAACACGTCCAGCTCACTACAATACTCCACCTCCACCTGAGAACAGGCCCACGGACCACTATAGGGTACTTCATGGCCCACAGGTTGAGAAACCCTGCTATACTACACATACCGTACTTATGGATCTAGCATACTAAAAATGACGTTATATGCTGACATCTTACTTAGTGTGGTAGTTTGCGGTTTTGGATACGGCCCAGTGTGCTGTGTGGATCCACGTGCCAGACAGCTCTGCCAGTATAAACAGCAGTCATTGGGGATCAAACAGAAGGAAGGCAGATAGGAAAGGAAGTTTCATTCAACTATTTGGATGCATCCCTGGTCTTGTAGCACAGTGCTTCCTAATCCTTGTCTTGGATGACACCCGCCCTGCTCTGATATCTGATACAACAATCAGTGAATTTCTATCTGGAGTCTTTTTCCTCTAAATTCCTGCATGATTCAATTTTTCATGTTGTAGCGTTCACTGCCATTGATAGAGACACAGCTTTACACAAGACTGCTTCTTTATTAACCAGCTGTTGTAGAACACAGCTACACTGTACACTGTGCAGTTCACTCTAAGTCTCCACTTACATCTGTCTCTTTCACCTCTCAGCTCTAGTCTGACTCTCAGCTGTTACGGCTCACACACACACTGGCGTGACTATATCTCAATGAGAGCCTTATCAGAATAACCCTGTAAACAAATGCTGAAGAACTAATAACCCAAACTCAAATGTCAAAACCATTTCTTGATACAATAAAAATTCAGATTCATATTTTGATATCAAATGGCTCCTGTCTGAGAAACATGCTGAATCAGATCAGATGATGGGAGTCTAGTGAACTTCCATGTGTCTTCTGGTTTTGTGTATGTAATGATTATGATGGTATTATTATGGGAAATAAGGGAAATCTGCCTCAGAGCGCCCTGCGTGTACCCCTCCACCATTAACGGGTTTAAAACTTTTTTAAAAATATGTTATTTTAAGACGAACTGTGATCTTGTGAAAACAGCTTTTATCTTTACATAACAATACAACCAAGTTGTGCTATTGAGAAAACAACTTTCATTACCATGGGATCACAAGAAAAATAAGTTGCCTCGGTTTTGCCTACTGGAAGTGATATTTAGTGAGGGCACATGCGCCACAGATCAGGCAGAGCCGAGGAAGTTCCCTTCAGCTATTGGGATGCTGCCGCTGTCCTGCAGTACGTCATGAGCGATGCGAAGCACTAATACATACGACCACACGATGTCGCTGTTTCTCACATCATACGGTAATCCTATTAGCCGACATACGTCTATATGCACCGAGTAAAGACAAACTGCTTTAATCTTGACACCGCTTAAAACTGAAATTCAGCCGCGTTTATGAGCGTTTAATTTACCCCTCAGAGGCAGACCACTGCACGGTCTGTGTAGCCCCACCTGACAGTGTGCGGGTAGCTTCCAGCAGGGAGATCATGGTGTCATATCAGGCCAGACGTTTCGTATCAGGCTACGGTACATGCCTCCTCCTTCAGCAGGGTGCGTGACGCTGAGCGGGCTGGTGGATCTGAGTTGGAGGAGCATGGCGCAGTGGGCAGCGTGGACACGACAGAGGATCGGTATGTAGGTTAGAGCTTCTGGTGCTGCCCCAAGGTTTCCTGATGAAGTCATAGAGGCGGTTTAAACGCACGTAGCCTGATGTAAACAGTCTTCCACAGGACCGAAGAGCAGCGACGCGACGCGTGTGAACTTCGCTCTGAGACTGTGATGTTCTGCTCCCATCGGTTTTCCCTCGGGGCTTAGGTGAGTGTTGCTAATGATGTACACAGTGGGCTCTGTCATGGAGCATTCCTCTGTCATGGAGTATTCCATTAGCTCCATTAGTGTTGTTGTGATCTGTTGGGTTTTCACACCTGTAGGTTTCTTTCCAGCATTTCTAATTCCAGGTATCAAGCTCATAAGTACTGTGTCATCAGCTATGCTATGTCATGAGTGAAAACAGGGTTTCCTTTCATCTGTTCTCTCTTTTTTCTTAATTAGAAAGTTGCTATGTAAACTAATGATGGGCTTGTACAGCTTTCCTTGCAAATAGGGTTGTATTTACAAATAAGACAAAGGGGCAAATCTCAACTGATCAGACTTGGGAAGTGCTAAGTCATGTCAGCACTTCATATCATGTCAGTCACTTTGATACTCATATCCATTCAGTATGCCATATTTCCATTGGTTCCCTGTCTTTGATTCCACTCGTCTTGTCTTTTGTGGTCATGTTGTCAGGCATGTGAACCAGACCTCCTGCATTCCAGGAAAGTTTTTCCATGCACACAATTCCGTTTGTCCACTGGAGCCGAGGGCCACTCCTCAGCCTCTGTTTCGGCGGAGAGCATTTTGTGCCATTGTCTGAGAGCTGGTCAAGTGCACTCTGAGCATGTGCGTTTGCAGCTGCATGGTTCACTCTTTGCCCCCTGTGTTTTGTTTCAGTCACTGTTTGTTTGATGGACTTTCTGTGCCTTTCACAGTTGTCTGTGAGCACATCCCAGTGCACCCCTCCATCTAAAGTTAGCCACGTTTCCGTTAGTATGTTTGTGCAAAGATTTGCACACTTCAGGCACACCGTGGTGAAGGTTTTAGCACTTTAGTAGTGCAGGGGTCTCTTTTTGTTTGTTGTGTGATGGTGTGCATGTGCGCATCCTGTCACAGTGCACCTCTGGTCCTGTTTAGACCGCAGCAAATGGGCCGCTTCCTCAGCAGGCGTTGCTTCCTTTCCACTGCCTGCTGCAGTCAATCAGTCGATTCAGCAGTGTGTGTGTGTGTGTCCTCGCTGGCTTTATCCCATTCCCTGCTGCTAATGGCCCCTCCTTCCCCCAATACACTCCTCCACTGACCCACCCATCCCCCCTCCAGTCACACACCCATGCCACATGAGGCCCGGCAGTCTGACTCAGTGGAGAAAGTTACCCCAGTCTGAGTGTGTGTGTATGTATGTGTTTATGTGCCAGGCTTTCCCCTACTTGAGCGTGCCACCTTCTCCCCGGCTCTCTCCGTGCTGGGAGCTCCAGCTTTGATTTGTCTCGGCTACTGAAGGTAATGATCCATTTTAATTGATGTTTCATGGCCTCAGTCTTGTTGTTGACATGTCGTTCTCTTTCTGGGTAGCCCACCGGGATGGTCTGCTGCACTGCACCACTTTAAACAGGGCTTAGAGTGAGACTGTGAAACTTGCTGAGTCAGAGCTTTTTGCTGTTTGTGTGCATGCAGCTAGTTTGCAGGCAGTCCAAGAGATCTGGCTTTGGTAAAGTAGAAGCTTTCTGTTGCTGCAGATGTTGATCGTAAAAAGCGCAGTGAAAATACGGAGAGTAGTGTATTAGGATTTCTTTGTTATCAGGTTTCTGACAACTCTTAAATTGATTGGTTCTTCTAATGTGCAAACTTTTGGGGAGTGATTGACAGATGTAGCATCTTTTTTTGAGTCTCTGAGGACCCTCCTCCGTGAGCCCACACTGTTCCGCCCCAGAGGACATCAATGCAACAATGCAGACCAATCATAGTCTTTCAGGGCCATTCACTTTCTTCTTTCATAGCAGCCTTTTACCACTTGTCTCTTAAGTGGCAGGCAAAGTTGTGGCTGTTTACCTGTGGTTGTGACTGTAAGCTTCCTGTTCTGATCTATATCTCAACTACTTTCAATTTCTTAGTGTGTGCTAAACTTGTATATTAATGCTGTCATAGTTAAAAAGAAGTTTGTTTTGTTAATAGTTTATTTTTATACAAATATGGGACCACTCCCGTATTCTAGTGTGACATTATTCTGCCATTAATGCACAATTTTTATTTATAAATGAAGTTTTTTTTTTTTGGTGGGGGGGGGGCATTAAAAAGAATTATAAAATCATACATTTTCATATTTTGAGCAGGCCAAATTTTATTATGTTAGCGAATAAATGTGCAAACTACACTCATCATCAAAAAATAGTTGCACAAATACTTGTACCCAGAAGGAATTTGTTGTCACACGTCCAGAAGGCCTAGTGTCACTGGCCTCCAACCCTACTGCAAAATCTGCAGGAACTGTGTGAGAATAATCAAGCTGCATGGGATGGATTATCACAGGAGACCATTATGAACCTCTACAACTCCATGCCGAAGCCATACAACTCCATACTGAGAGACACTACTTCTGTATGTGTAGCTCAATAAATATTGCCCATATCAGTCTAAATTTATCATCATTTATTGTTCCTGGTAACCTTTATCTTCCTTCCCAATATCATTGCAATCCAGCACCTCCTTTTGAGTGCAACTGGTCTTTTGACAATGAGTGTATTTTCACTTCACTCTCAGCTTAATTTGTTCCGCTTCATTACTCCAAAAAGATCTAAATTTATTTACATCGTTTGAACATAACCAGTTTTATGGTAATTGTTTGGAAAATGGACCAATAGCAGTGCTCCAAAATTACTTGGAAAACAACTGCATTCATACGTTAACTTCCATTAAGTTATTATTCCATTACGCCTCCTTCATGTTTTTTTGTGCACTGATGTTTTTGACAACAAATTATGGGTAACTGAATTTTGCTTAGTAAGAATGCTCATTCCTTCTTACCTTCTTCTTTCGATCTTGCTGTGTTGTGAACTGCTTGTTTCTGCCTCTGCCGAGCTCTGGTTCTCTATTCACTGAGGTTCCTTTTTAAACACTACGCTAACTCTGTCCTTTTGCCTCTGTCCTGAACCCAGGTAACCCTAGCATGAAGCGAGCACCCGGTACATCTACAGCAGAGAGCCTGAGGAGGCAGGACATAGCGGAAGTCGTCAGCAAGGAAATCAAAGAAGTGGCCGGACAAGTCAGAGGCCCAAGAATGGTAGTGGAGATGGTGGGAGAGATAGATGGTCCTACTGAGGACCCAGCAGACGAAGAAGAGGCGGAAGCAGAAAGAAAGAAGAAGGCTGCGTCTGAGCAGGCAGCAGCCAGAGAAAGGGCAGCTCAGAGGCAGCTCATGGCCATCCAGGAGTTGGTGGAGACTGAGAAGAACTATCTGAAACATCTGCAGATCTGCACGGTCACTATCCGCAACAACCTTCAGAAACTGCAGGTTTGCAAGACATGCTGTCCTTGCTCTCAGATTTAGACTTTTGTGTTTGTTCTGACTTGGCAGATGTCCATCCACACATTCAGTTCCCTCAGCACAGACTGATATAATTAGATAATCAGCGTGTGGTCATGTCAACATTCCTGGCCTTGGCTCACTAATCTTAGATTTCATTACCGTATGAAGAAGGTCAGTGTTGTGGGTGAACAGTCTGTGGTGTTGTTATATATTAAATCACTAAACAGCTAAAATGAAATTAAAATACACAGTTTTCCCCTTTCTTGTAATATTGGCCAAGAGCATGTTTAGTACTGAATTAGGGTGCAAAGATTAATCAACTTTGTTGACTAAAATTGACTACCATGTTAGTTGGCAACTAATTTAATAGTCAGTTAGTTGGTGACATCATCATGCATGTTTCTGTTATTGTAGAATTTAGTTGCAACAGAGAGAAGACAGACAGCAGAGTGCAAAACTTTCACGGATCCCATAAATGTCGGCATAATTCAGTGATTTGAGATGTAAACAAAGTCATTCAGAGATACGTGATGTGAAATGGATCACTGCAGAGAAGCACACACAGAAGTAGAAGTAGAAGCACATACACATAAAGAAGTAGTGTCTCTCAGTATGGCGTCAGGCCGCCATTTTTGATAATGCAGCATGGAGTTGTAGAGGTTCCTAATGGTGTCCCGTGATAATCCATCCCATGCAGCTTGAATATTCTCACACAGTTCCTGCAGATTTTGCAGTAGGGGTGGAGGTGGAGTGACACCATGCCTTCTGGACATGTGACGAGTGACGACAAACCATTCAAATCCAATTCGTTGAAGATGACCCGCTGCCAGTATAGATTCAATCCATGACAGTCTGGCACAATCATTGCACTCTTTGGTGATGTTAATGTGGTGTTAAGGGCAGTTGTCGTAACGGTCTGTGTGCATGTAGTTCTGCGTTGTGTAGCTATCTGTCAATGGTGCTGCTATTAACAGGATGACTCATGGAGGGCATTACTCTCATCAGAGGACAATTGTAGCTCTTGGGTCAGTCAGGTACAGAGATAAGGTCCGTCCTTGCTTACTTCACATGTACACCCAAGCGTGAAACTTGAATCGTTTGCATGTCTCACAATGTCAAACCTACCCACCAAGTTTCAGTCCTGTCGGTTGATTCCTTCTGGGTGCAACTCATTTTTGCTGATGAGTGTTATTTTCTGTGCAGAACCACATGTGAACCTGCACATCTTCTGAGTTTGTGTATATAGTGTTGTTGATGGTAAATTAGTGGTAAGTTTTCTATCGATACAGCATATCCATGTGATGACTTTCTGTGAAGTTGCTTTTAGAGGGATTAAATTCTCAGTCTCGTTTCCGTCACCATCACCACCAAGTATGGCGGATAGTATGGCACCTAGATAAAAACAGTAATAGCGAGTAGTAGCATCTAGGGATTGTTAGTAAGGCAGAAAACACCCCGGCCAGTTCATCACAGGGCAGACACACAGACATGAACCTTCACACCTAGGGGCAATTTAGCATCTCAACTCTCCTGACGCCATCACTGCATGTCTTTGGACAGTGGGATGAAAGCAAACCACCCAGACGAAACCAGGTCAGACACGGGGTGAACATGCAAACTTCACACAAAAACGACTTTGGCCAACCGGCCAGGAAATCAAGCCCCAGCTGTTCTGTCTGGGAGGCCTCAGCATCTGGCCCAGGACAGCTACCAGACTCAACTTAATACCATTCTTTCCTCCCTGATAAGCTAATTTAGAATATCCTGATTATTCTTTTAATGATTTATACAGTGTCGCATTTGTAAGTGTTTCATGTGGTTGCCAGTGTTGCCCCCTTTACCCGCAGCTACCGCTTCATTGCTGTATTTAGCTGTATTTTCATTAAATTAAAATTTCCATTAAAGTGAATTTAGTAAAGCGCCTTACCCTTTCAGCAACGACCGGAGAGTGCAGAATGATGTTCAAAATGGCTAATGTAGTCAAAGGCATTCGATAGCTTTCATGACACAAAGCGGAGTGCCCCTCCCACTGTTCCATCTGGCACCAGGCATTTTTAAAATGTAGAATGAATTAATGTTGTATGAACACCAAAAGCAGCACCGTTTGTCCAAGAGCTTAATGATATTTCGGTAACGGTCAGTCAGGAACTGATAGCATTTTAGTACCGGTTCTTGATACACATCCCTAATAGCATCCATCTTAGTCATTGTTTTTATAAAAGTATGTCGTACAGATGTGTGATAATTAATGCGTGCAGTTTGTACAGTGCTGTTTAGGTTGGTTTAAACTCCCATCACTTGTTTCAACATTGCGTAAGTCTGTGAACATTCATTAGGGAAAACCTGGCCAAAAAAAAACACAACACAGCTGAAACACACCTGAGTTTCACAACTTTTATTATCCACTGTCCAGGGGTGCCATAACGCCATATATCAATAAAACTACTCAAACAGATACGTAACTTACCAGTAAAGAATAAAGAGTAAAGAGATGGAGTGATTAAACCATGCTGTGACTAGATGCTAGAAGACTGGAGTTTGCTCCTCTAGCACATTTTAAGACTGATTATTGAGCTTATATGACATTTAAACCAAGCACTAAAACGAAACAAGCGCTACCCTGCCATGTCTGTAACTCATCCACAGTGGGTGACCATTTCAGGCAACTGTCAGCGTACATGTAGAGCTTATGTGAATTGAGTATCACTCTGAAATTACTGGTACCTCATTGCTTTCATACAGTTAGCAAACAAGAGCTTGTAGGAATTAACACTAGTGTAATTAGTCACTTAAACATTTCACTTCCTGTAGCCACCCCCAGCGAATCTGGATGGGATGTTCCAGAACATAGACGAGGTGATGGAAGTGTCCGGAAGACTCCTGAGCCTAATTGACCAGTCGCAAATGCAGCTCAGTGATCCTCAGTATCTTGAAACCCTCTGTAAGTATTACAGGTTAAACTGGAAAATCAGGTTCCGGTTCCTCCGAGTGCTTCTATGAATGCAGCCTGCAGAATGTAGATACCTGGAAGTAGTCTGTAAATATTTTAGCGCCAACTGGAACTTCAGGTTTAAATTCCTTTGAATTCACACCTGTTGTGACCAGCTGTCTAAGGCATTCAATCGCACTGTACCAAAGCTAATATAGCCAGCACACTCATAAAGCTACTATGTAATGACGTGGCAATACCACTACACGTGGCCAAGTTACATCAGAATTGGAAACTTGTTGTTACAGTAGGGAAAACACTGAACTGACAGGAATACGCCTAATTCAAGGCTGTTCTTAGTTGAGTATGTGGGTTGAAATTAAAGTTATCATCCTTGGCAGGAACTTTACCATGTAAATTTAGAGCAAAGTAATTCCATGCCTATTATACTGTGTACAGTTTTGCAGACATAAATGTGGATGGTATAAAATGAAGATCATTTTTTAGGTTCCTGTCGGTCTGAAGGGCTTGCAGATTAAAATTATTAATTATATATTTTTTTTTTCTAGGTACATCTTTCCTGAACATGTCACGAGACATAGAGATGGCATACAAGGAGTATTTGGCCAACTACAATAACATCACAGCAATAGAGAATGGCTACAAACAGAAGGAGGCTCTGTGGGTGGAGATGGTGAAAGTAATTAAGTCCTCGGCGTGAGTTACAGTTTAGCTCTTTTTCCTGGAGTTATGATCTTGCTGATTATTGTTATGTCTGTAATGGACTTGTCTTTATGGTTACCACACATAGTACACAGAGTACATGCATTGTACTCTAAGCTATTTGGCAGGAGGTTTAACGCTTGATTAGCAGAAACATTTGGAATCCAGTATAACATGAAAGTCAAAATGCAAGAATGTGGGCCCGCACCAGCAGCTCCCTTACTGGTACTCTAGTGACGTATTTCGGAATGATGGCCCACACTTGCAGCTCCCTTACCAGTATTATAGTGGCATACTTACAACTTGCTGCACTATGTAAAATTTCAAAGACTATATTGCATGTAGAGTATGTGTATTATGTAGAAATGTGGTGTGTATGCGCTGCTGGGGTATTGCATGCTGTCCATTGGCGACGTTGACGTGGTATTAAAGGCAGTTGTCATAGACTGTGTGTATGTAGACCTGTGCTGTGCAGCCGTCTGCCATTGGTGCTGGCACTAACAGAATGACTCAGGGAGGACATCACTGCTTGCTGAATGTCCACAATCGTGGCTGTTGGGTCAGTCAGGTACAGCGATGAGGCCCGTCCTTCCTTACCTCACATATTCAGCCGAGCATGAAACTTGAATCATTAGCATGATGTCAAACCAACCCACCAAGTTTCATTCATTAATTTCTTCTGGGTGCTATGTGTGTGTGTGTTTGTTTGTGTGTGTGTGTGTATGTGTATGTGTATGTGTGTGTGTGTCTCTTTGGTTCCAAACCCCTAAATATACACAGCATACATTCATTGTGAGCTTATTTTTATATTGTACTCAAGCTTATATTTTCTCTCTCTCTTTCCCTCAGGCCAGAGGTGAACGCCTCCACTCTGAGCTTTTTCCTGGTAATGCCTGTACAGAGAATTGCCCGCTACCCTCTGCTACTACAGACCATTCAGAAGCACACAGACAGCCAACATCCTGCCTATGCCCTACTGGAGCAAACTGCCCACACCGCTGTCCAGCTGAACTGCAGGATCAATGAGTACAAGCGCTTCCGTGAAGTGGGTGAGAACATGGCCTGAGTTTGGGGAACTTGCCAAAGCAGTTTGTTTATGTAATCCCTTAATGGCTTGCTATTGATTAGAAAGGACATTCAAAGGGAGGAAATCTCATTAATTAAATGTTGTTACTGACATATATATTTTTACTTGTTTCACCTATTTATAAAGCCGATAAGTATAAGAAAACAGAAAACCTGACAATTAAAGACAAGATCAACCGGCTGAGTGGCCACAGCATTGCCAAGAAGACAGCCAGGCTGAGCCAGTTCATTAAGCATGAGACTGGAATGGTACCAAAGGTAAGGCCTTATTTGCTTAAGTCATCTGTCATAAACTCTGATTACGTCCTGAAAAGGGGCTTAATCTTTAAACAGGGAGGCATTGCCTCTATTGTGTTATGTGCACACAAGCTGCCTGGCAATCAGGTGTGTGTGTTACCTGAACTACTGCACGAGGTCATTGAACTGTTTTGAAATGCATTATGTGAAAATCTTTTCTGTAGCTCATAATGATATTTGTTTGCCATTGAAAATATTGATAATGGATTTACCAATCCAAGACTTGCACTATTTCCATGAAGGACAGTTACTGTTTACATTTGGAACAGATCATTAAGGCTCTTGTTCTTTCATTTTCGATTGTAGGTAAAAGATGAAGAGTTTGATGCCCTTGTTGGCTTCTTCTGTGTTCTGGAAAAGGGCATCATAGAGCTTCATGACAACATGGAGGCCTACCTCAGCCACCTGCAGGTACAAAAATAAAGCTGTCCTTCTGCTTTTGGCCATCTGGGCTACATTTTCCATAATTTTACACTGAAACGATGCGTTTGTGCTCTTTAGCTTGTCTTGGTCAGTTTCCACTGCTATTTCAGCTGGTAAGTTCAAGGAAAATCAATATGTGGGTCACCCCAAGAAAGACCAATCTGGAAAATGCAGTGATGTTAAAGCTTAGGTCACAGCTGTGCACTGGTGGAGTGTGTATCAAGTGTTCTGAGCTGTAAATGACTGTTTTTGTTACAGCGGTTCCTCAGCTGCAGGCCAGAGGAGGCTGACTTGGACCTGGAGGGCGAGAAGGCGGCCCTGTTCTCAAAGGAAATCACTGTAGCACTCAGACAGTGGATATACCCTGCATACGTAAGTGGATAATGTAAGGCACTTCTGAGAAATGGAGTTTGAGGCGTGTCTTGTTACTCATTTCTTCTTTCGGAACAGTTCATTGATGATTCACACCAACACTCATCCTGATGAAACGCGTAACAGATCTACAAATACTGTTTCAGTACATTCATTCACATTTAATGTGAGCTGCCCGCATGTTTGTACCCCACCCTACAGGGCAGATAGTTCGGTGATTTAATGAAGTTATTTAACAAATATGTATATATCTAAATTGTATTTAGACATGGCTCCAGGGGAGCCAAAACAAGCCAACCTTTTCCCAGTCATCTCCTACCCTGCTCATACCACCTCTCACCCAAATTTCCTCCTGCAGGAGACCCGTCTGAAGACCCTGGTCTTCAAACCCCTCTGCTCTCTGCGGGAGCTAATGACCGGTCCGCGCAACCTGATCCGCAAGCGGCAGGACAAGCGGCTGGACTTTGAGATGATTGAAGAGAAAAGCAACCTGAGCTATGATGAACAGGCTGTGGCGAACACCTACAAAACAATCAACACGCTGCTGTTGACCGAGCTGCCTCAGTTCAATGGAAAAGCCCTGCAGTTGCTGTGGGCCACACTAGGTGCTTTTAGCTGCCTGCAGAAGGACCTGGCTGCGGACATGGAGCAACTCGCGACCAGTTTTACTCATCAGGTGAGAAGACGTACAAAGTGGTCAGGGTTTCAGTCTCACTCAGTCTATGTTTTTTCTCTATGTGAGCTCTCAGCACATCTGTACTGTGTTTTTTAATCCAGACTTCGGTCACTGTAGAGTCTAGTAAGTGTTGTCAGCGCACATGACTAAGAACCAACAACCTTCACAGAAAGGGTCATGTGATGCATTGTTTTTGTATGATGTGTAGAAAGGCATTGTCAAAACGGTGTTGCAACAAAACCAGACCCACAAGAAACAGCTCTGTATGCTCTGGCTATCAGGATATCTCATTTAATAGCTCCTGTATACTTCACTAACTTGAAGATGAGATGTAGTGAACTCATTGTATTAAGTTTGGCGATGTAGGCTATGGAAACCGGAATTTGTCCACAATATTTAAACAATCTTTATAAATGAGGCTGGAAAAAAGTGCTTTTATTAAAGATTTTTGTAACATTTAAGGTATCAGCAAGTACTTTGTTCCATAATAACTGAATGGGAAACAGTTTTGGCAATATGTGAAGTGGTGCAAAAAAATTACAAAATGACACAGTTACATGGCACCACATTTTATTGATCAAAACACTTTTTTTTTTTTTTCCCCTGGAAATTTTGTCATTACCTATAAAACGTTTTGGCAAACAGTCATTTTTATACACCTTTTTACTTTATCGCTTGCAATATATGCAAAAAGTCAATGGAAACTTGCAAAGCAAGTCTAGCATTTGTCCTAATTAACAAACCTTGCACTAATTGGCATACATACAGAAATTAAGATAGACAGACAGTTAAAGCACCCCTTCAAACTCTCAATAGTTCTGGCCATCTCGGCATACAGTGCATGTTAGACCACTAAAGCCCATGAGGATGTTAGATTTGTCCCTTCAGAAAGTTACCCTAGCACACTTTGAAACCCAACTACTTTATTTGTTTGTGTATTGCTTTGTCATAATTGGTCTTCTGCCTACCACAAGAAGGCATATTGTGCCCCCAGGACACCCCTACATTAAAGAGTTTATCTGCAGGAAATGATCAGTCTCTGAAGGATGCGGTCGAGGTGGGACACTTCTGTGACTGGTATATTAAGTCTGTTCTTCAGTGTTCATTCACACACGTTCAAGAAGGTGTGGGCAGGCTGTAACAACTACAAGTAAAAAATTAAATTTCTTTATAAATTCACAGCTGTTTCTGCTGTTTTTCAGACATTTTTCTGGATGACTGAAAGTCTCGACGAAGTCCATCAAATTTTTATTATCAAATTATATTTATTCTCAGAGGCTTTTGGAGGATCCTACAAACGGGACAGTCTTCAGTGACAGAACAGCCAGGAAATGGAGCCTTCTTCAGCCGCATGCTTTGCTTTGAGATTTAGCTCATACCGGATACTCAGTTACAGATTGATGTGCTGGGAGAGAGCAGAACATTAAGTATGCCTGGGTGTCTTTAAGGGCTGAGTTAGAAAATACTGAGCTTGCGTAAGGAATGTTCTAACTATGGTTTTGAAGGGCCAGAGTTCATCCTGGTAACACACCTAGTACATAACAAAAGTGCTAAAGAACTGAAAAAATTCATAAGCATATTTTGCACAGAAGAAATCCTGACTGTGCTCGGCTTGGAGTTGGGCATTCCTGGTGTTGTGTGATAGTATTTAGGTGCAGCTTGGGACAGCTTATTCCCATAATCAGCTGTTGGTGAAACAAACAGTCTTTGTTTTGGGTCCTGTTACAGTTAGTGGGTAATGAGCTGGCAGTGCCTTTTACTGCACCACTTTAACAGCCTATGATTTACCCTCGGTATTTGTTGACTCCATGATTATCTGCATTGTTACAAACTTGCTATTGCGATGGAAAAGTGGAACCGAATTTAGCTGTTGTGTGCAGATGTTGTTTATGTACTTCTCTCTGTCTCCCTACAGCTCCCACACAGCTATCTGGACAGCAGCGCATTCTGGGAGTGGGCGGAAGGCTCGGTGCTGGAGGAAGCCAGGAGGCTGGAGTCGCTGTGTCAGAGTGTTCAGGACGAGCTCAACGCGCCCATTGTGCAGGTCCGTCCGGACACAGGCTTTCCATTGTCCACTGTTGGGTGGAGACGAGCTTCTAGGCAACAGTTTGTCCACCCTCGAGTTGTTGTGGCGCTTGTGAGCCTCGGAGGAATAGGGAACTTTTATTCAGTGCAGCCGTTCACCTTAAATTAGTCCACATTTGGGTCATGCGTTTTGGATGAGTCTACTCATTAAAAGGTCCTGTTTTCCAAGGCAAACATTTTATGACTGGGCATACTGTATTACAGCTGGAAGCAGACAGCTGTCTTCTATTTGTGCTACTCCTCTGAATATGAAAGGAAAAGCCCATTACCAGGCTGTGTGCCATAGGCAACATAATAAAGGCTATTTTTTTTACAAGGCTATAATCCATACATTCTGTTTTGGCAAAATAAGTAGCCGTGACAGTGTTGTCATAATTCATAACAGTGGGCCTCTCTCATTTTGTAAGTTCCATTACTTCATTGTCTGTGGTTTCTGATGATAGGCATGAGGCCATTACTTCAGTTGATGAGAATGTTGAACAGGCGGATTTTGACAGATGAGTTTCGTCTGACTGGTTCAGCTATATCTGAGCGCAGGTCCTAATCAATTCCTACTGTCTGCTGCTGTCGCTGACGTATTCGTACTGATGTCTTCATAAGCAAGCCGTGGATGATCAAAAAGCAAGGGCTTTGTGGGAATGATGTTACATAAAGTTTTGCTTGATTGGATGTGTGGCCTGAAACATGATTGCTTGCTCATTTCTTGGTTGAATATTTGCAAGCATCAAAATTGCTTGAGTAGTGAAGTAAGCTTTGCTATATTACAGTTTGACATAATTCAGAACATTTTCTACATTCCCAGCTTGATTTGGCCTGTCAAGACCTCATAAGACTGACTGTTCCGTGTCATAAACAATAATTAGAACATACTGTGTGATACATTTTGCTTGCTCACACTTTAACCACAGTAATACAATGTCTGTAGTAGACAGCTGACGTCCCCAGTAGTAGATTATAATTATAATAATGCTTAGATATCATTTAGTTTTGAGTAAATAAGTAGCTGTGACACTGTCATCATTCATAAAATCTCACAGGGTAAATATGATTATCTCGTTGTCTGTGCTTTCATTTGATTGGGTTAAGGCTATTACTTGGATTGTTACATGTTCCCCAATAGACTTATTTCATGTGTATGTTTTGACAGGCCCTCAGCTCCGTGTCTGAGAAGCGCCTGAAAGCTCTAATGGACAGGTACAGCTCTGAGAAGATCTACCAGCTAACTGGACCGGTGGTCGCCACCCGTGACCTGGACCTCACCCTGAGCAAGAGCGAGTTAGTGGCCGTGATCAGCGAGATGGATACGCGAGGGGACCGCAGACGCTGGCTGGTGGACGCAGGAGGTATAACTTATATAACTGTTGGGCATTATGGCCTGTTATTATATAATGATAGATAAACTCATTGATTGCTTTATTATGTATACCTAACCTTGTGTCTATACTCAGTATCACAGACTGTACTCCATCTGATTTTCTATGCACTTTGGTAATTCCTCTTTTACTGTATTCTTCATTCTGATCAGGACCCCCACAGGACCACCACAGAGCAGGTATTATTTGGTTGGTGGATCATTCTCAGCATTGCAGTGGAGTTTTTAAACACTGTGTCCACTCACTGCCCACTTTATTAGACACACCTACCTTGCTGGTCCACTTTATAGATGTAAAGTCAGAAACAACAGCTCATCTGTTGCTGCAGAGTTTGTGTTGGTCATCCTCTACTCCTTTATCAGAGGTCACTGGACGCTGTTGGCTGGATAGTTTTGGTTGGTGGACAATTCTCGGCCCATCAGTGACACTGAGGTGTTTAACAGCTCCAGCAGCACTGCTGTGTCTGATCCACTTACACCAGCACACACACTAACACACCACCACCACATCAGTGTCACTGCAGTGCTGAGAATGATCCACCTAAATAATACCTGCTCTCTGGTGGTCCTGTGGGGGTCCTACCCATTTAAGAACAGGTTGAAAGTTGAGGGGAAAACAGAGGGGCTACAGTCTGTAATTATAGAACTACAAAGTGCACCTATGTGCTAGGTGGAGCTTGCTTATTAATGCTTAATTTCAGTTTAGAGGTCATGTGACCTTTTTGCCACAATAAACTGTTGTCGAGAGACATCTTACTCAAGGCCTTTTTAACTGAAGGAGTTAAAATAGCTTGCTAAAATAGTTTGTGCTCTAGACCACTAGACCACTTCTTCTTACTCATCTAGCAGATGCATGTCACTACCAAGTCTACTGTTCAAAGTCCAGATACCAGAATTACAGAAAGGCATAGTCATTTAATAACTGTATGCCATAAGCATTGAAACAAAAAGTTTGATTTTATTAATATGGCATATGATATTGTTTTATCACCCAAGAAACGTTATCTGGACAGCTGTAAAAAACAGGATCTGTTGGTGATTTACATGAAATGTTGAAGTAATTGCTAGATGTCTGTATAAACTGGCTTCAGTGTTCAGAACTACTTGAATGGAGTGCAGATAGACATATGACCCCAGCCTGACTCACAGTAGAGAGAATAATGACAATTGTTAGAAGCACTCCATGGTTCCCCATTGTTTTGATGCTGTTTTATGTAATGTGTTGTTATGTGAGTTTCTGGAGTATGATCTGTTCTTACAAACTCAAACACCTCCCCAGATTCCCTACAGCTCAGTGCTATATCTATTATTTGCCATACTGTTCATCCTATTTTGTGTTTCTTAGATCCATATTAATACCATACTAGCAGGTTTGAAGAGTGTATTTGAGCTACAAAAGTTCAAGCGTTTATGGTTCAGATTTCTGTTTTAAGGAATTGCAAGGTTTTTTTTATTTACTTGTTTAGCAGTGTTTTAATTTAATGTAAAGAAGTTGGAGTGTTTGTGTGCAGTGCAACTGCAGGGCTGAGTGAGTAAGGCCTTCAGAATACCAACAGGGACATCTACTGACCACTCACTGTCACTGCACTGGCCTACATATTTCCCTTCTTCTTATACGGATGCCAAATTGGATGTGCCCCGGCATACCTCCCGAGACAGCCTTTAATGTTGCAGATAGAGAGGGCATGAATCCAATGCTGAGAAAAAAGAGGATGAGTTTGATCTGATGCTGTCACTGATCTAACCTGAAAATAGGGCAGCATTGTTTGCAGCGCTGCAAAACCATAAGGGTTCATGTCATAGAAAACATCAATTTCCCCTGCTGCTTTTTTTTTGTAAAAGAGACGTAGCATGTAAATGTCATAAATGGGAACAAACCTTAGCAAACCACCACTAAGCTGCAAAACGCAAGCCATCATATTTACATATATTCGGACAACAGGTTAGCCCTCCCACTCACACTGAAGTTGTAAAGAATGGTTCATCAACCCAGATTGTTTTTTATAAGTGAGGTGCAGTACAAGAGAGCTGTTTAAATCAGAGATCATTTGGAAATAGCAGTAAAGGAGCAGTGTTTAAGTAGTGAGGATGACCCCCTTCTAACCCCATCACCCACCCCTCCCTTCCTAGGTGACCATCAGGTTTTCTGCCGTTGCCTCTGTGCCTGTACGAGCGATTTTGTCAAATTTGGGTTCTTGAATTTTTCACAACACAAAATGGTTATCCAGCACCGCAGGTCTACAAATTATTTTATGCATTGAGCAGTTCTACCAAGCTACCATGCTCATGTCATTAGAACTGTGTAGTAACTCAGTGTTTCAAAGATTTTATTGTGTTTTTAATGTTGATTTAGTTTAGTTTAGACAAAACATTCAAATAATTCATTTAATGCTGGTAAAATTTTCTAATAAGGACATTGACCAGCTCTGCTGGAAAAATGCAAACAAGAAGCTGGCGAAGAGGAAGCTGAATGCCAGCGCCAAAATGCTCTAGTCTTCTGAACCATTTAAGGCGGAATTGGAAAATACAAACAAGAAGCTGGTGAATAAGAAGCTGACTTCAGCCTTGTAGTTTTGATGAGCATGAGGACTAATAGTCTTACCTGCGTATTGCAGTTTTATGCAAAGAGCTACCAATACATGCACTATGGTAGGACATTTCGACAAAGCAATGGCGCTTTAGTGCCACCAAATTCAAGCTACCGCTTCTCTGTAAACATGCGAGTGCCACTCTTTACAGCCAGTCTGTGGTTCGTCCACTACTGTAACAATATTTGTGGCTCTACATGGCAGCCTGTATTGGAAGAAGACCAGCTCCTATGTAGATATGAAGGGTTCATTCTAAGCTAAGGACAACACATTGATTTGTAGTTACACTTCTACACTACTGAGAATGTAGTTTGTGCTAATCGATCCCCCTAAATCTTAGGTCTGAGATAAAGAGAGGTTGGGAAATGGTCATGTTAAAAGAATTCAGTCGGTTTTTGGTACATAACGCATTGAAGAATGATATGGGATCTTTAAAGCGCTTATTGTTAAGAAGGGTTTGTATGAGCAGACAGTAGCAGGGGTATCCTGTAGAATCTGTAGTATGCAGAACACTGTAAATTAACTTTAGCATTTCAGAAATAAAAAAAAGCAGAAGTCCTGATAAAGATGCAAATTCTCAGTAGTAGTAATAGTAATCAGAGAGGCTTGAGCAGTAAGAAAGAGAGCTGAGAGTGCTGGAGCTGAGTACTCAGTACAGTGGGCTGAGAGCGCTGGGGATGAGTACAGTACAGTTGGAGATGATGCAGTTGATGATAAAGTCGATAAATAGCCCACTAAGAGAGGCCCAGTAAGACCAAGTGAATGAGAAAACCGCCTTCAAATACTACCAGTTCTCTTGTAAACAAGGTAAACAGGGACCTCACCAAAACTGCCAGCCAACACCCACCTCCCCCACACAGCTGCACCCCAGCAGCCCCCCAGCCACCTCTTGTTAGAGATAAAATGTGTTGATGCATTGTACATTAATCTTCTTGGTGTAAATGTGACTGTGCTTTCAGGTCCCCGGGGCTACGTTCCAGCCTCCAAGCTGACCCGATACCAGCAAGTAACCACAGAGCCGCCACCTCCTTCCCCGCTCCTGACCGCCACGTCCACCGGGCCTGGAATCAGGAGACACTCGTACACGTCCGGAGCTCAGCCTGTGGTCAGCATGGCTCTGCCCTGCTTCCAGGTGAAGTATATGGGGTTTGAGTGACAGGTTGTGAAGGCCAGTTATTCGGTCTGGTGTGTCAAGATGAATAGATTGATGGTGATGCTGTACCGCCTCCAGAGCATCAATCAATCTCTCACGCTCATACAGTGTTTAAGCAAGGGCAGCTGTGTAGCGGTGGCAGCAGCATGCGAGAACACCAATGTAATGAACATAGAAATGAGCAGCCTAGCCTTGTCAGCTGTATTAGATCACAATTTTGCACTGCTCCCCACACTCACCGATTTATTCATTTATGTGGTTTAGCTGTCAAATGGTGGCATATTATTTGGCCGGCTTGTACTGGTGAGAAAGCTGAAGCCAAGACAATTTGCTTCGCGCCTGCACGGGTGGGAGTGTGAGATATATGGGCCGTGCGATCGTAAAACTGTGACAGATTTTTGTGCCCAACCTTTCAGGGTCATTAATCATTGCACTAGTGCAGAATCTTTCCTGTACAGAAAAAAAACACAGCCAGGTGACATCCAATCTCACAGATGCATTGCTTCCTTCACCTTTTACAAGCCAGGCAGGGGGGTTTATAATTTGGCACTGAAGTCAGGCTAAAAAAACCAAACCACTTGGCAGCGTTTTCTGGCTTGGACTGGAATAGACTCCAGTGTCAGCCACATGGGGGAGTGCTTGGTCCATGTTGTGATTTAAGAATGTTCAGTCCCTCTTTTCTTCAGGTTAGGAGCCTCTCTTTATAATATCATTATCTCTGTTATGGATTAGAACTCTCTATCAGCCAAGGACACTCTCAAGCTTCAAGCTTCTCAAGTTTCAAGCATGTTTTGTAATGTCTGAATAACCACTTATTGGTAAACTCCAATAGAGCAAGTAGGCTTAATGATGGCAAGACTAAAGCACCCCATGAGTGCACTTTTTCCGTGAACATCTGGCGAACATTCTGTTCCACCTCACTGACAGATTTTGCTTAGTTTTATTATAAACATGGAATTCCGAATGCACAGTCTCAATCTCCAAGACTTCACATACGTTAATTTAGGCTTGCATTATAATAATTGGTGGGATATAAACTTCTATCATTTCTCAGCTACTAGGGTTGTGACAACACCAGAATTTGGATTTGGGGTCATATCACAGTGTTATATCACTTGGTACCAAACAAAACAGTGGCTAAAAACACTCAATCATTGTCTGAAGCTCAGTTTAATAAAAATGTTAAATAAAAAGGTTTAAACATGCTCTCGGGATGATTAGCTACATTCAGTTTTTGTGCATTTGGTGTTTGTGAACCTGTTCAAACAACTTTTTCCAGTATGTTAAATGCAACAAATAGACAGAAATTGTGCCCTCAAATTTGCAATATGCAGAAAAATGCCATATTTAGTTGCGTTTTCTGTAGTGGATGTTTTTGCTTATCTTTACTTCGAAAATCAACCAGATGTGGGTGGTCCAAGGGGATTCAGACTTTTGTGTTGCACTGGATACTGTGTAATACTTAATTACTTGATTGTTTCTAGGAGCATAACACAATACAGAATATAGGATTACGGAATATTAAAAAAATCAACTATGTGTGTTAGATATGCTAATAGAAAGTCAGATTAGCATATCCATATGCCCAATATACAGGTTCCGAAATGGTAACTAGTATATCTTTTGTATTAAGTGAGCTAATTACGTGAAAAAAGATTATTCGCTCTCACAATTCATTTATAACAATGATTTTTTTTTTAAAGGTTAAAAGGTTCTTTAGGCAAATAAAAGATGTTTTATGACCCTTTATGTTGTTCTATGACCCTTTTTGAGGTCTTTATTTTTAAGACTGTGGGTGAAATACAGCCTGATTCCTGATGGAACTGATCTAACTGAATGCACAGTATTGAATAGGTATTGAACTTGCGATGCGTTGAGCGACTTGTCTAACTAAGTCTTGAAGTTGTAAATGGATGCTGCTTGTCTGTTCCTTTAAAATCACTGAACTTGCAAAATCTGAAACATTTTCTATCTCTCTAGGTCTTTGCAGGGTATGACTTCACGGCTCGAGGCAGCCATGAGCTCTCTCTTCGTGCGGGTGAACCTGTGCGGGTGGTGGAGCCACATGATAAGCGGGGGAACGCTGAGTGGAGTCTGGTGGAAGCCCGGGGGCAAAGAGGCTACGTGCCCTCCAACTACCTGGCCATGCTGCCCTCAGTGGTTGCCTCGCCCACCCTGCCCTACCCCTAGCGTCCGTCGCCGTGAACTATCACTATGGCAACTGCATCTCTGCTGCTGCTGCTGAAACTGTGTTTTCCTGCACAGTTATTCATATGTAGACCACCATGAGCACTCTTACAGAAGGGCTCTTTATAACCGTAGGGTGGGCGGTGATTCTACTGACTGGTGTGCGAGCTGGAGTGGTGCTCGGGGCCTGCCGTGAAGAGGTCGTTCAGGCCCTCCAGCTTAACTTACCTTTGCTTAGAGCTACTGCAGGGAAGACCACACTATCAGGTGCTCTGTGCGTGTGTGTTTAAAAGACTCTTCAAAAGCCTGGTTTGTCTGTGTGCACCAGACTGTTCTTTACAGTGAGCTCGAGGGTGCCTGGATGCTTCTTCAGGGTGGGGCGATGGAGTGATGGAGTGATGGACAGACTTTGGGCTCTGTGCCCTGCTCTGCGGTGAAAGGAAGCTCACGATCCTTCAGATTTGCCGTCGAATACGGATTTCAGGGCATGAGTCAGCTCTCTTCTGCTCTAATCTCAGCACTGACTCCTCTGCAGAAGGAGAGATGATCACCAGCACTGGATGAGCTTTGGTTTTAAACACTGGATGGCTGGTTTTAAATTACACTTTATCTTGATTGCGGTCTGGAAGCGCTACTAACGTTTTGGTTCTTTTCATCTTAACCGACTGTAAAAAAGTGTACTGGATTTTATTGTCTTTCTCTAGTTGCATGACACTGTGACAATGCATACCTGTGAAGGAGTTTATGGACTAGTTTTACTAGTTAGATGCATTCAGAAGTGAATACTGTTTGAAATGCTTGTTTAAAGCTCCACTGAAGACATACTAAAAAAAACTGCTACACTGAAAGCAGGCCTAGCTTGAAGTTTTCTAGCATGGTTGATGTTGCACATTGTAGTTGGTGCAGTGGTATATTTTCCTGCTCCAGTATGTCCTTTTGTTGCCGTACCAAAAAGCATGATACCTTGTCATTCCAAAATGTCTTTTGCCGCAGTACCAAAAACAATAATACCAGTTAAACTGGCTCCTGGTGAGAGATGTACCATTTTAACCTAGTTTTAACAGAAGCCACTGTTGTGTTAGAGATGGCATTTGCTTTGCTGCAGTGTATGCACTGCATGGTAAGAGCCTCCCTGCTGTTGCATCATCTCACCACTAAGGGCAGCAAAGCACCATAAGCAGAGCCTCCTCTAGCATCACTGGCCAAAAGCTTGTTCTGTCCACACATCATTCACAGTAAGTACTCAGAAGGTTAGCAGGCATGGACACTCTATTCTACACAGTGTTGAATAGACTGTGTGATTGCTTCGTGACCAAGTATACTTGAATGTGCATTGAGCAGTGCAGCACTGCGAGCCTTTGGTCGGAGCCTTACCTCAGTCAGTATTGAGCTTAATCCCAGAAAAACAGAATGGTGGGCTATATTATTCTCTGGATTCTCTCACAGTCGCCTTACAGGGCTCTGGTGAGAAGCAATCGCTTGCCTTCTGTTCCCTGGTAAAGCTATACTCTGATACAGGAGTGAATTTTGTCTTATTTATTTTTATTTATTTTATCTTTGGCCAAAGCTCTGCAGTGGTGTCTATACTGAAGCTAATGTGAGATTAGATTTCATTTTGTATTAGAAGGACAGATTTGCATCATTGTTTGATGTTAAAATTGCTGTGTTCCTTATGTTGCAGTAAAACAATGTGAAGATGCTGAAATTGTTGTTTTGATTCTGCTTATCCAGTTTGCTACAGTAACAGCCTCCACTCTTTTTTTTTAAGCAAGGAAGGTTTTGCTAGATGTTGGAACATTGCTGTGAGGATTTGATTGCAATCAGCCACAGGAGCATTAGTAAGAACAGGTACTGGTGTTGGTGAATACTTCTGGATCACAGAATCTAACTACGATGCTTTGGGCCTAAGTTGTGTCACAATGTCATTTGCTTGTTTTTTCACCGTTGTTGTGTGTCAAACGAGTTGATGCCATTGCCACTCTAACCGCTAGCATATAGGTTTACATTAGATTATCTATTCAATATAAAATCATAAATAGCAAATTCGTCCTGTTGCCGCTTGTGGAAGATCTATTTGAAAGCCTTTGAAAACATTCTGAGAGGGCTGTTTGTGTAGTGTTGACGGAAGCTAACTGGATCATTCTGTAAGTTAAGGGAGTATTATTTTGTCAGTATCTGTATGAGGGGTCCAGTCACTACGGGGACTACATCATTCCTCCAAGTTTTTATGAATAGAGCTCCAAGGTTTCAAAGGACCCCTTGTCAAGTGTCTTTAGAGGCCCCCTTACCCCCGCACAATGACGGTAATGTATAAAATGATGAAAAATATAGACCTATAAAATAACATTGAGGGCCCATATCATGGAAAATTGGACTTGGACTCACTTTTTCTGCGATCTTGATGTATTTTGCCTGCTCTGGCTGAAATGTTAGTAATCCATCTCTACTTTATACCTCTCTGTCCGATGCTTGCCATTTGGGCATCGTTACGTCAGGCTAACATGTGGCCCCTCCAGAGTGTCCTATTCTTCTGGCAATGCTTTCCTGTAAAGGTTAAAGCTGCACTATGTAAGATTTGGAAATTTGGAGACCTCTCTGGTGGAAATTTGTAATTGCATGCGAGGTGCCGATAACCATTTTGTAATGTAGTCTGTGGTTTGGACCCCTTTCCGGAGTGGATGAATTTGATGATTGCGAGCCAGACCCACTTATGACGTCCATAAAATTGCATAGACACCATATTTTGGTGTATTTATGTTTTTAATTCTCACTTGTTTTTTAATTCTTAATTGTTTTTAGCCCTTTTGCCTGGAACAGATGCACCATAAAGTAACTGACCTCATCACTTGGAAGGGGCATCTATATACTTCTGGACATATAAGCAAGTACCCAACGATTTAGAAGCCTGACACAATCAAAGACCTGCATTTCACTCTGATTAGGGGGTTTATTTTGGAGCACAGCAGCGCGGGTTTGGTGCTGCATTTAGCTCAAGCAGCACTATTCCTCAGAGAGCATGTGAATGTCACTGCACTGCCGATGATGGCTGTATCTTTCGTGCAGCATGCTGTGCACAGGGGCTGTGTGTGTGTGCGTCTTTCTGTGGACGTGTGCCTATGTGTGTGTGTATGTTGTGTTTGTCAGTATCTCCTCCCTCAGCTAAGAGCTGCTTGTCAGCAGTGATTTGATGCATTGACTCCCCCCGCAGCTCCAGCTCTCTCACTGTGGCGGAGCCCGATGCTCTATAAATACATTTTTCTATTCAGTGGTCTAAAAATAGCCTCTTTTCTTCGCAGGGTCTCTCTGCCATGCAGCGCTCCCCCTGTTGGCACTGTCAGCAACTGCAGCTACCCCTACCTCACCCCACCCAGCCCCCACATGGCACACTCGCACACCCCTGGGGAAGGAGAGTGGATCACATAACAGTGAATCGTGCCTCCCTTATTTTTTAACCCTCATCTGGAAGCTAGGGTTACACACCAAGGTAATTAGACATGTTTTACTTCCCCACTAATAGCATATACTATGTAGAGCATCTTAGAGTGAGGGCAAACAAGCCCCGCGCTCTCTAGGTGCAGCCTGAGGCGCGTGTGTGTGTGTGCATTTTGAGGGTATTTGCGAATATGTGTGTGCGGCCTGGGGATCAGCTGTGTGGCGGGGTTTTATAGGGCTGTAGTGACCTCAGTGCCGGATTGAATTTACTGTCCATTTTGGGGGCAGCTCTGGACACTGAGAAGGCACATCTGTATTCAGTGGCCGCGTTAGTCCCGCTCGAATGAGTCGCCCTGCTGCTGCTGCTGCGCCTAAGGAAGTCCTGCAAGGAGCAATCATGAGGAGATGATCTGCTGGGGGCTAGGATAGCAGCCGTGGCTAAACTCCAATCCAGGCTTAAAGGAACACGCCAGCATTGTTCAACCTAATCTCTTATCTGCCGCATATTCCGTAAATTATTGGAGACAATCGTATCACACCTATTCCTAGAAAGCAACTGAACACATGCATGCTAAAAAGCAATGATTATATACACTCATCATCAAAAGAAAAGTTGCACCCAGATGGAAGTGTTGGCTTGCAGTGCTATTGGGAAGGAAGATAAAGGTTACCAGGAACAATAAATGATGGTAAATTTAGACTGATGGGCAATATTTATTGAGCTACGCATACAGATGTAGTGCCTCTGAGTATGGCGTCAGGCTGCCATGTTTGCTAATGCAACATGACAGGCACCTGACCACGGTGCCTCCACACACAGATTCGTTGGTCGTCTCCACCAAGACAAAGTGGGACTTGTCGCTTAAGATGACCTGCTGCCGTTCTGAGTCACTCCATTACAGTCTGGCACGGCACTGAGCATTTCTGAAGTTATTACAAGTGGTTAATGGTTTTTTAGACCTTTGTACATGCAGGGCATTGTAAAGCAAAATAGTCCCCAAAGAAAATGTATTTTGTTTTAACCATCATTGACGTTCCACATACTGTAAAAACTCAGATGGCACATTGTGTAGGTTCACTGGTTTTGGACATCAAATAAAATGTTTATATTTGTTCTAGATGTCATGCCCCCCACATCCCATCACCACCACTGTAAAGAATTTTGGAGTTTCTCTACAATGAACTACATCACATTAAATCACTTTGACATTTGAGTTATTCAGAACATTTTAAAAATTGCTGGAATTTACCTTTAAAATGATGCCGGCTTGAGTGTGTGTGTGTGTGTGTGTGTGTGTGTGTGTGTGTGTGTGTGTGTGTGTGTGTGTGTGATTATGTTTCTGCTGGTGGGGAGGCTCAGCCACACAGAATAAAGGAAGAGACATGACTTGTGGAAGTGTTGACCCTCATGCAGTGAGGATCACTGACCTTTCTCACATATGCAGTAAATCTTATCAGTCACTGTATCTAGAGCCAGAGAGATGTCAAATCTGACCGCCCTATGCAAGTCACTGTATGCAGAACAATTCCCTTGTACACGGTGGGGCCTCTGCCTGAAGGGTGACTTTATTCTGGTGGGTATTTCACAAAGCAGACCTGGATAACCTAAAGCAACAGTTTGGCTGGAAATCTAACTTACACAATTTCATCCTTCACCTAAATGTGGTCAGTCAGACGAGACACAATGTGTTTGTGTTCCTTAATAGCTATTAAAGAAAAAATATTGGATTGATCTTGTATTTTCTGAAGCTAAGGGAATGTTAGAGGTGGACGAAGTACACAAACCATGTAGGTGAGTTAAAGTAGAGATACCCAAGGTAAAATATTCCTCCAGTAAAAGTAGAAGTTCCTTTTTTTTAGACCTCCACTTGAGTAAAAGTACTAAAATATTTACCTTTAAATGTACTTACTTAATATGGAGAGTAACAGTAGCATGACTTATTATGGCTCTGATGTCCTATTATCATTTCTGGAACAAGACTCTTAATCAGCTCAGTTTAGGTGAAGAGACTCTAGTGTCTCTCAGTCCACCAGTCTTTTAATAGAAGGTCATTAATTAGTCTGACACTGATGTCTATTAAAGTCATCATAAGCACAAAACTACGGTGGCCGAGAAGTGCAAAACAAATTAACATTTCAGAAAACAAAATTGCAAAAATAAAAACAAATTTACAAAAGAAAAAAAAATTACATTAAAATTCACGAAAACAAAATTGCAAAAATAAAAACTTGAAAAAAACGTGAAACACTCTTACCAGTACCGAAACACTTTCACAAACTGCAAATTCTGACGGGAAGGGTAGGTCTAACACACAGGAAGTGCTTGTTGCGGAAGTGCTTGTCAATCAAACTGTTTCGCTGTATTTTTTTTTTTTTTCGTTTATAAATTTGTTTTTATTTTTGTAATTTTGTTTTCTGAAATGTTCCTTTGTTTTGCATTTCTCAGCCACCGTACAAAACACTGAAGGGGAAGAGTTTCCATTAGCTAGAACCAAGCTCTGTCCAACAGGTCAAAACAGGCTTACAACAAAGTGACCGCTGTATCCTGATTGGTGGGCTCGCTTCAAAACATTACACTTACTGAGTTACTCTCCACCACTGAGAAATGTTAATATCACTATCAGAAAACAAAACGTGGTATTGATTCACCTGTAGTTTGCCTCAAACCACTCAGATTTCTTAGGTAATCTTTAACACACTTGCTTAATTAGTTTCAGTGTAACACTATATAGCATACTGTCATCTATAAACATGGACATTGCTTAGCTAAAACACCAGTGGCAGCCACCCTGAAGACTGATGTTCACCTGTACTATCTCTAATTTCCCATTAGGATCACTAAAGTGTTATCTTATCTTATCTTACCTTATCTTTGTCCAGTTTTAGTCTTTTGTTATCACATGTTAGTTACGCTAGCCTTATAGCTGCAGTTCAGAACTAAAGAAGCAGGCCTTTAACCAGTGAAGACGTCTTGTCTGATTGACTACTTTATGCATAGGGAAATGTGCCTTACAGAACAGTCACATGAATTCCACACCGGTGAATATGGTGTTCTGCTGCTGACAGGAGATTGCTTCACAAAGCAGAGAACTCCTACTCTGAGAAATGTTCACCTGGCTCTGTGTTATGGCTTCCAGCTTCACTAGAACTCATCTCTCAGCAACATGTCCTTACTACAGATTGTTATTAGCTTTCTCAGAGTGAGATAAAGCATGGAGAGCATCTCATGCCCATTTCTAGCACTATGTGTGAAATGTAGCACCTGGCTACTGTTTTGTCTCATAGAAATCTCTATGTGTTTGAGGGGGTGATGTGGGGGGGGGCGTGCTAATGCATGTGATTCCGCCACGGCGGGACGCTCAAGGTCTGCCTCGTCTTTCAGCGGGACACGGCAATACAGTCCTGGGCCACGTGCTGCTTCAGTGTTTAACAACACAGGATACATATGCTCTCTCTCTTCCCCCCTCTCTCCCTCTCTCTCTCTGTCTCTATTTGGCTAACTCTATCACTTCACTTGCTCTGTTATTTTTCTCATAGTTTTGATACTTCTACCTCCCTCTCATTTTTCTCTCCTGGCACCGCACCCACCCTCTTCACTCTTACTTTACCTCTTATTCTGTGTCTGTCTTTGCTGTTTCGCTTGCCCTCTGTTTGTCTGACTGTATCCCTCTGCTTACTTTGTACTCTATGACACTATCTAGGTATCTCTTTTTTTCTCTCACCTTTTCTATCCCTGGATCCCTCCCTTTGCGCTCTCTCTCTCTCTCTCTCTCTCTCTCTGTCTCTCTCTCTCTCTGTCTCTGTCTCTGTTTAACTAACTCTATCACTCCACTTTTCTCTCCTTGCACCGCAACCCTCCACCTTGCCTCTTTCTCTCCCTCTTATTCTCTGTCTCTTTTTGCTGTTTTTCTGTGTCTCTCTCTGCTCACTCTCTCTCCTCTTTCTGACTGTATCACTCTACTTGCACTTGTTGTCTAGATATCTATTCTTCTCTTGCACCTTTTTTTATCCCTACATCCCTTCCTTTGCTCTTTCTCTCTCTTCCAGTCTCTCTCAGTCTCTCTCACTCTCTCTCTCTCTCTCTCTCTCTCTCTCTCTCTCTCTCTCTCTCTCTCTGAGGTTCTTGTAAACAGTGCTGACCCAGAATGTAAATTATGTCAGTCATCAGCAGTAGTGTTGGATGTTTTGCTCCAGCACCAGCATGTTTGGTGTGTGTGTTGGTGTGTGTGTGTGTTGTGTGCCTAAGCTGAGGGGTGCAGTAGATGCCCTGCTAGAAACCTGATAGCAAACTTTAAATGACAACCCTTGGATGACACTCGAGCTAAAGGCCGTCACTTACTGTGACATGTGAAGTTCAACCTGCTAACTTTAGAACAACTTGGCTCGCAAGTCATGCAGCACGTTTCTGTTTAACTGTATTCATTTTTATGTTATATATGAATTTACAATTCTTGCACGTTTGCCATGTTTTCATGGGCAAATAGTCCATTGCACACATTGGATGGTGTGCATGTTACAGTGAAAATGTCTTTCATAAGATGAAAGTCATTTGTATTCCGTGTCATGGTGCTGTCAGATTTCATATTGCACAGTATTTCCATTTTCATTTTTTAGCTCTCATATATCATGAAGTAGCCAACTCCATAACGCTATTGTGAGAGAACTTGGCAAGGCTGAATGTATCCTAAATGGCACCGGCATTGATTGAAGGAGCCACTCTGAGGTTCAGACAGTGTCTGTACTGCATGATAATGGAGGACAGAGAGAGAAACCATCTTCCTGTGTCCACCAGCATTTCTCCCTCACATCCACACAAAACATTCCTCCGGTGTTCTGGCTTTCCAGAGGCTGCCAGGATTTGTGCAACGTGACTCACACTATAGCTGGAAATAACTCAGTGGGAATCCTTCCAATTATACCAAAACACACATGCACACACATGCACACTCGCTGGATATACACCGGGAGGTTCTGTAACCTTCATACCTCCCTGATTCCACCCAGTTCAAACGCACCTATAAAGCTGCCCTGCTTTACTGATGTTCTTTCTACCTCTCCTGGCCATAAAAGGAATGAGTGGTGATACGTCTTTGAGAAGAGTGCTCTCTGATGGCCCCTCCATAAAGAGTCTATCAGCAGGCCTGCCTTCCCCACCAGTATCCTCAGGATGTCACAAATCCAATTATCATCAGCTCAATTTTTCATCCTGTTCTAGCCTACAGTTGTGGAAAACATTTTACGAATCAATTTTTAACTCTGTTTGGCCTCTCTAAAGCAACCACTTCAAATATCGAGACGCATTCATGAAACATAATAGAGATAGTTTGTCAAGTAGGAACACGTTTACACAACTTCAGTCTTTTCCCAGATGCAGCTGATCAGCCCAGACACAGTATGTTTGATTTCTGAAGCATACAAAGGCTAATAGTTAATAGTAGTGCAATTAGCACCATGTAAACTGCAGTTAATACTCACTGACAAAAAGAATAACGCACCAAGAAGGAGTTGCTGGAATCGAATAAAACCTTATATGTGTGAATGTAATGATGATATACAGGGGTTGGACAATGAAACTGAAACACCTGTCATTTTAGTGCGGGAGGTTTCATGGCTAAATTGGACCAGTCTGGTGGCCAATCTTCATTAATTGCACATTGCACCAGTAAGAGCAGAGTGTGAAGGTTCAATTAGCAGGTAAGAGCCAGTTTTGCTCAAAATATTGCAATGCACACAACATTATGGGTGACATACCAGAGTTCAAAAGAGGACAAATTGTTGGTGCACGTCTTGCTGGCGCATCTGTGACCAAGACAGCAAGTGTTTGTGATGTATCAAGAGCCACGGTATCCAGGGTAATGTCAGCATACCACCAAGAAGGACGTTCTCCTCCACCAGCATCACATAGTGACCTGGCCACTATCCTGCAAGAAGAATGGCTTAAAATCCCTCTGACCACTGTGCAATATGTCATTCCCAAGACAAACTGACGCTGTATTGGCCGCAAAAGGAGGTCCTACACCATACTAATAAATGATTGTGGTCTAAAACCAGGTGTTTCAGTTTCATTGTCCAACCCCTGTACGTATGTGCTGTTACAGCTGTAGCGCCACCTAGTGGTGTATTTTGGTTTAGCAGTGCATGGCACAAAAACCAGGCAGTGGTTCATTGTACATTGTGCTGACACGCTGATGGACCTCTCCACAATCTGCGTACATTTGTTTGCATCTATTGTCTTCCATGGTATCATCTGTACGTATATAATTACTATGCTGTTTAGCTTTATTTATATTTAGACATTTGTTGAGTTTATGCCATTTCGATGCCATTTTGTTTAGTTAATTACAACATCAGAAGAAACCTCTTGTCCCCTCTGTAAGCGAGATACTTAGACTTTGGGTTAGCCTAGGCTTGGGTCATTTAGCGTTGCGGTGAACAACCTATTCATGTAAAAGTCAGTGAAGGAGCATGCCATAGTAATTTGAGATGTATGTTTTATTTGTAGTTTCACAACTTTGATCATCATTAAACCTGTGGACAACACTAATCGTCTTCAGAGTCAAGATGGTGAAGGATGGTGACACTGGCTGTCAGGGCTCTCACTCACCCAGTAAAAGGAAAAGACAGTACAATGTAAGTGATTACAATTTTAGAGTGAAAGGATACGTTTATTGAGGAAAACTGTACAACTGAAAGGCTCTAGTACCCGGTTGGTCCACCTCTAGCCTGGACACGAGATGAGATATGGTGGCATGTATGTTCCACATGGCATCTTGCTGCACATTTGCCCACAGATGTTGTAGCCGAGCCTGTAGATCCTGCACATGTGTAGGTTGCATCCCAGCTGGTCCCATTAATGCCTGATTGGCGATAAATCTGGTAACCAGGCAGGCCAGGGAAGTGTTACAATCTGCCAGAGACATGTATGGGAAACCCTTGCTGTGTGTGAGCGGGCATTATCCTGCTGGAAAATTTCATTTGGAAGCCCTGCAATGAGAGGCAGCACGTGTGGCCAGAGGATGTCCTGCATATATCTCTGAGCTGTTAGTGTCCCTCATATCACTGCTGGGGTGACTGACTGTTGTATGCGATGGCTCCCCAGATCACCACATCAGCAACTGGGGCAGTGGGTCACTCCACCGCAAAGCCACGTTTGAAGAGCTCACCACAAGGCCTCCATACTGAAATCCGACCATCGTCGGATCCCAAACAGAATCTGGATTCATCACTATAGATGATACGGGTCCAGTCCATAGCACGCCACGTTTCTCGTTCCCGACACCACTGCAAACCAAGGAGACGGTGGCTGGCTACAAATGGCTGGACATGTAATGAGCACCGTGACACCAAATTTCCTTCTGCCTTTCCAAGCGCCTGGAAATGATCCAAGTAGAAACAGGGGTGTGTAATGAATGTGCAACCTGTGTCTGGATAGTGGACAAGGAAACCGTGGGAGCTGCTTGTGCTTGTCGGCTGATCAAATGATCCTCTCCACTGGTGGTCTATCTGGGCCATTCGGATCCTGTTCACCATGTGTGCATGCACTCATGTAACCAGATCACACCTGTAATCATTTACATATCTGCCTGAGACATACTTACATGTTGAGTTTTGCAGCAATCCAACATTTTTTTTATCTGGGTGTGTTTTTTTTTGGGTATGGGGGGGTGGTGATATAAAATTAGGTAAAATAGAATTTGGAATGAAAGTTGATCACCACCAACCTAACCAATATGTGAGATATGAGATAGGGTTGATCAAAAATCAACAAAAACAGCCCAAAAGCTACAACTATTACAGCAAATGTGATGGATGAACACGTGTTCTCTGTCCTGGAGGATGTTGGGTATCACTAGCTGCACGAACATGGCATGACAATAATGTGAGATCCATTGGCCTTAGCACAGACATTGGGATGTGGATGTGAGTACTGTGTGTATTCCCAGTTTTCCAAGCTGGTGACAAATTGTGCTAACATGTAGAAATGTCCTACCATAGTGCATGTTTCTAGGTAGCTCTGTACATGCTTTATAGGTAGCTCCATACATAAAACTCAAGGTAGAATGTTTTGATAGCTTTAATCACTGTATAAAAATACTACCAGCATTAAAAGTACAAAACTAAAGTCAGCTTCGGATTTAGCAGCTTGTTCTAGTCCAGCCCAGGCCTCAGAACATCTCAGTGCACCTGTTTGTGCTGATGTTAATGCAGAAATCTGCAGGTATGGAGTCAGGAGATGACTGGTGAGTTTTACACACTATGCTCCTCAGTACTCGGCAACCCCGCTCTGTAACTGTATGTGGTCTACCACTTTGTGGCGGAATTGCTGTGGTTCCTAAACACTTCTACTTTTTAATAATACCACTTACAGTTGATCATGGAATATCTAGGAGGAATGAAATTTCACAAACTAACTTGATGCTAACTTTAATGTATAGTGCAACAATTAATGCACTATTGCATTAATTGTTGCTAATAATCATTTCAGTTGCCACTGAAAGACAAATCCAGTGTTGTTCATGACCCCAGTGTCTCTCTCTGTATGCTGTTATTTCTGGGAGGGCGTCCATCACTCTTTAGAAAAAGGATCTTTGCGTGTGAGTGTGAGAAAAATAGCCCTGCCGTTCACCTCTCCACGGCCCTGCGCGTGTCCATGCCTCCACCTCACAGCCCAGATCTGACACCTGCCCATCATATGCAGCCTTTTCTGCTCCCATGCCTCATGCCTCAATCTTTAATTAGTAGCTTTGTCCGCCCTCCCACACCAGTGGGATCAGCCTTGAAAGTGACAGGTGAAGCAGGGAATGTGTGCTGACATTTCAGCTACTGTCTGCACTGTGCTTTCGTGCGGTTCATTTAGGTAGTCCCAGTGCACTGCTTTGAGAATGCGCTCGAAGGGAACTCAAGGAATGTTTGGGGAAACAGTGGCCGAGATTAACAAAGAGCAGAGAGACTCAACTCCCAAACAGAGCCATGGAGACCGCAGCAGGCCGACTGCCATGGATACACGGTGATGGACGCTTCAAACACTCTACCCAACAAACAGCGCTGCAGAAAGCATTTGTAAAGAAAGCGTTTGCCTGATCTGACCTCTTTCATGCGACGTGATCAAGGAGGGGTCAAATGAGGTTTCATGGGGCATGTGGAACTGTTCACTTGTGTTATTAACTTGCTTTATAATTGGGTGCAAGTTATGCGGTATTTAATATTTTACGCTTTATTTTTTCCCAGTATAAAGAAAAACTGTGCAGTGCAGTTTGTAGGTGTGTTCCCTGTAGAAGATGTGTTAACTTACTTTCTCTTAAAAATCAACCAAACATGTAATTATTTGACTGGCATTCAAGCATTTGCATTCAATTCAAGCATTTGCACTTAGTAATGTCCGTAAGATGTGGAAATTCTGACAGATTACAATACATTTGTAGAAATAGCTCTTGTTGTTTTATTGCAGTATAAAAGAATAAATTGCTTTTTCATACAAACTGAATTTCTGAATGTGACATGACAAAGTGAGATGAAACTACAGAAACCAAATAAGGTTCAATAAGAGTCCAAAACATTAACTGATTACAGAAATAATCTAACTGTAGCACTAAATGAATGGATCAGGAAATGACTTGGGAACCACTTTAGAATGAGACTTCTCTTATAAAGCGTTTATGAATGGTTTAAAATTAGGCTATTAATGGTTATTAAATAGATCATAAACACCTTAAAATCATTAATAACCAATTGCTACACATCAATAAGAAGGGAAATGGTGGCCTGTTGTTAGTCTGACTGTGAACACACATCGTTTTACTCTGTTAAGCTCAGATTTTGATGTTTACTGATCTAACTTTCTTGTTTCCATTAGTCAGCACTAAACCTTTCAGCTTCAATACACATTCATATTCATCAGATAGACACACTTACTTTGGCCCCCTTATTAATGTGTTATACATGCTTATTAACATGCTGTACTTATAACCATAAACTAATTACCATTTTAAACCATTCATAAACTCTTTATAAGGATAGCCTTGTTCTCATGTGCTACCATGGCTTGAAAAATGATTCTGCACACAGAAGTCCAGCTGTCTTGACTTCTCCCCATTGATCTATTGCACTATTGCTTTCCTCACGTTCTCAATACCTTGCCTTCTGCTATTGACCTCAATTTCTATTGTGTCTAACCTCTGCAGGAGCGTCCATCAGTCTCTGGCCATCCAGTCAAGGTTGGTGTGGAGCTCAAGGTCACTTGCATTATAGCGCTGACAAGCAGGGAATGCACCAGGGGTAAAAATGTTGAGGATAAAAATGTCAGAGGAAAACTGAGGACTGAGAGCTCTCAAGGGTCAACCTCAGATGGCATAGAAGATACTGTTTCCTTAGTTCAAGACAGGGGGTCGGTGCAGGAGCATTCTTGAGGTAGTTCTCCCATGCATTTTAGGCAAGTGAAGCATCCAAGGGTCACCTCTCACCATGTTACAAACAAGTGTTTCACTCTCATAGCTAAGAACTACAAGGATTTCATAGCATGGCTCTGGAAGGTGAACCAGGTCTCCTCCATTTGGTCTGTACTTGCAAATACAGGAAGTGATTGTTTTGCCTTCACTGTAATATGTTTCTATGTAAACAGGACCCATGGCGGTAATGTAGTAAAGAGTGTTGGTACTGTAAATAAACCATGCAATAGATACCGAAAAATAAAAACACAGGCTGGGATAGAGGCGATAAACTGTTGAGGTTAATAGACGTGATAAACTGTAAATATTTGCCAAGCGTTATTAGGTGAAGTGAACTTCCAAGGTCTTTGAACTCTATCCATTTAATTCTATTGTCCAGTTTTGCTTTGAAAGCCAAGCTTTTATCCATCCGTACGATTCTAGCATGCTGCCACTTCTATGAACTCTACCACATATAAGTAGGTGTATTGGAAATAGTTATGTAGGGCAGTTGTAAAAGCCAAAGGGTTCCCTCTCTGATGTATGACACCCCGTCCTGCCTTGTCAGCCATAAATTCAGTTTAGTGTCACTGCCTGCTCCTTGCTTTAACCTGATCCCTATCCCATTTGGCCACTAGAGGGCGTGTAGTTTTTCTCCCACACAGCGCTGAAGTGAGCAGACAAACTTCCTGCTTCTTGTATCTATCACAATCAGTCTGCAGATCACAAGAAGGCGATTATGTGTCTTTCAAAAGAGAATAACAGTCTCCCACGACCCCTGACACATCACACAATGTGTGAAGGTTGCGTCCTCCCTTCTGTGCCTGCGGCAAATGGAGATTTAGATGCACCAGTCCTTCTCTCAGCAGGCTTTGATACTGAAAGTGGTGGGGGGAGAAAACAGAGATGGAGCGAGAAAAAAGAAGTGGAAAATCAGAGTTCATTTTCCTGACCGGAATATGGAACCTGTCCCCTTCCATCATGCAGCTTAAAAGCCACAGGACTCCAAAAAAATGAAATGCGCCTTCATGCCAGACACCAAATTGTGCCCTGATAAGGTGCATTGTCACCACTGTCAGCTTAAGTGGTGAGCCTCAAAGGGAGACGGCCACGAGGCATGTCAGGATGACCAGGGTAATTGAGCACAGTGTGCTACTAAAGCTGGGTAATCTCAGTGCCCATTGCGGGGCTGACCTCTGTGCCCTGCTGCCCGGCTTGGATTTGCCACAGATTACGCCCTTGCGTGGGCACTGCCGTCACTTGCACTTCCTTCCACACACAGGTAGCACTGTGTCAATGGCAAGCCCAGCCCTTCCAACAAAGCCTCCATTAAGGCTCTTAAGCCTGATTTGATTACATCATGATCGACAGCAATCACGTCCGCCAAGCTCCTGGGATTTGACTCCCTCTCTTAAGCGCTGGCTATGCCACCATTCCTGTAATACCCACAAGGCACCGGGAATAATAGGATGTAGAATGCTGCGTTTTTTATTTAGTATGGCTCTAGGGTTATATATGATCAACATCATGTGAGATTATCTGAGAGCTATAATGGGACTTATAGTAAATAATGCTTTCTGGCTGTGGGTTGCCAGAGCTTCGCAGCCATTATCCAGCTCGGGAGGGCCCAAAGCTGTGTGTTGCAGTGAGACAACAGTGATGCACTTGCAAGACTAAATTTAGGCTGCGACTTGCCTTCATTAAACATGAGCTTGTGTCTGGGGCTTTTAAAAGCTCTCTCTCTCTCTCTTTCTCTTCTCCGGCCTCTCTTCAGCTGCGGCTCAGAAGCTTTTCCTCTTAGGTTGTCATTAGTCTCGACTCCAGCCACTGTGACGTCTGGATCCAATCCAGTTTCTCTTTGAGATAGAGTGGAATGCAATTGGAGCTTTTGTAAGCGGAAAAGAAGTGCCTTGCTAACACTATAGGCTCCCTTGTCTTCGGTATTATGAGTCATATCAACGATTATGTGCCTTGAGTAGAAGGAAGCAGGAACCCAGGTTCTATTTGAAATGAAAATGGAATAAGGAAGGTTGTTGTTACCCTGAGCCAAGGGATTAAAACTAGGTTAGCAGGAACCGGCCCCAAATCATACCTGTATTTACATTCAGGAATTTACTTGTGTTAGCCGATTCACATAAAGCCAAGGGCAACAAATCAGTCAGATTCCCATAGAGTGGCTTTATGATGAAATGTCTTTGATTACTCTTCTTATTGTTTTCACCAGCAACAATGATCACTGTGTCATTATGAGTCTGCCTGCTCATCATTATTATTTGTTGAGCAATGTGGTGTAACAGCAATACCAACACACTATTCAGTTTTCCTGCAATGTCTACTCAGTGACGCCAGTGAACAGAGTCAAAATGCAAACTCTGGCCCACATCTACAGTTAAACTGAACAGGAAGTGGTGTATATCAGTCTCAAAGCCACAGGAAGCATTTGAACTTTTGTGACGGAATCCCACAAAGTATAACTAGTACTGCACAGTTACTGTATTGCACTCCTTTTCTTAGTACAACACCATACTATACTGTTAATGTGCCCATTGTGCATTCTTCTTGCTTTTTATTGCTTTCTCTGAGAACTCCTTTTACGTGGGGTTACGTACCAAACAGAGATCATTTTCTACAAGCTGCATTTCCTAAAACTATAATTTTCTAACTTCTCTCTATTCATTAGTAGTCAGGCTGTTGTTACTGAGCTTTTAAGACCAGTATACAGTACTGTGCAAAAGTCACCCTTACATACACTCATCATCAAAAGAGTGGTTGCACAAATAGTTGCACCCAGAAGGAATTAACCGACAGGAATGAAACTTGGTGGGTAGGTTTGACATTGTGAGACATGTGAATAATTCAAGTTTTACGCTTGGCCGTGCATGTGCTGTAATCAAGGACGGGTCTTATCGCTGTATCTGACTGACCCAACAGCAACGACTGCGGACATTCAGCGAGCAGTGATGCCCTTAACAAGTCATCCTGTTAGTGCCAGCACCATTGGCAGACGGCTGCATCACGCAGGACTACATGCATGCAGACCATTACAATGACTGCCCAGAGCACCACGTCAACGTTGCCAAAGACTGCAGTGGTGTCATGCCAGACTGGGAATGGCAGCGGGTCATCTTCAGTGAGGAGTCACACTTTTGTCTTTGTGGAGACGACCAACGAATCTGTGTGTGGAGGCACTGTGGTCAGTGTCAAAATGTGATTTGCTGTGATGCATCACGCGGCCAGAAGGTCTGGTGTCACTCCACCTCCACCCCTACCGCAAAATCTGCAGGAACTGTGTGAGAATGTTCAAGCTGCATAGGATGGATTATCACAGGACCCCAATAGCAACCTCTTCAACTCCATGCCGAGACATCTGGCATGTTGCATTAGCAAACATGGTGGCCTGACGCCATACTGAGAGACACTACTTCTGTATGTGTAGCTCAATAAATATTGCCCATATCAGTCTAAATTTATCATCATTTATCATTCTTGGTATCCTTTATCTTCCTTCACAATAGCATTACAATCCAACACTTTCTTATGGGTGCAACTATTATTTTAATGATGTGTGTATACATTATAAAGTTCTCCATATAAAGCCCTCCAACACTAAGTATTATAATGTGACAACAACGTTGCACTTTATTTTTACTATACATGGCAACAATGGAAAATCCTCAATCAGCGCTGCTGAAATGATTGAGATAACAGGCGGGCAGGCCTCCTTCAGCCACACAATTCAACTAGCACTGCACTATCACCCAAAGCTAGGCACAGAATAGCACAAGCAACACATTAACACATCTTCAAGCCTTACAGCCACAACCATTTACAAGAAAGCAAAGTCTCTCTTACTGCGAGTCCCGCACTCCTGTGGTGCTCTGCTTGTCGCTGCTGTGCATGTCCATGCCTCCCTCATGTCCACCATCCCATTAAAAGACCATGCTGCATCCTTCTCCCCCACGTGGTGGTACTCCTTGTCTTGGCTGTGGACAGCTTGATGGCCGGCTGGTGCCCCGAGGTGGCCAACTCAACGTGCCATGTGCCAACTCAACTCAGAAGTGCACCCACGTCACTCCCATGCCTATTACTTCGTGCTGCCTTCTAAAACGGCAGAGATACTTGTCGAACCATCGAGCTAAACTCGTCCCACTAGCTCGAAGCATTGCTTAAAGGCCATGGCCAACACTATCAGGCTGTCACGCTCCTCCACCAGCAAATACTCTCTGGTCACTATCCAAGCATCCTTGCTTCCATCACTTTTGCCATCCTATTCTGGACCCAATTGCTTTTGCTTGCCATGTTGCCACTTCCATTATGTTTGTTGCTCATCCTCTCTGTGTTGCCCCTTCTTCTGCAGTCCCTGGCAGGGCTTGTTCTTCTTTACCACTCGTTTTTAGTTTCGTGATGACGCCCTTCTTCTCTTATCTGCTTGGGTTGGGGGGGGGGCAGGGTGGCAAATGTGAGATTTTGGGAGAGAAGGAGACGCAGAACTTTAAACAAATGGTCTTTTATTGAAGACAGCATTGCTGAAATAGCCAAGACTGGCTGAGAGTCTGGTGCTCCTGTGCTGCTCTGCGCATTGCCGGTCTGCCAAGGCCATGCCTCCCGCACATCCATGCCTAAACAAGCATGTAACAGGCTGCTACGCAGTCCCCTATTCAATGGTCAACCATCTTGGTGACCTACAAAGATTCCCTGGGGCATTTGGTGGTAAAGTGGGAGTCATGTACTCTCCCCATGGGGCCAGAGCAGGGAGACTGAGCACTGTGTCCCTCTCCCATGTGCTCCCATACTAATTGCCTCAGATATGACGGCTTGAAGGCTAGCTGGTGTGATGTATGTGCCAATGGAACCTGAAGGTAAAGGGCAGACACACTAAATACTGCAGAATGTGTATTATATTTAGTTGTAGTGGCTTCTGTGTCACTTTCTGTTAAATATATGCTTTATATATGAATATTTAGATATATGGTTTATATGTAGCTACATTTATGTATAGTTTTCTGGGTTCTTTTCCTGGTGATAAAAAATTAATTATTTGTACTTGATGGCCATTTTGACTAGACGTTAGTGCAAAAAAAAAAAAATGTGGCAATTGTCTCTAACATTTGCAGAGTGCAATATGGAAATGAGTTCTGTTCTATGTAGCTTTGGTTGTCCATGATAAGAGATCTTGAAGACAATGCTAAGATACTGCATGTACTATATCACATTTTAACTGAGTGTTCCTCAGCTGAAGGATTAGTTACAGAGGCATTCATTTCACTTCCTGTTCATGATGAGAAGCATGGCATGTACAATAATACAAGACAATAGTAGTACTGCTGAGTTCAAGAAACTTGAGCTCTGCAGGTAATATGACTACTGTCCCTTCCAGCGATCCATTTCTTTATTTATTTATGTTTTTGAGCTGGCATCTTAATCATGAGGCACGTAGTATGTAGGGACCATTTGGAGACATGGCTATAGCGTAGATGATTACTCCATCAATAGCTTGTCCAAGCTGCTCCCAGGATCAATACTACACAGCCTCCAGTGATTGCTTATTCCTCTGAGGCTTTGGGTCACATGTTCCTGTCATGTTCTACAGCAGGTCCAGAGATGTACTGGTCAGATTGAGGTGTGTGTTCTGTGCCACTGCTCCATGTTTCTCCGGGGAGATGATATGTATAGTGCAGTGAAGTCTCTCTCTCTGTCTCTCTCTATCTCTCCCTGCGTTTATCTTTTTACCTTGTTCTTTCTCACTCATTCATTTTCTCCCTCTCTCTTTTTATCCATATCTTTCTTTTTATCCCCTCCTCTTCTCTCTCGCTTCTTTTTCTCTCTCTTCCCATCTCCTGTCTCTCTCTCAATCTCTGTCTTTGTCTTTCTTTCTTTCTTTTTTCTTTTTCTTCCATTCTGTCTCTTTTTCTTCCTTTCTGTCTCTTTTCCTGTGTTTCTCTTTTTCTGTCTTCCCATCTCAAACTATCTCATTACCTCTTTCTTTCTCACTGCTTCCTTTTCATCCTCTCTCTTTATCTCTTTCCTTCTTTGTCTTTCCCTCCTCTTCTCCCTTACTTCTTTTCTACCTCTCTTCCAGTATGCTGTCTCCCTTTCTATTTTAGTCTCCTCCCTCCCTCTCTCTCCTTTCCATCTCTCTTTAACTTTCTTCCTCACTCATTTCTTTTCTCCTTCTCTCTCTATCTTGCTTGTTCTATATCTTATCCTTGACTTCTCTCTCCCTCCTTTCTCTCTCTCTATCTTGTGTATCTATCCATATCTCTACGTCTGACTTTCTTTCTCTCTTCTCTCTCTGTCTCTCTTCCTGTTTCCCTGTGTCTATATCTCTTTATATCCCCCTATCTCTCTACTACTCTTCCTGTGTCATCTATATTGCTACCTCTTCCTTTCTCACTCATTCATTTTCTCCCTCTTTCTCTTTATCTTTTTGTGTGTGTTTCTTTTGCCCTCCTCTTCCTTCTCCCTTCTCCTTCCTTCTCGCCCCATCCTTCTCTCTATGTCTATCTATATGTCTTTAGCTATATCCTTTTCTTTTTTCTTTCTTTGTTTCTTTCTTTTTTCGCCTCCTTTTTTCTCTCTGTATCTGCATCCTGTCTCCTTTTCTACTTATATTTCTTTAGTTCTTTCTCCTTCTCTTTCTCTCCTCTCATCTCTCTGTCATCCCACTTCTATCTCTTTAGCTTTTCCCACTTCATTTTCTCCCTCTCTGTCTATCTTGCTCTATGTCTTATCCTTGATCTCTCTTTCTCCCTCCTCTTTCTATTTTTCCATATCACGTATCTATCTATATCTCTTTACTTCTTTCTTTCTTCCTCTCCTCCCTCTCTCTACTACTCTCTCTCTGTCTTCCTGTCTCCCTCTGTCTCTATCTCTTTGCCTTTCTTTCTCTCCTTTCTCTCTCTCTCTCCCCTCTCTCTGTCTTCCTGTCTCTATCTATCTTGTTACCTCTTTCTTTCTGATGCCTTCCTTTACTCCCTCTCTGCCTCCTCTTCTATTTCTCACATCCTTTCCTCTCTTCCCATCTCCCCCATCTCTATATCTATCTCTTTACTTCTTACTTTCTCTCCTCCCTCTTCACTCTCTCTGTGTCTCTCCTTCTCTGTCTCTCCTTCACTTTTACACTTTCTCTCTCCTTACCTCTCGCTCTTTTCATGTGGTGTGCTGAGTGAAAGAGATGCGCTCGTCACTACTGAGTGCTTAATCCCAGGAGATGGAGCGGCCTCCTCCCCCCAGGAGCCGAATAAAGGACGGCTGGCTCAGCGCCTCGCTGCCCACTCGTCACACACAGCCGCAGGCCCCCAACAGAGCACACACACCAGCGCTCAGGAGTCCAGCAAAGCAAGGACAACACAGAACAGGACAGGACAGTGCATTCTCATGCTGTAATTTCGCCTTCAGGGGTGGAATATGGTAAAAACCCTTGTTGAGTAAATGCACTAATCAAAACCACTGTCCAGCAGACAGTTACCTGAATAAGGTGCTCTTGTTACACTCTGAAGGTTAATGGATCCATATGTGCACCAATGTCATCAAGTCTACCCCAAGCATGTGTTCAGGGTAATTCAAGTGTTTTGCTCTTAAGTGACTTGAATAAAGCTGGATTGAATGTGTAGACTTGTGTGTTTGATTTAAATGTATTGGCTTTATCAGGTCTTCCCCTCATTGCAAATGTAGTTGATCAGCCAAGATGCTTCCTTAGTTTAGCTCCAAGGCCAACAAAGCTATTAAATCACAGAAGCTAATATCCCACAAGTTAACAACATCTTACATCATCGCACACGTGCCTCAAACAACATTGAGTTTCTAAAGAACCTTTTTCATCTTAATAATTGAATTGTATAGAGAACGTTGGTGGCATTCAATTCTAGAGAAACTTACCAAGTCAGAGTTGTTCATAGTGGTGGTGATAGGAACCAGACGTCTGAAGCAGTTTATGTCTCTACAAGCTACTTCATAGAAAGGTATTACATGAAATGGTTACCACTAGTTTGCCTAATATTTTGTGAGAATGTGACTGGTGCGGCTCAAAGTGTTGGGTAATCAGTCCACTCCAATTCCACTCTGGATTTTCTATTTCCAGCTCTTTGCTCACTGATCCCTCACACAACAAATAAACCTGCTCCCATGTCTGATCTACATGATTTTTATGATTTTTATGATTTTATATCTTGAATGTATGAACAAGACACTACTTCAGTCTTTGGTAACAGTTTCTTATGTGTGGTCCATCAACAACATATCACTGAAGTAGTGGTACTGAAGCATCTGATTACACTATAGTACATAGCCTTAAGATTACTTACATTAAGTAGATGTATTCTCGATGTGCTACATGAAATAGACATAATTTGCCTGATCTTGCCTAACCTTACTCAAAACCTAACCCTGGCCCTAATCCTAACCGTAACCTTAACCTCAACCCAAAACCTGACTCTAACCCTGGAGGTAATCATAATCGTAACCTTAACCTCAACCCAAAACCTAACTCTAACCCTGGCCCTAATCCTAACCGAAACCTTAACCTCAACCCAAAACCTAACTCTAACCCTGGCCCTAATCCTAACCCAAACCTTAACCTCAACCCAAAACCTAACTCTAACCCTGGCCCTAAACCTAACCTTAACCTAAACCCTAACCTCAACCTAAAACCTAATCCGAACACCTCACCCTGACCTTAACGCTAAAACTGGTCCTAATGCTTACTTGCACCCTGGTCTTAATCCTGACCCGAACCTTAACCTAAACCTGAACCCTAGTTCTAATCCTAACCCTGACACCCTAACCAAGACCTAAACAAATAACCAAAATAAACAAAATAAAGTGTCACCCAGTCTTCTTTTTCATTCACGCAGCAATATGAACAACACAAGATTTCTGTGTAACGTGGACGACAATAATTCAAAGTAATTATTAGTAATTTGTTGCAATCAGTGAGAATCTCCAGTATGTCTATCTGCTGTGCAGTTCTGCAGCACAAATGCTATGTATGAATGGCTGTCATGTGCTGGCTGTAGCAGCAATGCTGCCACATCACTTGTGTCATGCAGAGGTAGTCACTGGGGAAACAGGACAGGCTTGTTGGATGGAGCTCTGTTGGAGCAATTTCAGATTGAAGGAGAACACACACACTTGGACTTGGAAAAGCTGCTCTGCACTCCGGGCAAAAAAATTAGGATGACAATAAATGAATCTGATATCTTCCACACCAATTTGAAGTTTTCAGACAGCAAAAATGCAGCATTTATTTGTGTCTTAAATACCTGTTGTCGATTTTTGTGAACTAAACAACATGAACTCACTTAACTCATCACTGATATTTCTGGCACTAGCAGGCAACAACCAATCATCTTTGTCTCGACAACAATAACTTTCGGATAAACGATAAAAGGATTAGGATATGGACTGGGATATAGACATTAAATAGACTCAAAAGTGGAACAATCCCTTGACCACAGCAATTGCCTCCACCAAACATTTCCGGTAGCTCCAAATAAGATTTGCACAACATTGAGGAGGAATTCTGGATCATTCCTCCCTGCAAATCAGTTTTAGTTCATCAGTATTTCTGGGATGCCTTGCTTGTACAGCCCTCTACGGGTCATACACAGCATCTCAATAGGAGTTAGCCATTCAGGAATCTATTTTGTTTTCAACTATCCTTTAGTTGATTTACTTGTGTGCTTTGGGTGATTGTGTTGTTGTTGGTAATTCACCCAACATCTTCTCAGCCTGAGGTCATGAAACTGCTGCCCTTAAATTCTCCCGCAAAATGTTTTGATACACCTTTGAATTCAATCTTGCTCAGTGATCACAAGGTGTCCAGGCCCTGAGGCATAAAGAAGCCTTAAACTATATTACTCCCTCCACCATGCTTTATAGGTGGGAGGAGGTTTTGATGTTAGTGTACAGTGTCGTTTTTCCTTCAAGCATAGTGTTCTGCATTTGTGCAAAAAAGTTCCACTTTGTGTCATCAATATTTCCAAGAAGCACTATGGAACATCCGGGTGGTCTTGGGCTAACTTGAGACAGGCCACAGTGTTGTTTTTTTGGACAGCAGCGGTTTCCTTCATGGTGTCGTTCCATGAACCCCATTCTTGTTCAGTGTTTTTCTAATAGTTAACACATGAACAAAGAAGTTTGGAGAGTTTCTGTAGACTTTTTGCTATTAATCTTGGGTTGTTGACGTTCTCTACCATCTTTCAGGGTGGACTTTTGTGCTCTTGAAGTAATCTTAATAGGATGCCCACTCCTAGGGAGAGTAGCAACAGTCCTGAATTTTCTGCCTTTGTAGACAATTTGTCTAACCGTGGATTGATGCAAACCCTTTTCCAGTCTTATTCATTTCTAAAGCACATTTCCTGAAAGTTGTTTGCATCAAGGCCTGGTTCACACTATCTTATCTTGAGAAAAATTGATTTATTAACGAATCACCTGTGAAACCCACACTTAAGCTCCTAGAGAACCCAGAGATTCACTTGATGTCCTGTTATAATTTCTGGAACAAGACTCTTAATCAGCTTAGTTTAGGTGAAGAGACTCTAGTGTCTCTCGGTCCACCAGTCTTTTAATAGAAGGTCATTAATTAGTCTGACACTGATGTCTATTCAAATGACCACACACACAAAACACTTAAGGAGAACAGTTACCATTAGCTAGAACCAAGCTGTCCAGCAGGTCAAAACAAGCTCATAACAAAGAGACCTGTACCCTGATTGGTGGGTTCGCTTCACGCTTCTTTTGTTTGGGGATGTTACGTTTTTATGCCAAACATAAACCAAAAGGAAGGACAGATTTGTTCATAATGTAGAGGAGTATAAAGTAAGATATTAGAGTTTGAATTGTAGTTGAGTTAAAATAAAAAGTCCCCCAGAATGGAAACACTTCAGTACAGATACACAAAAAACTACTTAAGTACAGAAACCAATTACATGTACTGTCCACCGCTAGTTTAATCCGATTGTATTTGTCTATTTTTGTGACTTAGATAACAATCAGGCCACATTTTATTATTAGTATCATTTGATTATTAGCACTCAATGCAATGCTTAGATGTTGATAAAATGATTGTATGTATCTGAAAAGTATTATTTATGAAATGAAATGTGGTTAGAATGCTGTGAGTTAAACACTCCCAAACTCACATTTTTGGCCTTCTATCCCTGTGTGCTAATCTGCTAAGCAAGCCTGCAGATGTTACCCTGCCCCAGCTGCTGCTGAGTATAATCCCAGAGTGGATTCTGCCATGACATCAGACACCAGCTCACATGCCATGCAGCAATTGCCATATTTCAAGGAGCAGTGGGGTCATTGCTGTGTCCTACTGTAACCTGCATATACCTTTGACATTATCTCAGTACAGTTTTCCAGCAAGAGGCCGTTTCCAAGGCGAACTGTAACCCGGGCATGATCAGAGTTAATGTTTGATGGTGCCATTGTTGAGCCTGTTTGACTCCAACGTGCCCTTCATGCTTATGGAAGTTAGAGTCGTCGCCCTTTTCACTGTGTTCGCTAACAGCTGCAGCTTGGCACGAGGCAAACCATTAACAGAAGGCTGCACTCTGTTAGCCAGATAATTCAGACTCTCATAATCTTTCTGCTAGAATGTGTAAAGATTATATCCCTGAGATAAGACTGACCTCCAGTACGCAAAGTCACCCGTAAGGTGTGTTTACAATTAGCTTTCCAATTGGTTTTTTATGGGTATTTTAGCCCAGTGGATGACTAGCCCGAAGCTATAAACACCTAGCACGGGTTAGCAAGCTTAGCTGTCATTATTCTTATGTTGACTGCATGGCCCTGCGCGAAAAATTAGAGCTTTTTGGAGGTTCGAATTTTGGTCTGATCATTGCCCGTTCAAGCATCAAGTTTAAATCAGAACCCAGCAAATCAGAGACCAACAAAATTCTGTCTGAAGTTGATGCAAACACAACCAAATATCAAATCATGCTCCACTTTCTTAATAACAGTGGCTGCTAATTTATTTCTGTGGGTTCTGACAGTGCCTTTAAAGTATGGTGGTAGTATGAAGGAAGACTAGAACAGAAGAGAATTCAGAGAACTTAGACTACAGTTCTGGACAGCTTCTTCTTCCCCTGTCATGTAAACGGTGGTACCAATGATATAGGACTAATTAACAGGGAGGGAATGGGGGTGTTTGTAGGAAAACTGTCACAGGAAATGAAATGCAAGGATTAAAATTTACAGGGAGCTAGAGGGAAATGGGAGGGGTTTCAGACATTGTCCTCCACTCAAATTTCATGCATCTCTATTTACCGTATAGCGGTAAGGTTAAGTGTTCACAAGCAACCAATGACAGTCAACATTAGATCACTAAACTGAAGAAAAATAGCTATATTTTTAACTACTCACGAATACATTAATTCATTTACTGCATACTGTTGCCATATATACAATATAAAAGTCCAAAATAGTTTTTGGGAGAAACAGAGGGCTATAAGTGTAAATTAATGTATTTTCACTGATCACATGCTTTTTGGTTGTATGTGTTTTTCTTTTAAGCAACGCATCACAAGGGGAGGTTTAGCATCTTATGCCCTTTAAAACTGTGGGTATAATTTAATTCGTACACAACAACTTCAATAATTAAATTAAAACATTGTCCCTGGGAAATTATATTTAATATATTTAAACAAATACAGCCCGTTCAGATGCTATAGGTTTTTATATAAAATGATAAAACATAATTGTTGTCTTATGGCAACAGCATGCAATCTGCAGTGCACAGCTTGTGTGTAAATGAACACAACACCACTGGATACCCCTATTTTCTGTAGGCCAAGATTTTAGCATTGTTTTCATACCTTTCTGTAAATCGTTGTTATGTACATGTTTCTCTTTTCTAGCCTGGATGTCGCCTGTTGCCAATGTCCAGTGGCCTTATGGCAGTAGTGTATTGCTTTAATTCCACTGTATCCATCATTGTACCTGTGTACCCATTGCAGTTTGTAGTTATATTGCTGCATATTGTTGCCACATTTCAGCAACACTTAACAAAAACATCCATCATTCAAAGCTTTTGAACAACATTTCTTTAGGCTAGATAAACTTTACATAGGTTAATGTTGCTTTCTGGCCTTCTGGACGTGTGACAACAAATCGTTCATCTTGGTGCTGGCCACAGGCCCCCAGACACGTATTTGTTGGTCGTCTCCACCAAGACAAAAGCGTGACTCGTCACTGAAGACAACTTGCCTCCATTCAGAGTCACTCCTCGATAGTATGGCACAACACCATTGCAGTCTTTGGCGACTTTGAAGTGGTGCTAAGGGCAGTCTGTGCGTATATATGGTGCTGGCACTAACAGGATGACTCACGGAGGGCATCACTGCTCGCTGAATGTCTGCAATCGAGGCTGTTGGGTCAGTCAGGTACACCGATAAGGTCCGTCCTTGCATGTCACATGTGCAGCCGAGCATGAAACATGAACCGTTCACATGTCTCACAATGTAAAGTTTCATTCCTGCCGGTTGGTTTCTTCTGGGCGCTACTATTTGTGCAACTGTTGTTTTGATGATGAGTGTACATTAAACCTGACAACCTACAAAAGACCGGAAAGTGAAATCTGAGCCCAACCTACAAAGATGTGAGAAATGATGTCTGAACTAAACTAAATACAGTGTCAGCGGGGTCCTGTCATATTCTGACAATGCACTCTTCCCTCCCATGTCAGCAGGGCCTACTTGACAAAGGCCTACTCTAAGAATAATCTCCCTTATATATATATAGGATGGAAGAATCTATACTGCTCCTCTATGCATTTCAGTTGTACATTCTAAAGAGATGACTCACTCCTCTCCCCCCAGAGACGGAAAAAGCAGTTCGGGTGGCGCCATGCTAGCGTGTTTGAGAGAGCGATCCTCCTGCACGCGCAGCATGCTAAGAGCTGGGCTGGTTGAATGTGACTTCTCTGAGGGCGAGGACTCGGGCGTGTGTACATTCTGACTGCCAGCTATTTCTGCTCACTCTATTGATGGGACGACCCTTAAGACATGGCCTGAAGCAATGCTGCTCAATAATGCATTGGCTTGCTCTTACAAGAAATGGTGCAGGTATACTGTAGCAGAGATTTTAGCTTGCGATTTTCAAAGCCTACTCTCATGTAACCCCGCCCCCCTACATTTTATCCCCTGCTGCCTCTATTTTTCTTTTTCATTTTTTTTTTTATAGTGGCTGTGAGCTGTTCTGTCCATTAGTCATCTGCATTTAGGCAAGTGTGGCTCTTACGAGTGCTGCGAGTCAGTGCCACCCACACACACAGACATTCACTCTACATGTGTACACTCACACTCATGCATTCACACATGTGTGTGTGTGTGTGTGTGTGTATATATATATATATATATATATATATATATATATATAT
>CM067485.1:8483177-8666050 GCA_034552555.1 Semaprochilodus insignis
TATATATATATATATATATATATATTCTGTACGCTCTCACTATAAAGAGGAAGGTCTGCTGGTCCTTGTCTGAAGAAACAGTTGTGTAGTGGTGAGAATGATTCATAACCAGAAACTCAAAGCATGCTTGGAATGTTTCTGAACTGAAGCGCATACAGTTTAAGAAACGCTAAACAGCAGGGTGAAAATAGGCCAGCACTGGTAACAAGGGATGCAGAAAAGTGTTTATAGTTGGGGGTAAAAATTTGAAATGTCATATGCTTGACGTAGAATAATGTGCAAATGTCAGAGACCACCCTTCATTAATTTTAAGTCCATTGTCTCAGAGGTTTTGTCTGCTTCCCCAAATAATCCCAAACAACAGGTGAACTAAAATACACTCATAGCCAAAAAGTAGTTGCACAAATAATTGCACCCACAAGGAATCAACCGACAGGAATGAAACTTGGTGGGTAGGTTTGACATTATAAGACATGCAAATGTAAGCAAGGACGGGCCTTATCACTTTACCTGACTGACCCAACGGTCATGATTGCTGATATTCAGCAAGCAGTGATGCCCTCCATGAGTCATCCCGTTAGTGCCAGCACCATTAGCAGATGGCTGAACGATGCAGGACTACATGCACACAGACCGTTATGACAACTGCCCTTAACACCACATCAGCGTCGCCAAAGACTGCAATGGTGTCATGCCAGACTGTCATGGAGTGATTCAGAATGGCAGCGGGTCATCTTCAGTGATAAGTCCCACTTTTATCTTTGTGGAAATGACCAATGAATCTGTGTGGAGGCACTATGGTCAACCCAAGATGAACGCTCTGTTGTTCATATGTCCAGAAGACCTGGTGTCACTCCACCTCAACCCCTACCGCAAAATCTGCAGGAACTGTGTGAGAATATTGAAGCTGCATGGGATGGATTATCACAGGACTCCATTAGGAACCTCTACAACTCCATGCCGAGACGTCTGTCATGTTGCATTAGCAAACATGGCGGCCCGACGCCACACTGAGACACTACTTCTATATGTGTAGCTCAATAAATATTGCCCATATCAGTCTAAATTTATCATCATTTATTGTTCCTGGTAACCTTTATCTTCCTTCCCAAAAGCATTGCAATCCGACACTTCCTTCCGGGTATATTAAATTTCCCATGACTCTAATGAATTTGCCAAATCAGCTTTTATAGTTTATTTTATATGATGTATTGAACTAGGTGTAAAGTAGTCAACATGTTTGTAAACTGATTTGTGGTTAGCTCAATGAAAATATTTTACACCATGTAGGTACACACTAATGGGCGACATCTAAAATGGGGTAGAGTGCCCTTATTTCAGTTTAGAGCAACAGCCCCTTAAAATGTTTGTGCGCGTGCCTCATGGCGTCCTTAGAGAATGCTAGCAGCCGTCTTAGCATGCGACTTTAAGCCCTGATCTTAAGCTGCTGTGCAACCAGATATGTTGCAATCCATGTTCACGCCGAGCACGTGCATGTGTTCAGGGGAGATACAGTATGGCTCATGCATAAACATACACTGGTAGTGTGTCTAGTTGCGAACTTCCGATATGCACTGCACTTCGTATCTGTTTGTTCGGTGCTTTCTACGAACTAACATGCTGCAGCCGGTAATGTTTAATGTGACCTTTTGTCTGTAATGTGGCCGCCGTATGTCAAAGTGACTTACAGCGAATGTGTGTGCGTGTGTGCATGCATGTATGTGGGGGTATGCAGGGAAGTAGGCCTTCCTGCTTCGTGTTGTCGTACGTGACAGATGCATGGGCCCCTGCCGGGCTCTAATGAGAAGTATAGAGGCAGGTGTTTAGGTGGCCGTGGAGGTTGCTGCAGCGACGCTGCTCTTCTGGCTGGCTGGCCACAGCTGAGCAAGAGCAGAGACATGCCGGTCTGGAGAGGAATTATTCCAGAAGGGGAAAGGAAGGGACGCGGGGTCTCCATGCCTTTGGATTGCTCCTGCCCTTTATATGTCTCTTTTTGCCTCTCTCTGTCTCTGTCCCACTCCCCTCTCTTTCTACCCCAGCCTCATACTATCTCTTTTTCCATCGCTCTCTTTTTCTCTTTCTCTGATTTATCTTTCACTCTCTCTCTCCTTTTTTCTGTCTCTCATCCTCCCTGTTTGTTCTCTCTCTTGCGTTATCTTGCTCTTTCTCTCTGTCTTTCAAACTATGCTTCTTTTTTCTCTCTTCCTTTCACTAACTCTTGCTCTTTCTCTCCTTCTTTTTATCCCTCTTATTGTGTCTTTCTCCCTCTTTCTCTCGCATTCTCCTCTTTTTCGCTTGCTTTCTCCATCTCCTTCTCTCTCACAGCCTTTCTCTCATCCTTTCTTTCTTCTTTTTTCTCTTTCTTTTTTCATCTCACTCTCTTTCTTTTACTTTCTCCATCTTTTTCTCCCTCCCCCTCTTTTATGCTTTCCTTTTTCTTCTCTCTACCCTTCTCTTTCTTTCTTGCTCTTACTGCCTGTCTTATAGTTATTCTCTCTCTCTCTCTCTCTTTCTTTCTATGATATAAACCTGTCCCTGCAGATACTTCAGAACATCAACAAACACACTGCAAACTGTTAAACTGCTGCAGCCAGTGTTGGGAAATTTGTGTGAATGTCACAGAGAGACTCTTTTTCAGCTCTGCGTCTCTTAGCAGGAACCATGGCTGGAGTTTCAGATGGAGAATTTTCACGGCCTTTATTTGGACTCAGTACTAATAAATAAAAATCCAAATAACAAACAGAGATAAACAGTAATAACATATACAATTAAACTAAACTAATAAACTAGACAATAAGAAAAACAACATACAACTTTGCAAATGAGTGGAAGTGGTTACAAAGTAGAACTCTCAGTGACACCAGCGAGCTGAGCTTTAGAGTTTCCTGTAATGTATTTCAGTTCGCTGCTGCACTGCAGCTGAAAACTGAGTTTTACCAGCTCAGTAGAACTCTAGGAACCTGACAGGGGATCCAGTCACTAGAGCAAGTCTGATAAGTACCAGGGTGATATAAGGTAGATAGAGAGAGAGAGAGAGAGAGAGAGAGAGAGAGAGAGAGAGAGAGAGGCATGTGGGCATTAAGTGAAGAATATGTGAGCAGTGCTGTGCAGGCAGAAGTGACTGTGCTGTGCAGGTTGGGGATGTGACCTCTGCTCTGAAGGGGGTTTGTTTTAGTCTATGCAGTAGGCACTGATACATCCGCACATACAGATCTAATAAATCATTTAGACCCAAATCTATTCTCATCTCCAGCCTCCACCAAACACTAACCCCCTAACCTTTTCTCTCTCTCTCCCTCTCATTCTCTCTCTATCTCACCCTTTTCCCTCTCTCTTTCCATCTCACTCTTTCTCACTCTCTCCCTATCTCACTCTTTCTCCCTCTCTCTTTTTCTCTCTCCCTGTCTCCCGTTCTCTCTATTTCAGCCCCCACCCTCTCTCTCTGTCTTTCAGTCCCCCTTTCTCTCTCTCACACACACACACTCTCTTTCTCAACCTCCCTTTCTCTCTCTCTCTTTCAGTCTCCCCTCTCTCTCCCTATCTCACTCTTTCTTCCTCTCTCTCTATCTCACTCTCACCCCCTCCCTCTGTCTCCATCTTTTCCTCTTTCAGTTTCTTTCTGTTTCTTATGTTCTCTCTCTCCTGTTTCCCTTTTTTCTGTTTCTCCTTCTCTTTAGCTCTCACTCATTATCACTCTTTTCCTCATACTCTTGTTTTGCTTCTTTCTATCTCTGTCTGTATATCTCTGCTATCTCTCTCCCACTCTCTCTCTCATACACTCATTCTCTCTTCATCCCTCTCTCTCTCTCTCTATCTCTCTCTCTCTCTCTCAGGCAGTGATAGGGTGAGCTTTATTTTGGGTGCTGCAGTGGAATGAGGTGAAATATAAGGGGAGCTGAGGTTCACCTCTGAGAGTTGTATTTCCACCATACCAGAGAGGGCACTCGGATCCTTTCCTGCTTTGTGACAGGCCGCTATTTCCAGAGCCAGTCACATGACGACAATAGAACAGCGTGTGTATGTATGTGTGTGGAACTTCCACCTACCCGCCCCTTACCCGGCTCTGTCTAATAACTGCCAGAACAGAGAGGCCCTGCACACACTTTGATATGTTTAAACTTTAAACAAATCCTGCTTGCGTGGTGCAGCTTCACTTATGCTCTCCCGTAAACGGCGTGCTGAGAATGCTCGGTTCTCTCTGCCTTTAACAGAGTTCTCTCTGCTCTCTGTGTGATGTGTGGCCACCTCAACTCAGTCTGACTTCAGAGGGATGCATGTGTTAACGCTCCGAGCTCCTCAAATTACCAGCCAGGATGCTGTTTTATGAGCTAATCTAATGAGCCTGCATCTGTCAGAGACACCTGCTTTGTGTGTGTGTCTTTGTCTGTGTTCAGGCTGTATCTGTGCTTATATATACTCAGTCTCAAGAGACTGTGGCCCAACACCGACAACCGCCCCAAATCTCATTCAAAAACAGTGTGAAAATGAATTAGGATTGTGTCACTATATGCAGAAAACATTCTCTTATAACCAGTATAATGCAAAAGTCATTTAATTTCCAGTGAAAATGGGAATTAAAGGTACAGTATGCAATTCTGGGAAATGATTGTTCATATATGTACTCATAACAAATATATATATATATGTATATATTTGTATAACAACAAAACAAACACACCCCTCATTTCAGTGCTCCCTAAAAAGCTGGGACCACTAAAACTCATGATTGTGCAGTGCCAAGACAAACAACACTGGGCTAGCAAACTTGTTTTTTAGGTCTTTGTGGCCACAAACCCTTCACACAAAATCCCAAACAACACAGCAAATACAACACCTGCAAAGGCAATGTGCTAACACAAAACTAGTAGCAAAAGACTTCCACACCCACAGGGATGCTTAAGCAGCACAGAGAAAATTATAAGCTGTTACTCATTATGAAACTTACAGTTTAAGATGACCTACTTGAACCATCAAAAAGCAAATAAAATCACACAGCATGGCTGCTATGTTCAGGCTGCTGTTGGGGTTGTAATGCTAATGAAGGTGGAACTTCTCCTCTCTTCAGTCTCTTCAGTGCCAAATGCTGAGCAAAGTCTGCGTAGTATTGTCCAAGATTTGAGAAACTGTCTGGAGTGAAACGTGTAGAGCAAACTAACAAGCATCCTGTTAAAGATGTGGGAGCTGAAAATATGCTAGCATTCAAATTTGCAATAAAAATTTAATCATATAAAACGCAGTAAAAATATGTAAAATGGTATATATATAATATATAATATATATATAAATATAATATATGTAAAAATGGTTTAATTATGATGCTGCAGCTCCAATACTTCATATAGTTCTATTAATTGGCAGGGTGCTGCATGTTAGATGTCTCCAGACATTTAGTGATACCCTCCATGAGTCATCCTGTTAGTGCCAGCACCATTGGTAGATGGCTGCACAATGCAGGACTACATGAACATAGATTGTTATGATGCACCTAATGCTACATCAGCATCACCAAAGTGTCATCCAAGACTGTCATGGAGTGACTCCAAATGGCAGTGGGTCATCTTCAGTGATGTCTTCATCATTTATTGTTCCTGGTAACCTTTATCTTCCTTCCCAATAGCATTGCAGTCTGGCACTTCCTTCCAGGTGCAGCTATGGTTTTGATGATCAGTGTATATTAAATTTTATACATATTCTTTAAATGGGCCTTATAAACAGTACTTGTGCTTTCTATGTCTTCTTTTCATGTCTATATAAATTGTAAGTACATTTAAAGAGAGACAGAGAGAGAGAGAGAGAGAGAGAGAGAGAGACAGAGAGAGAGAGGGATGGTCACACACTCTTTCTTTCACATATTTTTGTTGCTTGATCTCTCACAGCTGAATCCCCCGATATACAGAGGTGGACGTGAATGTAAACATCAAAAGTTCTGGCACACTTAGGATAAATACTCTCTCTTAGGCAGGTCAGGATCAGGGCTGGACCCCTCTCTCGCCTCTCGCACCAGCAGAGAGGGTCACAACAGCAGCCCAATGCAAGCACAGCTGCCTCAGACAGCCAGACGTCCACACACACTCACTCACCCACCTGCGAAGGGTTAAAGAGCATGCGCGGAGGTTTGCTTTCCACGATATGATCCTTGTGTGTATGTTAAACAAACAAAGCCTGACTTAACCTTTGCACACAGTTATGAAAACAAGTAACGGTGGCGGGTTTGGTAGAGCAACGGGGCGGCACGGTGGTGTGGAGAGATAGGGGAATGATCACATGAGCCTAGTGTTTTGAATTCCGTTGCTCCAACTGTCCAAATATCCTGGGAGGCTAGGCCAAGGCTCTAGCTAAGGAAAAGTAAAAATAGATCGTTAGTTAGCTGGTTAGTTATTTAGTTAGATAGATAGATAGATAGATAGATAGATAGATAGAGACAATTGACTATTTGAACCTACTTCAAATTCCCAAGCCTATTACATCATAAGCCATTTTTTTAAGGATTTAAAAACAAAACAATGCAAACAAGAGTTTCCCCATAAAATCTGAAGTATGAATTCATAAGTCAAAGCTGTCAGGGCGGATTTGGCAGCAGTTTTTCAGACATTGTCAGGCGTCGTTACATATTGATGTCACACACACAGACTCAAATAGAAGGTCTGGCTCGTTATGGTCTGGTTACTTGGGCAATGTTGGAGGGGCATTACTCACAGTGCTGACCATTGGTGGACAGTAACTCAGTAACTATAACTGGTTTCTGTACTTAAGTAGTTTTTAGTGTATCTTTACTGAAGTGTTTCCGTTTTGGGGGACTTTTTACTTTAACTCCACTACATTATGCCTAATCTGTCCTTCCAAAATCCGTTCTAACTCAACCACATGGATTGTGTACTTCATCCACCTCTGGTGCTGATCCGTATGGTGCTGACAGTTAGTGGAAAGAAGGACAGAGATATAGCTGAATATGGAGACTGCAAACCCAGAACAGCAAACCCAGTCGTCCTCTGCAGTGTCAGCCATGGTTAAAGCAAAGAAACATAAAACTGAAGAAAGCCAGAGCCTGAGGAATCAAAATGTAACTTCTGCAACATTTTTGGTGGAATGACATTTTAGAAGAATGACGTACCCGCAGTTTTATGTAGAGCTCTACCTGTACATTTGTGCTACAGTAGGATATTTCAACAAGCACAATTCAACAAGCTGAAAGGGAGAGTAACAGAGCCTGAGCCATAAGTCCAGTATCAACACTGGCTTTTCAGACATGGCGAAAGCTCCATGACCTGAGGGGGGTTTAGGAATCAAGCTGAATTAACTTTCTTATTGCTGGAGAGGTACGTTATGGTGGTTGTTTGCTATCTCCTGAAAACAGCCAGACAGATTAATACTGCTGTTGAATTTATAGCTAAACTTGTACCATAATGCAGTGTACCCTTTTAATTATGAAGTATAGCTATAATGTTTGCTGGCTAATTTGGTAATATTATCTAATTTTTAGCTTTTCTGCCTTCACAATTCATTTTCTGTTTGGGGTACTTGGACTTGTGAGCTTGCTCTAGCTGTGTAGCTAGCATTACCTGGCTAATTTGGTAATACTGACTGAAAACATGGCTAACTATGTTTTCTTTTGGCTTTAAGGTTCATCCTCTGTTTGGAAAACTTGGACTTATTAGCCAGCTAATTCTCTAACAGTGTAGTTTTTGTTTTAATGTTAAGTTAATGTTTAATTGTTTTAATGGTTTATCATTTGACAAACCAGGCTACTGTTGTCAGACTAGCCACTATTGTCAGTTTTTAGTTTCCTAATTTCCAATGTTAACATCTGTCCCCTTTCGTAAACCCATCCAATATATTATTTTCTAACTCTGACTAAATAGATATCTAACTGGGGACTTGAATAACTAATGGGCAGCAGGGTAACACATAGCAATGTTCTAGCTATCCGTTAGCTGCGGTGACCTGTGCTCTCATCAGATTAATCTGGGCCTGGAAGGGGACCGCAGCACAACCATGCTACAAAAACGTTTTTCTGCACATTTTGTGCAGTTTCATATTTCCACCAGAGAGGATGCCAATTCCCCAAATTGACCAAAGTTACCCAGTGCGGCTTTAAGTTAAAGCAGTGAAGAATGGAAGCCTGGAGCAATTGTTCTTTTGCTGCACAGTCTGTGTTACTCATCCTCTAGTCCTTCATGGCTGTTGGACCATTCTCAGAGCAGCAGTGACACTGAGGTGTTCAAAAACTCTAGTAGCACTGCTGTGTCTGATCCACTCATACCAGCACAACACACAATAACACACCACTCCAGTGCTGAGAATGATTCACCACCTAAATATTTCCTGGTCTGTGGTGGTCATTTCAGAGTTCTGACCAGTGAGGGGCAGGGTAAAAGGGGGCTAACAAAGAACTGAGAGAGATGGATTACAGTCACAGTCTGTAATTGTAGAACTACAAAATGTATCCATATGGTAAGTGATAAAATGGACAATGAGTATAGATATAAGGAGGAGTACCTAATAAAGTGCTCAGTGAGTGTATATCCACCTATTCAGGGTACAGCAGGTTAGCCCTATTATATCCACCTATTCAGGGTCCAGCAGGTTAGTCCCATTATCACTAAATTTATGGCACAATAAGGCATGGCCAATCAGATCAGAGCTCATTTCAATAATCTTACATGTACAGTACTGTGCAAAATTTTCAGACACCGGAAACGACAAATAACACCAATACAAAAGTGGTGCTTTTTATGTCATTGCATTTGTTTCACCATTTCTGAACCTCTCTTTGTGGCAGCCCAGCATTGTTAATGTTTAATTCCTCTTTGTATTTATGTTTAAATGTATTTTTCTACTGTTTATATGTATATTTTATCAAACTGACTCATGGCAAAGGCGGCATCCTTTGACAGTGCCATGTTAAAAGTCACTGAGCTTTTCAGTATGACACTTTGTACGGCCAGTGTTTGTTTATGAAGAGTGGATGGCTATTTACTTGAGTTTATGCACCTGTTCGGAGTGTGTATGGCTGAAACATCTGAAATCAATAATTAGGAGAGGTGTCCATATACATTTGGCCACATAGTATATGTCATAAAGGCACAGTAACAAAAACAGCCTGTTTATGTTTTGTTCAGGATAAATAGAGTCTGGAAAATGGTTGTGTTAAAATGAATAATGACTGTTTTTGGGACATAAAACCACCCAAACGCACTAAGTGGACCTCAGGGAAAAAATACAAGGAAATTGCAGGTTATCAGCCCCTTATCTTGTCTCTCTGCTGTTTGAGCTCGCAACTTCGTTGGCTGACTCAAATCTACACACAGAAACAGGCTAAATGTACGCACAGCCTGTGGCTGTGACGTAGATACTCCCCCCACGCAATGTCAGCTTTCTGAAACGATACATTACATTGACTAAATATATTTCCATGTGTCTGGGTGTGCTTCATGGACATGCATATTATACCTAAGTATATTCTTAAATATATATAATCTAATATAAAGAGATAGGTGTAATCTAATTTAAAAAGGAATCATTATTTGAAGCCATTTCCTCTCCCGCCACAGGACTCTGTGAAGCGTGGGGCCTGAGGTGGTTGTTTGTCTTTCCCAAGCAGAGAAACCAATAAGTGGGTGGCATGGAGGTGTGAAATGGCCTTTCGCGTTTCATAAAGGTCCCAGTGTCCAAAGGAAAACATGTCGGAGTGGCTGGCCAAAAATACTTTTCACTTATCGTGTATTATCAGTTTCCATTTTAGTGTTTCCCCTCTTTGTGTTTTAAGCAGCGCATGTTTAGCTTTTTAGACTTCACCACGATGGAATGTATATTGATTCCTAAAGGGGAAGCTGTATGGTAGGAGAGCATAAATGGCCTTGAAACGGCCTTGCTGTGTAATTAGATGGGAGCTTATCACCTCCACCATTCTCTCGTTGCCCACATCAGCCAGCACAGCCATCGATCTGTGGGCTAGCATCTCACAGTGCTGAAGCAGAACCTCTGACGTTCCTCCATTGACCTGGAGGTAAGTCCCACTCAGCGCTGTCCTCTGGGAGCACTGGAAGAGATACTTTGGGGGTGCAGACGGTGTCTTCAAATAGAGATCCCAACCCTGACCTCCTCAGGAACCGTTTGCTGTGGCTACGTGTCATTTGCATGCTTCTCAGATGTAAATGGTGCTTGGAGGTCACCCTGACAAAGCCGCTGACTCTTAGGTATGGAGCAACACCCCTGGAATGTTGAAGCACTGATGTGGAACTAACCTTCCAACAGACAGCGTTTGTCCTTGAGTTCCTCTGGTTGGGGCTGCTGATGAATGTTTTTCTTGCCGGGCTGTTAAAACCCACCACTGTGACCTTTGGCCTACTCAGGCCTACATAGATTACTAAATGGATAACAAAGTTAGAGCAAACTGTGGTGTAAACACTGCACAGTTTTAGCATCACTACTTTTAGGGGTGCCAGCTATCCACACATTTTCAGTGACAGTATATTCACTGTATGGGCACATTCACACTTGGCAGGTGAGGTTCAGTGAAATCAATTCTTAGTGTGATTGTTTGAGTCCAAGTGTGCGCCAAAGTAGGTCTGAGGAGGTTGGTCTCAGTCCACATCTAAATGGACCAAAAACACAAAAATGAAACAAGCGCAGAATAAACAGTCATCTCTTCTCTACACACGCTCATCGTCAAAATAATACTTGCACAAATAGTTGTAGCCAGAAGGAAGGAATCAACCGACCAGAACCGACGTCGTGAGACATGCAAGTGATACAAGTTTCATGCTCAGCCACACATGTAAAGTAAGCAAGGACAGGCCTTATCGCAGTACCTGATTGATTAACAGCCATGATTGCGGACATTCAGCAAGCAGTGATGCCTTTCATGAGTCATCCTGTTAGTGCCAGCACCATTGGCAGACAGCTGCATGAAGCAGGACTACATACATGCAGATGGTTACACGTCTGCCCTTAGCATCACGTCAACATCACCAAAGACTGCAATGGTGCCGTGCCAGACTGTCATGGAGTAACTCAGAATGCGTCACATGTCCAGAAGGCCTGGTGTCACTCCACCTCCACCCCTACCACAAAATCTGCAGGAACTGAAAGGGGATATTCAAGCTGCATAGTATGGGATATCACAGGACACCATTAGGAACCTCTACAACTCCATGCCAAGACGCTTGGCATGTTGGGCTAGCAAACATGGTGGCCCGACGCCGTACTGAGAGACACTACTTCTCTGTGTGTAGCTCAGTAAATATTTCCCATATCGGTCTAAATTTATCATCATTTATTGTTCCTGGTAACCTTTATCTTCCTTCCCAATAGCATTACAGTCCAACACTTCCTTCTGGGTATTTTTTGACTGAGTGAATGAGTGTATTTGCATGGTGCTGTTACTGATGTTGTTTTGAATCTATATTTATAGAACGGTTTTGGTTTCGAGGCACAGTCAGATTAGGGGCTGCCCGACTGTTCATTCTTACTAGTTGACCAGTCATTTAAAAAAAGTAGTCCACTAGTCATTACCATGAAACCATTACCACAAAGTGTTCTGGACTTCTGTAGTAGTTCTCTAGTATGGCCTGGTTCTTGACACAGAGGCTACAGTTTGAGGTATAAGATGTGCACTGCAGAAGAGTTTTTCTATTTGAGTTTTAACCACAGACACTCTGGCCACAAAAGTACACAGACTATTTGATGGAAACTGCACACTAAAATCGCCACAGCTCTCAGAATTTCACCTCTCACAAGGAATTTAAATTGGCTTCAGGCCAGGCACTGTTTGATGGGAAACAGACATCTGTTTATCAACCTAAATGCTAGTAGCAAGCAGTTGCATCTCTATTAACCAGTAAGCCTTTCTGATAGATATAGGCCTTGTTGCTGAACTGGGAAACATTCCTGGCAATCCCATTTAAAAGTGTTCCTGAATCGCGTTTGAACAAGTGATAAGTAAATAAGATATCTTTGTTCATTGGCAATCTGGTAATCCAAATCCAAACGGCCTGTGACTGTACGTTTTGCATGTAATCCAAAAGTCCCTGTCAGCTAGTGGTTTCATTAGTTGTCCACACATCAGTTATATTACATATTAAAGCAACATGATGTTACAATTTGACCTTAAAAAAACATTTTTGAGAACGCTGTCACTGTCATTGCCACTCAGGGGCCGGAGCACCTGCTATTATGCTATGCAACTTTGGAGGACTAACCCTCATTTCAAGTCTCATTTCAGGCTAGCATGCAAAGAAATAAATTCATCTCATGCCAAAACATTTGGTCAATCTTTGTCAATCTCACAGCAAATAAGCCTTGAAAGTTTGTATCCTCCTGTAATACAATCCAGCAGTGTTACTCTACCTTGTAAGTCATCGTGGTTCTTTCTCTTCTGATGTTGCTTTGGCTGGTGTTGTGCCAAACTGATGACCCCTTGAGTAGAATCCCACTCCCCTTTGCATGCATGCACGTCACACAGGCATATGGAAGATACCGACTTGAGATTACACTTAGGATTTCGGGTATTCACATATAGAAGCAACTGAAATTGTGAGTATAATCTGTAGTTTCTATATGAATGTGTGCACAAGTGCATGAATTTTGCATCCTTCAACTCATCGACAAATGTACGTATGCAGCTGCGAGGGGGCTCAAAGTCTAATTTGTATGAACAACAGTGGATAAAACGAATAGCCGCAAGGATCAAGAAATCACAAAACAAGACGTGCATGCAGCCCACAAGCTCAGTTTAGCCAAAGTACACCATGATTCAGAAAGTCTGGTGGATATGATTATAGTGAATATACTTTTCACCAAATATACATGATAAAATCTGTTCGATCAGTTATGACTTTTCTGTCCAAATGGATTTTATTCTGATGGTTCAAAATTAAATATGTCAGTGTGGAACTAAACTGCGACAGTGTGTCTTTCAGACCTTGGGAACCGAACTGTGAATGGAAACACACCCTAAGTCACCATCAGGATCTGCAGCCTTGTTAAATCAAATGCAGAATCAACTCACAACACAAGCAAATGGAACTGGACTAACCACATCCTTCAGAAAGACCTTTGAGACTCTCTAGTTCCAACTGTCCTAAATAACAAACAACGTTTTTTATGAAGTCTGCCTCTTCTTTGAAGTCTAGCAATATAGTATAGCACTGAAGCATTTCCTCAAGGCCTCAGAACTTATCTCCAGGTTTATTTATCCCAGGCTTGATAAGATAATTAATGCAAACATTTAAAATCACAGGAGTGTGGTGAAGAGGTCAGCAGGGCTTGGCTCAGCAGTCATGTATTCCAAGGAACTGGACTCTGTCCTTTCTGCTCAGCTGACCGGTCATACCATGGATGGAGGGTGCAAGTAGAGAGAAAGAAACAAACAGAGGGAAGGGGAGGAGACTGAATGCAGGTATTTGTATGCTTATTAAACAGTGAAAATCCTTTCCATGAAACTCCACCACCATAGCCACCAGTACTGTACAAACACAGCAGTATCCATGAACAAAAACAGCAGCCATGTTCTTTAAGGAGAATTTTTTTTTCCAAATTTCTGCATAATTACCTAAATACTGACGACTTTAATACTTGAAAATGTATTCATTCAAAAATTCATATTGAGTTAATGTGACATGGTGCACTGCAGCGATACTTACCACCATGTAGATCATAGGCACTAGGAGCCGTTCAGATTTTGTGTTTTCTTTAATATGTTAAACTTAAGAAAATAGAAATGATGCACAAAGATTTGCATAGAAATACACTCATCATTACACAGAGAAATAAGTGTCAGATTGCAGTGCTATTCGGAAGGAAGATAAAGGTTACCAGGAACAATAAATTATGAAACATTTAGACTAGTATGGGCAATATTGAGAAAAAGTGCCTCTCAGTATGACATGGGGCCGCCATGCTTGCTAACACAAAGTGCATACATCTTGGCATGGAGTTAGAGAGGTTCCTAATAGTGGGATAATCTGCGATAATCCATCCCATGCATCTTGAATATTCTCACAGTTCCTGCAGATTTTGCGGAAGAGGTGGAGGTGGAGTGACACCAGGCCTTCTGGGACATGTGAAGCATGGCAACAAACCATTGATCCTGGCGCTGACCACGGTGCCTCCACACATGAATTTTGTGGTCGTCTCCACCAAGACAAAAGCGTGTCTCATCACTGAAGATGACCCGCTGCCAGTCTGAGTCACTCCATGACAGTCAGGCACAACACCGTTGCAGTTTTTGGTGGACATTGACGTGGTGTTAAGGGCAGTTCATGTAACAGTCTGTGTGCATGCAGTCCTGCATTGTGCAGCCATCTTCCAATGGTGCTAGTACTGTGTATTTGTAGCTTGTGGAGGCAGATGCTTTGGATGTCTGATTCCTACTAGAATTTGGACTCTGTCAGCTTCATTAGAATGCATTTCAACCATCGGACATTTTTGTTAGGTTAGGTTCACAAAAAGCCCTACAAATAAGGAAGAGAGGCACTACTAATGGAGAGAAGGCTAAGCTGATGTTCAGCTAATAACGAGCTGTAGGAATTACCACGGTGCTGAGAGATGGGTTCTGGTGAGGAAAGATTCACTTCATAGAACTCCGAACAGAGTAAAGTCACTCAGGATTTCGCCAGCTTACTCTGACTTGTGTGGGTTGGGCAGGTCTTATGTCTCTCTGGATTGAGAGACTGATAAGATTTACCGCTTGTGAGAGAGAGGTCAATGATCCACACTACACAAGGGTCAGCCAGTTCACAGTCCTGGACTATCTTTAAAAACATAAAAGCATTTCAGCAATTCGGTTGGGGAACATGTTGAGTGTGTCGGAGGAAGGTGTGAGAAGACTTCACGGCTTGTGATTGGTGGTGCTTTTGAGGAGTGACCAATTATAACGACAATGGAGCAAATAAAGAAGTAACAAAGCAAAAACTAATAACAAAGCTAATGCTAATGTAGCTCAGGTTCGAGTAATATTGCTAGTTATATTGTCAGTAGTAGTAATATTATCTAGTAATATTAATGAGTATTAACTAGCAATATTATCAAGTAATATTTTTAGTGTTGCATCAACCGTAGAGACAAAGGTGCCTGACTAACTATTTAGGCCTTCTCTTCTCAAATTAAAGCGACTGCATCACAGAGAACAAAATAACAGCTATGCTTCAGGCGCTAATTCGGCTTTCAGGGTTAGCAGCACATACTTCTGAAGACCTAACACTTCTTTACATTATTATAGGTTGTGTTTTCCATGTCATGGTATGCTAAGCATGGCCATTTTCATCATAGGACACTGATCAATGAAAGTGAACCAATCATAGCTAATTATTGTTATTAGCCTAATTTCAATATGAGCACAATATGTGGCCAACAGAGTCATAAGGGTGCCAATTTCCTGCCTGTCACACATGCACCTAATCTCTATTTTACTGTATCTGGGAAAGCATATGCCGGTGTAGTCTGACAGATTAGCGTGCCACGAAGCCTGATACAAACACATGGATGTCAAAGTTTCTTGTGTGCATCTTCATTGTCTGTCCTAGTTTTTGACTGTCATCTTGAGTGACAGGAAGCCAGGCAATACACTCTGCTGGGACTTCACCAGAGGGATGTAAGCACATTCTGGCCACATGTAATGTTGCAACACTGCAGGGCAGAGTCTTTCAGATTTTCAGTGTGACTGTGATAGCAAGAATGCAGTACAATAACACTTCTGTTAAACATGACCATCCCATGGTGTGGCAGTACCATGTTTTATCCCTGTTGCCAGTTTTATGACTCTTAATGATTTTAAAGCTCCACTCACTGGTAGAAGTAAATAGCCTACAGCAGTTGTACCCGGTCCTGGTCCTGCAGTTGCCCTGCCTTACACATTATATTGTTGTCCCTGTGCTAGTGGTGCTTTTGTGACAACTGGGACCTGGGAATTTTCCAAACCTGAACTTTTGCCTTCCCACCCCAGAGCATTTACGCAACTTTTTTGAGGTTGGATAAAACAATGGTGGCTCACAACAAGCTAGTGCTTGCTTGCTTGTCTGTTGGGAAGATTCTCATCTATGTAAGACTTCCATTAAGGCCTGGAGTGATGTTTTTTTTTTCACCCATTGGATGTGATTGTTGATTCCTCATTTGGGTCCTTATTGGGCTGGTTGATCTGACATATTAGGCTTTCAATTGAGCTCCTGAAATCCTAACCAATAGGAGAGCAGGCTTGGCTGAATCTACATGTCACAGAAAAAAACCCTTGCTGATTGCATTGTTTGAAGTCTATGAAGACTATTTTGTTTTCAACCAGACCTTTACATTGGAATAAGAGAATACTCACAGAGTGTAAATATAACAAGCACGATGATTGTGTAGACCACTGATCTTGTGTAGACCATTTGCTAATCAGTGTCATTCTCTGATACCCATGTATGGAACCCTGGGTCTAAAGGAAACTTCTCTATGAGAAACTTGAAAGGAGCTTTTAGAAATGGCCTCTGTAGTATATGGCATCATCTAAAAACATTCCAAAGCTGATATATTTTGTCCCCTGGATTTTTTTTCTCTCTTGAATATCACTGGATCCTCTGTAGCTGCATGTAAGATGATGCTACTGCGCACTGAGCCAATGTCATTAGATTGACTTTGCCAGTATGGTAGCCGTACATGCTGACCATGCAACACTGCTTAACATGACCACACCGAAAATGGTTTTCACCATTTTTCTACACATTATTAAATATTTATATATAAACACATTAATATATAAATATATTTTATTGCACAGAAATCATTACACCTTCTCTGAAGGCCTAGAAGACCTTGAGGTTTTCCCTAATGGTAAGAAACTATCTGAGAGCTTTTCATGCTCCCACAGCAGCCTAACAAGCACTGTGCTGATTATGAACGTCCTTTTTTCTGACCTCAAACAGTTGAGGTTGCATTAACGCTCCTGAAATGAAACCAGGATATGCTGAGCAAAACAATGCAGAGGGTCACAGTCATGAGTGCTTCACAACACATCTCTGGACTGGGTTGTTAATTCATTGATTAGTTGGATCAGGAGTATTAGAGGAAAGGGCCACTCTGGAGGTCAGGACCATGACTGGAAATCTCCATTAAATGAAGTGTTACATCAAGCGCTTATGGATTAAGAAATCCGTAGACAGCAAATACTGTAAATCTGCTTCAGTTTTGTGGAATATTGCATCATGTGAGTGTCTGGGACAATGGAGGAGGTGCTGGTGTGTAAACTGGCAGTACTTCCTCCTTCATTTATGAATCAGGTTCAGTTCCTCCTCTGCGGGAATGTGTGTCACAGCCTTCAGCGAGGCAGTGCATGTACTGCGCATTCCTCATGGCCCACTTGAGCTTCGCGGCTGGTCTCTGGAGGGAAAGTCCTGGTTTTCATATCTGTGCCGCTCGTTTGTTGCTAACCAGACCACTTTCCTAACCACACAACCACAGCAGCCGATTTTTGTCTGTTTTGTCAGCATAGCTGTGCGCATGGTTTGGTCTTCAGTTTGGTGCAATCTCTGTGGTGGTGCACTTGCTAATGTTTGGCCTAGAGCCTGTTTGAAGCTGCTATGTTGCAGCATAGAGGAGTCTTTCACTGGGAGTATGTGTGCAGGGTTAAAGCAGATGACTAATCCTTATCTTACACAAGCCCGTTCCTTTCCTCTGTCTCACTGGTATACTCTGCTTCATCCCGTCCCGGTTCCCCTTTTCTCTCTACCTCTCTCTTTTCTTCTTTTGCTTCTCCAAAGCCTTTTCCCAAACTCTCATTGTGGGCCTAGATTCCTCAAAATAAAGGTGCCAAAAAGGGTTCTGCAGAGTGATGCCATAGAAGAACCTGTTTTAGAACCTTTCAATGGGTTGTTGGCTAAAGAACTGTGTTTGTAAATACGTGAAGAACGGTTTTAAAGTCTAAAGAAAGGTTCTATCCCAAATACTTTCCCAAAACCGTTGGAGAACCTTGATTCTTAAGAGTATGGGATCACACTTCTGAATTAAGAACCACTGAAGAATCTTTATTTTCTAATCTTCTCGAATGAAGAGAAATGAAGACGTGCAGGGCCAGACGAGAAACCTTAACACATTAGCATGTGCATGGTGATGGCTGGGGGATCCTCCGCTAACAGTCATATGCTCAGTGAAGCTCCTCCCCCTGAGGGCTGTGCTCACATTAAGCAGATCCAGTAAGCTGGTGTTCTGGTGCACCTCCAACAACAGCTGTTTCTGAGAGAGAGGGAGGGAGGGAGGGATAGAGAGAGAGAGAGGTGGTGTAGCTGGCAAAAGGAGAATTAGTGAAACGGGGCTTCGTTTGACTCATTTACTCATTTGCATAGTAATTTGACATTTTCAGCACCAAAAGGAAGTGAAAAGGCTCATTTTACTGTCCGTCTCTGCAGTGGGCAACTGAAGTCACTTGTCTGCTGGAATGGCAAGCCTGTAGGAGCCCTCACCGTAGAAAGCCCATAGGCTGACATTTGAGCTAGCAGAGTGGGAGGCATTTGCTCCGGTCAGTGCCCTAGTTGCCTGGCACCAGAGCTGCCAGATGCCTGTGCTGCATCAGTCACATTTTTGAAAGACTGGTACTTAGTGAAAGCACAAGCTGTGTACATGTGTGCAAGTGTTTATGTATGTGTGTTGATGCGTGTGTGTGTGTGTGTGTGTGAATGTGTAAATGTAATCTATAACTATTCTATAAGGCTGTAAGAAATTGCCTAGGCCCCCAGAGCTATAAGCTGTTTATTGTAATTGTTATTATTATTAGGGGTCCAAGCAAGAAGTTCTGGAACCCTATTGTAATTGTTAGGATTTTTCTTCCTCTTTTCTTTATCTTCTTCTTTTTCTTATTATTATTGTTCTCCACTAATATGAGGACCGATTGTGGAGACCAAACCGTAAGTCGTACAGACATGAAACTTGGTCAATAGGTAGTAGTCCCTCCTGCTACTCAGGCGTGAGACATGAGCTCATTTAATTCATTAATTTGTGACTTATTTATTGTATGTATAGTACTGCACAAAATTCAGAGACCCTCATTTAATCTAATATCCACTCAAAAGTGCCATTAAATAATAATTAATTAATTTTTCAACATAAGAAAATATAACAAGCAAACAAGAAGCCATATGTTTAAACATGAATTACACAGCCTTTATAACTAACACCGTTTTCAGTATTTAGTGTGTCCAAAATTTTTCTTTTCAGGAGACATGATTCCAGCTTTTCAAAGAAATCTGCAGGGATGTTTTTCCACATCTCCAAAGTTCAGTCCTGGAAACTGGTTGCATGTTTTGTTTCTCGCAATCCAAATAATCCCAAATACGTTTAGTGGTGTTGAGGTCTGGACTCAACTTGGGGTGGTCAGTCCATTGTTTTGAGAATACCAGCAGCATCTTTGTTTGATTTGCAAATTTTCTTATCTTTTGTCTCTGTCTCTTTTTCTCTATAACGGCTTCTTGATAGCAACACATCCTTTCAGATCAATTGCAGTAAGTTGTCGTCTTCTCACAGTGGAAGGATGGACAGGTGCAGGACTACATGCATACAGACTGTTATGAGGACTACCCTTAACACCACGTCAACGTCACCAATGACTGCAATGGTGTCAGACTGTCATGGAGTGGCTCAGAATGGCAGTGGTTCATCTTCAGTGACATGTCCAGCTTTTGTCTTGGTGGAGACGACCAAGGTCAGCGCCAAGATGAACGGTTTGTTGTTATGCGTCACAAACATGGGACTCCATACTGAAAGACACCACTCTGTATGTGTAGCTCAGTAAATATTGTGCAGATCAGTCCAAATGTATTATCATTTATTGTTCCTTGTAACCTTTATCTTCCTTCCTAATAACATTGCAATCTGACACTTCCTTCTGGATGCAACTATTCTTTTAATGATGGGTGTAAATGCACCATACATATACTGTGTGTTTACACTGCTGTTATTAATTTACAGAAATAAAAGGCATAATCATCAAAGCAAATGATAACCTTCATTTCATTGAGATTTGCTTTTATTTTAATGGTTATTACTGTTGTTATTATCATGGTAAAATACTGTATCTATGTCAGAAAACTACTTACAGTAAGGAATCTGTTGAACTACAGTAGAAGGCAGTATTTTATAAGATGTTAAATGTCTATAAATCATTGAGGAAACATACTTTTACTGTTAGTGAGCAGGTTTTGTCTGGTAGCCCTGCTTACAGATTGTTCAGACGTAGAATTGTTTAGCTGTATTATTGCACAAATCTAATACCCCACATAAACAGTTGTACATGGCTGCGTGTGCATGTGTATGTATATGCACATGTGAGTGGAATGCCCACTGAGCAAGTCAGCGTGGAACTGAATGCTGAAACAGCTTTATTTGGGCTGACAAAGATGATCCCGGAGCTGGTCACATGGGAACGTAATTTTGATTCACAATGTCAGTTGTGAAGCTCGCAAGTCAAAATGAGGAATGAGGAGGATTCAGTTCATTTATCATTTGTTCTGTTTTTTTCTTTACCCTTCTGCAATGAAAAAGGAAAACAACCAGCGCACTCTGGGTGTTCTGGCAAAGCCATCTTCAAAGGAGTGCTCCGAATCTCGTGCTGCACAAAGAACGGGAAAAAAGGAAAAGCGATAAGTCAGCCGACTTATTTCGTGGCCCCGCGTTTACAGAAACTGCCATTTTTAAGCCAGCATCTGTTTGATGCGATGGCCTTCTTCAGGAAACTGGTGCCCAACTTCCCAGTTTCCCAATTTTGTGTAAATACACCATAATGTATCTGCTTTCAACTGTTACAAAAGGCATTTCCAGCCAGCTCTTTGATGAAGACTTTGTGGGAGAGGAAAAGCTAAAATCACCTTTAGGCAAAAAGACTAATCTGCAGGGCCACTTACGCAACCCAGTTATGAAAGAATCCATATTTACCTCCTTTTTCTTTGGACGAAGTGTGTGCTGTGAAAGAGTCACGTTTGCATGTGAAACTTCTCTGGCCGGAAGTGTGATGCTGGCCTTTTGCAGTGTAACTGCAGGAGAGATGCTGCTGCTGCCCGTGTTTATATTTAGCTCTTTTCCCCCTTTATGAGCATGAGGTGGAATGGAGTACCAGTAGTTGTATAATCTTCATATGACTAACCACTGCAGCACAGCAGAGACTTACAGCAGCAGCCCCGTCAGAGATGAGGTACAAGCTAGCAGGGTCAAGCACACATACATTCACACATTTGTTTGATTTTATGCAGCGTGAGAACATGGAGTACATGCATATCTTTATGTACATATATGTAATATTAATAGGATGTGCACAAGTACCTCTAAGTAATAACAATGTTCTATGTACAGCACATTGCCGCATATAAGCTCACCGGACAAAAAAATGAGTCACCTGTGACTGAAACGCACCTAACAGCATGTAATACCTCCTTGAGCACCAATAACAGCTGGGTTTTGATTTGGCATGTACTGGACAAGTTTCTGGATGTATGCCACAACAGTGTTCAGCCATTCCTGCATCAAAGAATTGCCCAGTTCAGCCAGATTTGGTGGATGCCTTCCCTGAGCAGAAAGCACTATACCACCTCTGCTCAATCTATGAATCCCATCACACACCCACAGGTATTTATAGTCCCATCATCCTTGTGCAATACCACCTGCAGAAACTGGAAGTTGCTACCACCTTAAACATGCAAGGTGACTCATTTTTTGTCCGTGGAGCTTGTAGTTTTACTTGCCATGATTTTATATTACATATTTACCCCCACTTTATTAGTCACCAGCCTTCTGCCTCCACTCACTGTGCATTTTAACAGCTCCACTGAGGTGCGTATAGGTGCACTTTGTAGCTTTAAAATCACAGACTGTAGACCTTTGTACTCTTTTTCTTTGTATTATTTGTTATGCCAATTCTAGACCCCCACAGGACCACCACAGAGCAGGTATTATGTGGGTGGTGGATCATTCTCAGCACTGCAGTGACACTGATTTAGTGATGGTGTGTTAGCGTGTGCTACCCTGGTACGAATGAACAGTGACAGTAGATATGAGGAGGAACACAATTATATCCTACATGATTTAAGCAATCGCAGGAGGTCAGTTCATCATAAAACTTTGCTTTGGCACAATGTAAAGACAACTGACATTTTCATATCATATAAACAATGGAAAATGGAGATATAAGGTTATGTTCCGATAGCAACAATATGGGAAAAAACTTACATGCAATAATAATATGTCCTTCATGTCATGTACTGTATATAGGTAAGTGCCATTATGTGATAATAATATGTCCCACATGTGTCTAATGCATTACTCAGAATCAAAATTTTAGATTTTTGTTATTCTTCATTTTTTCACATCATTTGAAAAAACCAGCTGCTCTTTATGTTGTATGGAAATTTTGTGTCAGTGGAACAATAGAAACGACCTGCAATAAAATCTCCTTACATTAAATTATATTAGGTTATTGTTTTGTCTGACAGCGACAATACATAAGTACCTTTATGAATGAATATTATAGTAATAATAATAATAATAATAATAATAATAATAATAATAATAATGATAATAATAATAATAATAAGAAGAAGAAGAAGAAGAAGAAGAAAAATCTTTACTTATAGAGCACTTTTCATAGCGGTGGCAGCTCAAAGTGCTTTACAGACAGTTGTCATCAGAGTTTTAAGCCAAATAAGACACAGATCAAATTTATAAGCACCAAGAAGATGTAAGAGTTGTAATTAAACACCGAGTTTAAGAGATTCGTTTTTAAACTATTCTTAAAAGTGAGCACTGAGCTAATAGAAGTTGGTATTGAGTTCCACAGTTTAGAAGTAGAATAACTGAAAGAGGTCTCTCCCTGTTTACTGTACTTTATGTAAGGTGTTCGCAGAAGGCCAGGACATCTGCAGATCTAAGATCATGAGCTGGAACATAAACAGAGGGACATTTTGTGATCATTGACCAGTAGCAAGATTCTGTTCTAATGGATACAGGTAGCCAGTGAAGTGCTTTTAAAACAGGATTGATATGAGCTCTCGTTTTTGTGTTGTTGTTAGGATCCGTGCTGCTGTGTTTTGTACCAGTTGTAGGGGATGGACTGTTTCTTAGGAACTGCAGTAGGAAGAGCATTACAGTAATCAATTCTGCTTGTAACAAACACATAAGCAAGTTTCTCTATGTTGCTCTGAGATAGAAAAGGTCAAGCTTTAGCATTATTTCTCAAATGATAAAAGCTACTTTTTATCATACTCGAGACTGCATTTCCATGCGGGATGAAACAGAGCTATAGAGTCTAAGATCACACCCAAGTTTCGGACTTCACGTTTGGTATCTGTGGCTTTAGTTGTATAAACTTTTGGGACATCCACTGAGAAATATCTGACACATCACTTGTAAATCTGTCTACCAATTTTGGATTATCAGAGGGAATGGAAATGTATAATTACATGGCTTAGTTATAATCATTTATATCATGTTTCCTAATGAAGTCACCTAGAGGAAACATGTACAAAGAGAAAAGGCCCCAAATCTGACCCCTGTGGTACTGCACAAGAAATATTTTTTGATAAATGATTTCCCAGTCAAACCTGTCTACTTGTTAAATATGATTTAAACCATTCTAAAACTGTGCCTGAGAGGCCGACCCAATGTTCAAGACAGTGGATTAAAATGATCAACAGTATCAAAAAGTCGCACTAAGATCCAATAAGACCAAAATAGAAGGATTTTGTACATCAGCATTAAGTTTGAGGTCATTAACAACACAAACTAAACCTGACTGAAACTTCTCATATAAGTGTCTCATATTGTTGGCTATCAGATAAGTGACTTTTTCTAAGACCTTACTTAAGAAAGCAAAGAAACTGGTCTAAAATTGTTTAGCATGGTTGGATCCATGTTACTCTTCTTTTGTAGAGGCCTAAAAGCATCTGGAAAAACACCAGTTGACAGAGAACAGTTTATAATAGTTAAGCCATCAGACACCACGTTAATGAATGATCACATGTAGATGAACTTAATTTATTTATAACATGTTGTAAGCTTCTGATAACTGATAGTAGAGAAAGTTGCCAATACAATGAAGGTGGCTTATCTGGAAGGTTACTGGAGCTTGTTCCAGCTGGCTGAGATATGCTCTGTCTATCAATGCTATTTTATTTTGACAATGAATTGCAAACTCTTCACAGGCTTTGGAAGATAGGTCACCATAAAATGAGTTAGCAGAAACATTAGGATTAATTAGGATTAATTATGGTGGAGTGAAGGACTTTAGGATTATCTTTGTGTTTATTAATTACTTCGGAGAGGTATAAGCATCAATAAGATCATTTTCATAGCTTTATTGTAGGTAGAGATCTGCTCTTTGAGAATATTATAATGTAGCTACAGTTTAGTTTTCTTCCATATGAGCTCTGATTTACGATGACTTCTATGTTGTGTTTCCTCATTCATACATGGGTTCATTTGGAATACAGTTGAGTTCCATTTGGTGCAAGAATGTCAAGACTTTCCTTTAATCAAGCATTTAGATCAGAAACCAGATCATGAGAGAGACATCCAATGAGAAATATCTGACACATGACTTATTAACCTATTTTAGATTATCAGAAGGAATGGAAATGTATAATTGCGTGTTATCAGAGTTACGATCATTTATATCATGTAATTGTACAAAGAGAAAAGGTCCTAAAACTGACCCCTGTGGTACTCCACAAGAAATATTTTAGATTAATGATTTCCCAGTCAAACCAGGAACTGTCAACTTGTTAAATATGATTTAAACCATTCTAAAACTGTGCCTGAGACACTGACCCGGTGTTCAGGAAAGTGGATTAAAATCTTAGGATCAACAGTATTAAAAACTGCACTAAATAGAAGGATTTTGTACATCAGCACTAAATCTCATTAACAACACAAACCAATGCTGTCTCAGTACTACGGTTAGAACACAAGCCTGATTGAAACTTCTCATATAACTCGTTGGCTATCGGATAAGTGACTTTTCCTAAGACCTTACTTAGAAAAGGAAAGTTTGAAATTGGTCTAAAGCTGTATTTGATGCACTATTAGAAACATTTAAAACTTAGAAAGTACAAGTAATAGCATTAATTGTAAGTCACATGAGTATCACATACAATTATATACAGAAAAAGCAAATCCTTTGTTTTTAATTACCCGATTAGCTGGATTTCTGCTGTTATGATGGATGCCGTATGGGGTTTAGCACTGTCTTGCTGAAATATGCAAGCCCTTCCCTGAAAGAGATGTATTTGATATGGGAGCAGACGTTGCTCTAAAACCTCTATCATTGCATTTTATTTTTAGTTACATTCATTTACTGTTTATACAGCGTCCTACCTTTTTTGGAATTAGGGTTGTACTTACTTTCCTTAAAAACATATAAACTTTCCTTAAAAACATAAACAAATAGTTTGTTCTCTTTATGTTAACATTCTGTTTGTTTTGAGAAACACTGTAAAGCACACTGAGTTGCATTTATGTATGAATGATGCTATAAAGACTACTATTAAAGATCATTATGTAATATTGTTAGAATAATATGCCATACCTGTATTATATGTAAGTGTAACTATGTAAATAGCCTGTCTGTAAACCTAACCCTATCCTTAACCTCAGTAATCAAAAAGAAATTGTTTTTTTCTTTCAGTTTTAAAAATGAAACATGGATACTGCATTGTGTCATATCTGCCATCCTGACACATCCTGTTATTTTCTGGTTTACCCACAAATTCAGATCTTTCTTGGCCTGAAAACATACAAAAACAAACAAAACACACACACACATACACGTGGTGTAATGTCTAACCGTCCATGCAGCCCTGTTCATAATCAGGATAGTGGCCCTGTGCATAATTCAATTACCCAGAGGTTTGCCGTTAAAGGAGTGTGTGTCTGTGATAAGCGAGCTGCCTTATCACATCCCATGTCTCTGGGCACAAAACGCACCTCCGCACTGCTGATGGTCGTGGGAGTGTTTAGAGAAAGAGAGGAATAGAGGGGTTAGGGCCATCATTTCCATAATTATCATTTTGTCCTTTTGGGACCGGCATGCATTCAGTTTATCGTTGGCCATTGTGTGGGATTCATGAGAGCGGCATGGATCTAACCTGCTGGTCCTCTGCTGAATGCTGGTGTGGGCAGTGGCCCAGCCTGACTCTCTATTTGCAGCGACGGTTATTGGAATGTCACATGTGCAGATAGTCCCTTCATGCTTGTTTGCAGCCTCTGCAGTTGGTACCTCATCATGTAAATGTGTGAACAGAAAACATATGGGCAGAGTTCCAAACATACTCCTGGGTTTCTGTGAAGTGCACAGAAATGAAAAGGAAACACCCACCATCCTTGTTTCTCCATCTCCTGTACTCTCTCAGGAAAGCTTGCTTTACCTGTCTTTACCAGATCAGGTGTAGCCTTAGTACGCCCGCCTACTGTGTTAGGCCATGCTGGTTTGATGGTTTAGAAACCTTCTGCTCTGTTGTGTGTGCATACAGAACTATGTGCTTGTGTGTGAGCTTGCATGCCCATCTGTATCCAAGTGAATGCACGTACATATGAGGCATGGGGGGAGGGCAGTGCTTTTGTGGTTTCTGACACAGCATGACTTGCTCTTTTTTACGGAAATGGAAAACAGGTACAATTCTAGCCATTCAAATTACCAGGACACATAGTTCCATTGAGCAAAGCATGTCTGCCATAAAGACCAAAGTGTTTTAGTGGTAATAGCATCCCCTTGTGGTGAATCTTCAGTCTGCTAAACATGAATGAGTGAGTGTGTGAAAGAGTGAATGGTTGACTCACAAGCTAGGCCCATGACAAGCTTCGTCCAGGACCAAAAAACATACATTACCTTTAATTTGATAGCATTTCACTGTGTTGTTGTTAGATTGACAGCTGAACATTTGATGCAGGGATTAATTTGTAAATAATAGAGGTCTGGAATACTATATACTGACAGTAGGGATAGATCCAAAAGGAGAACGGGTGCTGTCTCTCCATGCGCCCCAGGGAATCAGCTTAGGTTCCGGTTTGTGCACCTAATTTTGAACCATTCTGCATATTTCCACCAAAAATAAGTAAGTTTGGAGCCTGGAAAGTTTTTTCCCAGCTGGAACCAAAGACTAGTAGGTTCCTCAGCAGAAACCATGGCAACATCCGTGGGTGTGTCAGATGTTGAGGAAAGACAAGGCAGCAGCGTTCTTTTGGTCAAAAAGGAGCTATGTAAAGTGATCAGGTCACGAGAGACTTGGCCATGCAGAGTGAACATGCCCATAGGCTCACAGGAGTGCAAGGTCACAGTAAGAAAGACCTTATTTTGTTGCTGCCGGTGTTGATGTGCTGATTGTGCTATGATACACTGGGTCGTACGGCTGTTAGGCAGCATTAAGCGTCTACAATGTAAGGACAATGTGTGGATAAAAGTGACCTGCCTGCTTCTTGGTTATTATAGTAGCAATGGTTCTCCACTGCTGCTGTTTTCAGTAAAAGGACATTCATTTAAAGCCATACGCTTCCTGTGTCTTATTCTACGATGCTGTTTCAAAACATAGGTTTACCAAAAACTCAATAATAATAACTACAAATATATATATATATATATATATATATATATATAGTTATTTGTGAACAGAAATCTTGATACATCTCTACAGATTGCCATATGAGCTAAGAGCTAAGATGTTATACTCTTTCCAGTACTTATATCAGAGTAATATTTGAGAATTGTTTTGCAACCCAAACAGCTACTACTGTCTTTAAAACCATTTTCTGGACAGTGCATATCTATACTATTAAAACCAGAAAAGCAAGTGTGTTTGAGATTAGCTAACTACCCTATGCAGCTTCAGACAAGACAGTAATGGTTTGCAGTGGTTTGTGCAGTGCTAACCTGACAGCTGTAAGTTTACATTACCTCTTAACTACTTTAGCCTTGTAAGTTCAGGGCAAAATCATAAGTATAAGGTAGCCAAATGTTTTGGCTGATCATCTACATTTACGAAAAACTTTTTGAAAATTAGTTTTGAGCCAACCCCTTGCATTACTAAAATTACTTTCTTTAATGAATCAGTAGCTTGTTTGCCACCATTCTTCCAAAATGGGGTTGTCAGGATGGGAGTCATGTATTCTTCCCTGTCCATCCTCTCCAGTGCTGCTGCCCATAAATTAGAATGTCTCTGGGGATGCCCAAGCAGCTTAGCACTCGAGAAACTGTTCTACCTCCAATAGTAAACTGGCCTAGTTTGCCTGGGCTACATCTGGCACTGAACTCAGCATTTCAGCAGGTGGGCTGTCAGCACATACTCCAGCAGCTCTCTTATGCACTGATATCGCCAAATCCCATGCTAAACAAAGGCCCAGCTGAGACCTGAACCGGCCCTACACCCCACGCCTTTACAACAGAGAGATTCTGAAGACAGAAACAGGACTAGAAAGGCCCTTGGGGACAAAAGAGAACTTTCTCACCTTTTCATTACTGAGATGAAGCTGCCCTGATATTTACCTTGAAGTAATGTTTAATTCAACAACCAAGAAGTGTACTTTCACTTCTCCATTTCAAGAATACAAAATATCTGTGTGAACACATAGTAAAATTCTACTACAATCTTATCAATAAATTCTTCTTTGTCTATAATCAGTGTGATTCCAGGCCACACAACCATAAAACATTTATGAATTCTTAGGAGTAGGCCTGTAACGCTGGCCTGTCAAACATATAAAAAATTAAAGATGCTGAAGACTACCTTGGAGGAAATCTACTGAAAAACATCTGTCTGGTTCACTAAAGAATCTTTCTATGGGTGGTGCGGTCCAGAACCATTTTTGTGCATGAGTCAATATTTTAACTCTTTTCACAATGGCCATAAAAAGCAATTTCCAGTTTCGGAGAAAGTTTCCAAAATATTTTTCTTTAATAATATTGATGGAATAGCAAGGTAACATTCATAAAAGTGTTTTTGCTGTGGTTAAAATCTTCTTTTTATTGTCAGTGGCATTTGTACTAGTTTTTTTTACATCATGAAAGCGAAGGCTGAAGCCTGGCTTCCTTTGTGGAGAGGTGTGAAGTGTTTTCAATTTGTTCACTCTTTTTGCTCGCTAGCAGCTCAACAGAGCCAACAGTGACTCAATTAGAGATTTACAGGGAATGATATTTGTATTTGATTATACGCTTATCATCAAAACAATGGTTGCAAACTTAGTGGGTAGATTTGACATTGTGAGACATGAACCTTATCGCTGTACCTGACTGACTATATAAGGTCATCCTGTTGTGCATGCTTTCCATTCTGTGCTGTTGTGTTGGTAGCATGCTTTGCAAGGGAAGCATGCCTCCAGAGAAGAGTTCAAAAGCAATTCAAGCAGTTGGTGGTGTTCAAGAGGGGTTGCATCGTTGGGCTCCAGAAGAAGAATGGCCGTGCAGAATCTGCCATAGCACACTGTAGGCGGCAATGGATAGAAGAAGGCATGCACCAGTGACATGAAGGATCTGGGAGACATACATGAACCATGGAGAGAAAGAACTGACAAATTGTCTAACATGCACCTGACGCCATACTAAGAGACACTACTTCTGTATGTGTAGCTCAATAAATATTGCCCATATCAGACTAAATGTATCATCATTTGTTGTTCCTGCTAACCTTTATCTTCCTTCCAAATAGCATTCCTTCTGACATTTCTTTCTGGGTGCAGCTATTTTTTTGATGATCAGTGTATTAATTAGCATTGAGCTGGTGGAATGGCTACTAGGGGGCAGAGCCTACAGATAATGTAATGGTTCCATATCAACAGACCATATATCCAACCCTTTAATGAATCAGTTTCACTATTTTTAAGAGTGAACTCAGAACTCTGAGCTGGTTCTCCCTAGTGAATGTGAGCCTAGTAGACCAAGATGGACCAAGCCCTGAACTGAGTTTAGGAAACCATCAGACTGATTCCAGTTCAGTGTCTGCAAGCATAAACACCCAGTCTCTGGTTGTTCTCAAGAGTGGTGGCATCTGCTATACCCATTCTGAAACAAAGCAAGGTTTGAACAATCAGATTACAGTGTGCCAGGCACAGTAACTGTAACCTGGCAAGGAAGGAGACAGGAACATGCCAGAGGAGCCACCAGGACTAGCCTGTATCTCTGTAAGCTCGAATAACAAGAGCACCACAGAATGCATGCAGTAAGACTTTTATTGTTGATCTGGTCTCCGCTGTACACTGTGTGGGCTAGTTGTGTCAATCACTTTTCAATAGGTGGTAATTTAACATGGGCGATTTTGCACTGTGAATAATCACATTATTCTTGCACTGCTGTTCATACAATGGAAGACAACTAGCACTGTTTTCTCTTCTCTGTTATGCAGACTTGTTATGTTTTTTGAGGGCTCTTTGTAGGTTTAGTCACTGGGCAGGAGGTGGACAACACTGGCGGGAAATGAAGTCCACCAAATGAGGACACAAAGGCAGGAATGCCACACATGCAGCAATGTACACATAGGTTATAACCACTGTGATGTGGTCACTCTCCAGCATTGTACACGAGCCCCACAGGTCACTCGCCCACAGGCGAATCCAACTGAGAGGCCTCCGGCCATTGTCCTAAACATTGCCTTGTTTTGATGTTCGCTGGTGTAACATTGAATTCCAGGTCAGGTCAAAGATAAAAGTGAAAATCTGAAGGGAGAGGTTCACGGTTCTAGGAAGTTGTGGGGAAGATACAAACGTTAGATAGCATATGTCCCAATGTCTAAGTCAGCTGGACTTCTACCTTTTCCTGGAAGGAGTGTGTAAGAGGGTTCATGAAAATGTTGTCATGTACACTGTAATCTCAATGTTGTTTGACCTTTCTTTCGAAGAGTATTGACTGTGTGCACAGCAATAACTCCAGTTGTTTTGAGCTATCACAGAGCTAGATGAATGAAATCAGCTTCAAGTGTGAACAGTAGAGCTGCCACATCTGGGCACAACACATTTTTGGGTGTAAATCATAACAAAGGTGTTTGCTAAGTGTTGCTCAAACACTACAGTAGGAGACGCCAGTTTGCTAATTGGTCTAAACTTACTTTGCACACAGAAGCAATGATGATCAGCATAACTTTAATTTGCTTGGATTTCGACTTTCTGCGTTACTGGGCTGGTTGATTACCAGAGCTGGATGTGTCTTACTTATACAATATAGTGTGCTCGGCTATTTTTGTGTCTAAAAGAGGCCATGTTCATACTTTTTCAGTCCTTCAGTACTTATAATGGTCCTCCCCACATTTACCTCCAAAACGCTAATTGTTGCTAATGCAGGGCTCAATTAACTCAAAGTTCTTGTAATGAGAAGTCCCAAAAAGCCCCAGTCACCAGCATGCAAAACTACAGCTAGTTTTCCACTACATACCACCAACTTGACTCGACTTGCCTTTTTTTGGTTTTCCGTTAGGAAAACCTGGTACTGGGTATTATTTTTGGCTCTAGCTCTACCAAGGTTCCAAGTGAACTGGGTTGACACCAAAAGTGACACTAAAAATACTGCAGAATACTGCTGAATACTGGTCAGAGAGAATCATCAATATGGCTACTTTTCCTACCAGGTTAGCGAACCGTCTTGCTTTGCCTTTGAGCAACTACAATGGTCTCATCCTCTGTCTTTTGTCTTGCTGCCATCAGCTTCTTCTGAACAAAATAGTCTCCTTCTCACACAGGTGTTCCATGCAGCAATGAGGGCGAATTATAACTGCAGTGCAAAACAAAGTACCTGGTACCAAGTGTTGATTTGAGCCATGGAAAAGCGACACATGTAATATTCAGTTATAACTAATTTTAGGAGCTCCACAGTCTCATATAACAGCAAGAACTAATCTTGAAAACTTACTGTAGTTATTAACACCATCCACCGTCTGCAAATGGTGATGGCACTAACAGAATGACTCATGGAGGGCATCACTGCTTACTGAATGTCTGCAATCATGGCTGTTGGGTCAGTCAGGTACAGAGATAAGGCCCGTCCTTGCTTACGTCACATGCGAGGCTGAGCATGAAACTTGAATCATTCGCATGTCCCACGATGTCAGACCTACCCACCCAGTTTCTCTCCTGTCGGCGGATACCTTCTGGGTTCAACTATTTGTACACTGATTCTTTTGATGATGAATGTATTTAGCAAGTTCATTTTTGGACTGCAATATTGAAAGTAAATTTGATGGATAGTTTTGGGCGGGCCCCATCATAGTGCGAGTATGACTTCATTTTACAAGGATGAAGTTCCTGTTAGGGCTTTCCAGTGCAGCGCACATAAGGGAACCTATATCCTTTGATACCACATACAGAACTCTCACACAGTAAAAGATGGAATGATCTCTGGTCTTGAGCCTTGTTTGAGCCATCTGACTGTGTGGAATCTCTCTTGTTTGACTGTGTATGCACCTACTATCCTAAATCCGCCTTCAGTAATCCTGACTCTTTTCAATCTGGGGGAAAAAATAAACACATCAGAGAAGGGAAAGCAGACGGGAGTGTGCTACATAAATCAGCCTAGTCTTCTCTCTCTCTCTCTCTCTCTCTCTCTCTCTCTCTCTCTCTCACACACACACACGCTAACTCTCATACATCCACTATGGCTGCTCCCGCCTTTTTCAGTTTCTCCCTCCACCTTCCCTCTCTCTCTCCCTTTCTGCGCTTCGCTCTATCTTGACCAAGGAGGAGGAGGGCGGGGTATCTATCAAACGTAGAAACGCGGAGAAATGTCCGGTGTCCCTGTTCCCTGTCTGAGGCAAGTTTGTATAAGACCAGATGACTTTGAAAAAATCCTGTGACCTGCTTGACCGTCCATTTATTTAACTAGCATGACAGACGCGAGCGCGCGGCTCCGGCTCAGCGCTCCGTTGGCCCTGTGCGCGCGAGTCATGTGACGGACGTGCACGTGTTGACTGGAGGAAGCTGCTTTTCAGCACTACACTGCCTGCCCTACTCCACGCTCATACACCCCTCCACCTCCACCCCCCGGCCTCTCGGATAGCAGCACCGCTAGCCAATCACAGCCCTGCTGGCCTCACGTGCTTTGCATATCAGTAGTACGCCTGTCCAATCACAGCGCGCGGGCTCGCCTCCGCCTCGCCTCCTAGTCCAGTGCGTTGAAGGCGCTGCATATCATAGTGACACGCTGTAACTAACTTGTCCTGTTCAGTTAAACTTCACCCATGAGGGCGTAATGAAGATACACGTATTTGCGCGGTTAAACGGTCCATTTCTTACCAAGCTTGCTCAGCTTGTCCTTCAGGGGGCCTGATACTGTAATTCCAACAATGCTCAAGGTTAGGGTAAACAAGCCTTTCTGAACCATTGGGATTTTTCCATGACACTGTGACCACAGAGTAGGCTTTTCAGGAACAAGCATGGGGGAAGCTCTTGTAGCCAGAAGATTAGCTCCTAATAGGAGACGATTAAAGTGCCCATATCCTGGAAAGTTCAACTTGATTTGATTAAAAAAGGAATCTTATGTAACATCAAGTACAGCTTGTATCTACACTTAGTGTCCATTTTATCAGACCCCTTTACTATATAGGTGCACATTGTAGTTACAATTAGACTTGTAGTTACAACAACAGACTGCAGTCAATCTGTTTACTGTCTACTTTGTTATGCCACATTTACCCTGTTCTGTAATGGTCAGGACCCCCACAGGACCACCACAGAGCAGGTATTATTTGGGTGGTGGATCATTCTCAGCACTGCTGTGACACTGCTGTAGTGGTAGCATATTAGAGTGTGTTGTGCTGGTATGAGTGAATCAGACACTATAACTCTATTAGACAGTCCAACCTTGTTGGTCCACCTTGTGCAGGGCACAGGACATTGCCCATGGGACACCGCAGCCTGGATATGTTTGGCTGGTAAATTATTCTCAGTACAGCAGTGACGCTGAGGTCACTCCAGTAGTACTGATGTGTCTGATCCACTGACACCAGCACAACACACACTAACAAACCATCATCACATCAGTGCTGAGAATGATACACCACCCAAATAATACCTGCTCTGTGGGAGATCTCGAATAGACAGTGTGTAATTTTAGGGCTACAAAGTGCACCTACTTTATAGGGTGAGTGGCGCTGATAAAAATGGATAGAATATGTAGATATAACGTAGCTGTACTTAACAAAGTGGAGTAACAAGTACAGTAACAAAAACACCCTGAATAATTGTAAGAGATAAAGAGAGGTAGTATAATGGTCCTGTAAAATGATCTCTGACCATTGTTGGTGTATGAAACCGCAGACGCATGAAAGTAGACCTAGAATAATACAATAATGTAGAACATGGGTATTTTAAAATTGGGTAACTCAAAACAGGGGTATGGGAGATTGCAAGGTCATTTATTTTATTGACAAAATAAACTGTCTGCTGCAAAATACAGTGCAGTTCATACATATCTGTAGAGTTTTGTTTTTAATCTGTAGTCCTGCTTATATGGTAATATTCAAAGCTCCTCATTTCAGGAGATCATGCAGTATAAAATGCAAATGTTGGGCAGTCCATGACTGCCTGAAGTCTCTGACTCAGGCATCCCCACACCATTGTTCTTCTGCATGCTGCAGTTTCAACCAGTTTGAAGGCATCTGAATGGATCTGATCAGGTAAGATGATTTTATTCAGTTCTGAACTTCTCCATGTTGTTGCCATCGGCCGTGACATCAAGACAAGTCAGTTCCACTCAGCTCAGACATATTAAAGTGGTTTTAGCTAAATGTACCTTGAGGCTTGTCAGTGCCGTGCATTGTGTAATGTCTGGGGTCATGAGAGTGCAATTTTCTTCTCGTTTTGTGTCAGTCTATGCCTACATATATCCTGGAGAATGTTCTAGATCTGTTTCCTTCTAGATTTCCAGGCGGTAAAACTGGCAAACGCCCCGGGCTGTTCTTGCTTTTTAACAATATTTTAAAACCAACGTTTTAAAACATGTGGACTGTTTTACAAAGATCCCCATTCCCACCACGTGGAGGAGAAAACATCACCTATTTTTTCTGCTTCTGTTTCCAGTAACAGAATGCAAAAAATATTGACTTAGTGTTTCAAAAAATTACTTACTTCCTAAAAATATTGACTTCATATCTCAAACTTTTCTTGAAATACTGAATTAGTATCTCAAAATAATATTATTATTATTTTCTCAAAATATTAATCAGAATCTTTGACTTTGGCTATTTAATTAACAGGGACAATGCACATTAATCAACATCATTATTACATAATAACTGGCTCATTTTCATCTGCAGTCCCTGGGCAGGCTGATGTTATTAAAAAAGAACTGTCCATTTCAGATGAGCAAAAAAGCACAATACAACACACAGCTGAGTAATCTATAAAACAACACACACAAGTACATAAAACACACAACATAAGACATGGTTAAACATTATGCTGCCAAATCTGTTTTCCAATAAACAGTTTTAGGCCTTCTTACAGCAACTGGAAGAGTGTTCTGATCATGTGATGGACAGACTGGCCAAAAGCCCCTTTCTTTAATGGTATTGTGGAATCACCTATTGTACTGGATCTACTTGACCTATGTTTAGCTTTACATACAAATTCCTGGAGATGCTAAACTGTTTAAAATGTTCTATACCAGCACTTAAAAGACCATACTTAGCTAAAAAGTACAATATCTATATCTATCTAATATCTAAAATTTCAGGGCTTGCCTATATACCATCTCAGTTGGCTTAAGATTTGTCTTACATGTCTGAATCTCAAAATAATGATTAATGTTCTTGAAATAATGAGAGGAAATACTGACTTATTCCCAGATCCAAATAATAACTCATTTCATTCCAGTAAGGTAAATCATTATTTTGGGACGATAAGTCAATTATTTCATATTATATTTAATGTATATCATATTATATGTGCTAATTCATTAACTGACAGAAACAGAGAAGTGGGAAAACAGCATAACATAACACACCTCTATCTGGTGGGAAGAGGCTTCTATAGTTCTGTCTATGTCCTTGTGGTTTGTTCTGATTTTCCTGTCTCTTGATGTTTTGCAGCAAGAGGCTCCAGGTGCAAAGACCACACGTAGAATTAATCAAGACCCTTTGTTCTTCTGTGCCCGAACCAGTGATGCAAAGACACACAGCTGTCCATGAAACAGCTGAGAGCAGCCAAATGTCCACTGTCTAAAACAGGGGAACCATGAATGAAATGTTCTGTAGTTCCTCCACGGTTCACCCAGTATGGACACAGATTTACTCAAAGGGACAGTCTGCACTTTTACTTCTTATTGTTTTACTACAGAGCAGTGAAGTGGAAAAGCCAAAAGAACAAAAACGGTACCTGTTACAGGCTGTACTGTACACGGTCAAGGCCCCAGTGATGAGATACGGCCACTGTGGACTTTGTTTACATTGACACAAATGGATATCCTCTGAAATTGCTTTAATGGTCAGCTACATCCTGTTACAGAGATGCAGACAATCTATATATGCATTTGGAATTTGGCAGCCAGAAAAGGCCTTGGCAGACATTGTGCTGCTATCATTATCAAACGATTTCTAAAGTGTAGTTTAAAGTGTCTGAAAATACAGTACTGCGCAGAAGTCAGACATTAAAATGGCCCTTAAGTACAATTTAATCATTTCTCAGGATCAGGAAAAAGTAGAGAGCAAATGTGTTTAACCAAAAGACTTCACAGGAGCCTCTGTTAAATATATTAGCATTTTAATCAGTATTTAATGTGTCCATTCTTACCTCTGCAAGGATGTTCTCCCACAAAGTTCAGTCTTAGAAGTTGCTTGTATTTTCTGCCTCAGGAGCCAGTTAATCTCAAACACATTCAGAGATGCTGAGGTCTGGATTGTGGGGTGGTCACTTTTTGTTTCCTTGTCTTAGTACCAGCATCCTGGTAGCTACACATCCTTTCAGACCCACAGTATTTCTTCTCCTCTCGAAGAAGAAGATGAAAAATTTGTGAAATCATGACAGTTCTGGTGGTTCACCAGGTCTTGCTCGATTGGTTGGAATCCCACACTCATCATCAAAATAGTTGCACAAATAGTTGCACCCAGGAATAAAACTTGGTGGGTAGGTTTGACATCCTGAGACATGCGCTCAGCCGCGCATGTGACGTAAGCAAGGATGGGCCTTGTCACTATACCTGACTGACCCAACAGCCACGATTGCGGATATTCAGTGAGCAGTGATGCTCTCCATGAGTCATCCTGCCAGCACCATTGGCAGATGGCTGCACGACGCAGGACTACATGCATGCAGACTGTTACGATGACTTCCCTTAACATCATGTCAATGTAGTCTTCCTCCCCAATAGCTCTGCAATCCGACTCTTCCTTCTGGTTGCGACTATTCTTTTCTTATGAGTACTGTTAAGACATGTAGACCCCGTATGGTTCTGAACCTATTTCTCAGCCTTTGTTCTTCAGATCGTCTTCTCTTTGGCTGTTTTCCGGCCTGTGCGTGAACATGAACGCCCCCTGTTACTAATCTGTTAGTCCGAGCCACTTTATTTGTTTCCCATTCACAGCTGAGTCAGGGCTGTGTACCAACACCAATACCAGTGTTTTTCCAGTGCATGCACAGAATGGACAGCTAGCAGACTGTGAGGATAAATTTGCTGAATTTGACAAAAAAAGTGTACTGGATTGCCATTGCTTACTGTGCCTTTCACTCTTACATGTCACTCAGCTTCTCCAACAGAAAATATGATATGTCATATTTTAATATCTTTGAATATGTACACTGTATGAGGCATGACAGTCTTGACAGTCCAGGCTCCTTTTAATAATGTTTTGAACTCAACTCCTGGATTTTTCCACCTTCCTCCTTCCTTATGCAGGCAGATTATCTTGTATCTAATCTCCTCAGAAACTTCTCCAGCAAAAACGAATGACCTGTACTTAATGGCTGTTAATAAATGGAAGCTGGTCTCTGACCTTTGCACAGTACTGTATGAAACACAAACACTCACACTACCACGGTCAGTAGATGACATTGTCCTTATTACGTGTCTTTTAAACATAAATCTATCTGGGAGAAAGGTCAGTGCCACTCGAAATGGACAAAAACCCGAAAAACAACCCTGTGGTTTTGTCTTTGCTCTTGGTGTCTTAATTGAATTGTCTTGTGACTAGGAAAGTCGCAGATGACTCACTTTTGCACTTTTGCAACAAGTTGTTCTCAGTGTGAAAGAAGACTCAACATTTCCTATTTTACAGAGCGAGGGAACAGCTCTGGCATATATCACCTAAATTAGCCCTCAGCGCCGGACTTGGCAAATTAGCACTTTTGTTAAGTTGAAAGGGAAAAATGAAACTTCGCTTTGATGGATGTCGTCTCTCAGTGTCCACAAGTGCCTCTATTAAACCTCCTCTAACTGACAAGCACTTCTCGATTTGAATAGGGTCTTAAATTGGCTGACAAAAGCAACACAAGTACGTCCATTAAAACCACCCTTTGACCACAAGGTAGAAAACAAACCATGGCGTTTTACTTCGTGTGTGTGGCCATCAGCTTCGGAAAACAAAGTGTGAATTGTATCGACTGTTGCACTATGGACAACAAGCTGGACAAAACTATTGACCTCGACGAGTCAAGGCCTCCTGGGCTAATCAATAAGATAATGTGACTGATGAAATGGGGGTATTCCACTGATTGATACTTACAGACAGCGCTGAGTTTTCTACCCCAACAGCTGTCCGAAAAGGCTCCACTCCAGTAACCTTTCACACCCTAGTAGCAGGTGGCATGTATAAGTAACACTCACGCTCAGAAGGGGGTTGTGGTGCAGTGGGCTATAAAAGAGATCTTGAATTCCAGGCTGTCGCTGGCCTTTTGTTCTCTTTGATATGGTTGCATCAGCCAAATAATGTCATCCAATCCCTCAGCTCTTATCGCTGATCTGGTTTATTATTGTTTCTCTTCAGCTCCAGGACCAACAGTTCACATGGTCCAGTTGTGTCACGATAACGAGATCAAAGTTCATTTGCTACAATCAGAGGTCAAAGGCCATCTGATCAGGTATTTAAATATGGCCTAGTGCCAGGGTTTGGCAGCGACCAACAGTGAAACGAAGTACAAGGCAACTGAAACAGATCACAGAAATGTCTGTTTGTTAAATTGACCCGAACTGGTGATATATTGGATTCAGTAACAAGCTGGATTCATTTTAATGTACATATTTCTGAACATATTCAACTCCAAATTCAGAGGAAATCATGGATGCAGGGATATGTTATATGCAAAGTTGGTTGCATTGTCTGCTTGTCATGAGCCAAGTAATCCCAAACACACTAAATGATAATAAGGTTTGGACTCGACGCAAAGCTATGCATCGACTACGTCATACTACACACTAATACTACACAGTATATGCCATGTATTAAGAGTTCAGCAGGCTAGTCCACAAATATATTAGCATATTACTATGTTTCTAACTAACAGGAAGTGATTAAGCTTGTGAATCATACCAAGCTCAACACGAAGAAAAAATAAAAAAATAAGCATATTATATACTATAATACATTTATTTCACAGGCTCTTGCGACAGATTCAGGTTGAATATTATCATATTCAAAAATCAACTGGTTCTAAGTGTGCATTGTGGGTTTTTGAGTATGCTCAACTTTGACCTTCGTAACTGTACCATGTACTACATACTAGTGAGGATTAGTGTTAAGTGCGTACTTGGGACGCATACATCCTTTCAGACCCATAGCACTGAGTTATCTTATCACAGTGGAAGGATGGACAGAAACACCTGTTTCCCTGTAGCTTTCAATGATTTTGTGAACTCTAAACTCGTCCCGTATCACTATGGTATCGAGTTCGGCATCAGTCCAACATGAGAGCTTGAAGAAGTAGCACTGCCCTGATGGTGTATTCCAAACTCAAACCACATTCAGCAGCAAACAAAAGAAGTGATATAAATAGTAGCCAAATTAGAGTTAACATTGGTGTTGCTTTCTATTTCTGGAGATTTGCTGTGTTTGATGCTGAACTTGCAACGTTTCTTCTAGACTGTTAGGGAGTGAAGAGAGAGATAAAGGGACTGTGCTTTTCCTTGTTTCTTATGATAAGAGACAAGTATATCTGCCCTCCCCGCTATTTGTTTGGAGTATGAATTTGAAAGGTTTGAATCTTCTTACAAATTGTTCCTTTAATGGGTGGAAATGTACTAAATAACTAAAGACAAATGAAATTAAATAAATTAAAGTTTATTTAATTGCAAGTAAAAAAGCTGGTCATTAACTTCGGCACAGTACTGTATTGGATTTCAGCATTCATTCTCATATATAGTAGTGTACATGATAGGGATCCACCAGTGGGTCCAAACTCTTATAACACACAAATAAATTACGAAATAACTCAACCAGTAGCATTGTAATATGTGTAATTGCTGTATAATAAGGATGTAATAAGCTGGGGTTTGAAGCAGGTTGTGTTTACCTCCATCTTTTAATCAGAAGCATTAAGTTCTAACTAAGCAGGAACTAAGCATACTAAGCACTGTGTAGCTTGCTCTACTATGCTAGTCATTTCTCTGAATTACTTCCTTTGACCACAGATATTAAAACAGCATCGATTGGGCTGATAGCTAGGTTGTCAAACGCAGTTCAATGGGCTACAGGCCTGAGGGCACTTCTGAGTGGCTGCGAAGGTGTGATACTGATTTAAAGGCTTGTTGATTCGAATCTATTGCATTCCTCCACATAAAGTGTTTTCCCGTTTATTATTTCCTAGATGGTTCGCTTCGATCTGATGTTGGGTTCTGCAGCAGCGCAGGTCCTGCAGTTCTGATAGAGACACAGCAGAATTGTTTGTTTTTGGCTCGTGGAGTAAACAAATGAGTCATTCTGAGTACAATGAGTAGATCAACAGCATGTCTCAAGATCCTTCAAATCTGTAAATAACGGCAATGAGAAAATGGCAGCGTGCTTCAGCATCATTACTGAAAGCCTTTCGGCAACTCCCACATATTTCTGACTCCCAGATGACGTTGACAGGAAACACATGAAGAGAGGTTTCTAGTGAATGCCATGCAATTTGGGGAGCATGTGTATATATCACATATAAACATTTAATGCTGGGTTTGTTAACTGTCCTTTCACTCATAAAGGTCTAATTTGTCCACACCGAAAAAAGGGAAGGCCACTATTTTAACCCATCCTTCACTCAGCAACTGATTTTAGTATGAGATGGAAAAACGCCACCAGCACTTTGTAGCTTTACAGTTCTAATTCTAGTTCATTTGCTTCTCTGTTTTTCACCCTGTTCTTCAATGATCAGGACCCCCAGAGGACCCCCACAGTGCAGGTATTGTTTGGCTGGTGGATCAATCTCAGCACAGCAGTGACACTGACGTGGTGGTGGTGGATCAGACACAAGTGGATCAGACACAGCAGTGCAGAGAATAGCTCACCAACCAAAAATACCCAGTCTATACAGCATCCCCTGGAGAGCGTACTGTGACCACTGATGAAGCACTACAGGATGACAAGCACAAACTGTACAGCAGCAGATGAGCTATTGTCTCCTACTTTACATCTACAAGGTGGACCAGCAAGGTAGGAGTGTCTAATAGAGTGGACAGTGAGTGGACACAGTGTTTAAACACTCCAGCAGCACTGCTGTGTCAGATCCACTCACACCAGCACAACACACACTAACACACCACCACCATGAACTGCAGTGCTGAGAATGATCCATCACCCTAATATTACCTGCTCTGTGGTGGTCCTGAGGGGGTCCTGACTATTGAAGAACAGGGTGCAAAGTGCATTGATAAAGTATGAAGAGAATCAGATGAACTATAGTGTGTAACTGTAGAACTACACGGTGCACCTGTATGGTAAGTGGAGCTGATGAAATAGACATAGAGTGTAGATACAGAGAGGTGAGTCTAATAAAGTACTTGATGAGTGTATGTGTTAACTGCAGCAAATGGATAGAAGAGATCTAGACTGGATGTTTAGACTGTATGTTTAACCATGTTTACATGGTTGGACAGTTAATGATGTAGGGCCCTTCGTGGGTTAATACCTCAGTTATAAGCATTATCAAGGTAGATGTATACATCCTGCAGGTGTTAGTGGGAAATATCTCTCAGTCTAAATCTGCTTGGCACTGGTGTGGAAGTAAAAGACAGGCAAATCTTGCCGTAGAAATGAGTCATAGGCCTAGAGCTGCTAGAAGCAGCACCAGCAGTTTGACTCCCCATAGAGACCGTGTTGAGTGCTTTAGGAGTGGATTTGGTGGGCAGTGCATCTTGCCCATCACAGTCTGTTTTCCCACAGCATCAGCCCTTATTTCCCTTGCTGTGTGGATTATCAAGAAGCAGAGAGTACGCTCTAATTCGAATAGTCAGCGCGTTTGGTAACAGTTTTGTAACAGTAACAGTGTGAGCGAGTGAGTGAGCGAGCGAGCGAGCGAGCGCGCTCTGTATGCTGCCCCCAGGCGGCGCAACGTGGTCACTGCAAGCGAGCCAACCTGTATACCCGTCTCCTCTGACTTCTCGGATCTCATTCTCTAGAAGATGGCGGACTGCGTTTCCCTGTTAGATGAGGAGCTCTCTTCCTTTGTCTTCAATTACCTGACAGAAAACTCCGGGAGCCAGGTAAGGGATGCTCATGTTCTGTCCGGGCAGGGTTGCAGCTGTGCCACCCGGACTGTGGTTTTGCACGTTATCCCCCGTGGCTCGGTGCAACGGCGCGACTGTGGAGCTCGATGCTGGGACAGAGTCTCCGCTCCGTGCAGCCGGTGTCTTGAAGCCCTGACGTCTGGGCTTCACGTGGAGTTTGGAGGAACTGGCGGACAGGATTTTCGCGTCTGAGTAGAATAGTAGCTCACTCAGCCCTGCATGTTTATATAAATATATATATACGTATCCAGAATGGGGCTCTTTAGGAATTGGCTTATGATGATTACGGCGGTGAAACTTGGAACTGAGTGGATCACTGTAGCCAAAAATCATAGGAATCGCCCGGCGAGTCTGACACGTGGGTGCCGGCCGCGTGAACTTGAAGTTGCTTGGCATTGTGCTCGCGCTGTGCGTTATGGAGATAAGATTCTGGGTAAAGCGAATATGAAATATATCAGCAGAGTTTACAGGAAGGGCTCGTGCTTTCCCAGGTATGCACCAGGTGCCCGTATCACCGACACTGGCTTATATTTAAGCAGCTTGCAGCCATTATAGCATTTATAATAATTTTAATTTCTGATTATTTAGCATGTGTGTTTAGTGCACTTTAGCTCTGACAGAGAGCCACTGTACATCTTTAGTAGTGCAGGGCTGCATTTCACCAGCACACAAACATCACCGGTGACTAATACATGAAGTTCAATAACTTTTGAGGGGGTTGATGGTCTGAACAGGGTGGGGGGACTTACTGTACGTGCTGCTCTGAATGGGTCGCCATATGGGCGCTGTGAGAAAAGGCGAACAGATATTATATATATATATATATATATATATATATATATATATATATATATATATATATATATATATATGCAATGCATATATAGTCACTGTATGTACTGCATATACAGTGCATTTATAGAGACTCTACACTGACTACAACAAAGAAGAAAACTGATATCCACCCAAACTCACGCTCCGTTTGATCGTAGCACAGTTAGCCTGATGCAGGTTGGCATGAATGAATCCAACTCCGCCCCCTCCAATTGGTCCCACNTATATATATATATATATATATATATATTTGCGTTTGCGTAACCGAGCAAGACTTGAGTTTGGTAACAGGATGAGTTTGGTAATAGAGTGAGTTTGGTAACAGAGCAAGTTTGGTAACAGGCTGAGTTTGATAACAGTCTGGCTTTACTTGTACTTTCACTATAGGGTACTTTTACCGTCAGATCCGTCGTGTGAGATGGAATTTATATCACAATAGTGAAAGATCGCGAGATTATTAGCTCGCATTGTGCAACGCGCTCTACTATTAAAACAGTGTCGGGACGGGAGTCACGTGCTCAGTGATGGATATTACAAAAGATGCTTTGATTCAAATGAGCCGGGCCGCTGAAATCCAGCACTAGCGGCCCGAGGGAGTGAATGAAAATGCTGGCGGAAGAAGTTGGAACGCGGTGGAAGTTGACTTGTGACTGAACGCAGTGATTATGATTATGATGATGACGATGATGATGATGAAGATAGGGCAGCTTCACAGAAAGCGCGCTGTGCCGCCTTCGCCGCCGTACCGGTGCTGTGTGCCGGAGGTGATAAAGCTCGGGTGGCTTTATCTGATGTCCTCGCGTTCGTCGCGGGGGTTATTAGGTTGACCGCCCCGTCTGGACTGTAATAGTACTCCGTCCTCGTGACCGGAGCCCGAGCGCGCGCGCCGCCGCTGCTGCAGTCATGTGCTCGTTGCCGCTCCACGTAGTAGCAGGAAGGGGGCGGGGACGCTGACGCGCGCGCCCCCCCTCCACCTCCTCCGGGCTGCACGGGACTGCGCCTGCGCAGAGCGGTGCTCCTTACATCACGACTCATAATTCAGCATTTACGCCGGCGAGAGAGTGCCGGAGAGAAGTGCTGCCCGCTGCTCTTCCTAACAACTCCCACTGTTTTCTTTCTTCCCTTTCTTAATCAGCTCCCTGATGGAATTATTAATACTGGCTAATCCAGATCCATCTAGATTGGGGTTTAAATTAAACCCAACCCACACACACGCACATACACACATGCACTTGTTATACTGTAGGTTTGAATACATGTTAGTGTGGTATAGGAATTTGGATCCAGGTAGGCAGACCAGAAACTCTTTTTGGTGGATTCTTTAATAAGGCTAATCAGAAAAAGTAATTTTACATGGAAATATACTAAAAGAATGGCTCCATGATTCAGGGCCCCCATGCGTCCCATGTGACCCTACATAGCCGGTAACCCCCCTACTAGGTCACACCCAAATCCTGATCTGTGCATAAAATGCTGTGTGAGCTTTGATGGAAGGACTGCAGGGAACCTGAGAGATGCAGATTTAGGTGGACATTATACTGCACCAGCTCTCCTCTCAGGCTTACCAGACACAGAGAGAGAGAGAGGGAGAGAGAGTTGTCGTGATGTGCGGCACTGCAGTGCTATGTGTTCTGCGTCTGTGATACGGGCTGAGTCACCTGTCTTGACAGACACAAGCAAATGTATTTACACCTGAAAATGGTTCTGCCCACACGGCTCAGTGTCACCCAGCACGGCCGCTGATAATTTTATGCTAATTCGCCACCATAAATGTACAGAGCTGACATGCTCTTTAAAGAGGGTACAGAAAATGGTCTCTGTGTATGGCTGTTTACTTAAGCGCTTCCATATCTTATTCTCCCTCACAGAGGAGGGGAAAAAAAAATCAAAGCTGCTTCAATAAAACGGTGAAAGAGATGTGCATGCTTAAGATGCCTCGTTCGATATGATGCCAGGAAGCTGGCTCATTATGTCTAATTTCGCTTTGATTTTCATTTTTAAGAAATTCAATATTCTGGAGAGTATTAATTTGTAATGACTGCTGATATCGAGTCCCTGGTACGGGGGGGTCCCCCCCGGCGTACGTAATTCTTATTCGGTTGGAATGCAGTTTTTGCAGGGCTTTGCTTTCCACCTCATACCGTGGGGTCTCCTTCGGATTCACCCTAGTTACCCTAGTATTCACCCAGAGCATGGTCTCATGCACAAATCGCCTCTTTTTCTGTAGCGAGTGATTATGAGAATGGCCTCTTCCTCCATCACTGCCCCCAAGGCCTGTCATGCAGCTTTGAGGAGTGCCTCAGGGGATATGAGCAGGCGTATGTGGATGCACTGTCATGGATCTGTATCCATTTCCGACTGTGTGGGGGGAAGCTGTGGATTATGGTGGGGCATCAGATATCAATAATTAATACAAACTAATCCATCATCAGCTGACTGCACAATTGGCATCAAAGGTTAACCTTTGCTTTGAGTTCCTGGGCGTGCATCTCCAGGCGTGAGAGGAGTGAGAAACTTCCTCTTTGCATCATATGTTGTGGGAACCCTGAAAGGGGATTAGAAACCAACTCGTTTTCCCCAACATTTCTGCACAATTCACGTGTGGAGACATTCAGTCATTCAGAGTGGTTTGATGTGGAATGGTACATTGTAGCAAAACTTAGGACTGGAACTTCTATACAGTGGTACCAATGGGAACCGGGGTCACTATGTCTAAAATGCAAATATAGCCATTTTATTAACTGCTCAAAATGACCAGTGAACATGTTTTTAATATCTAACACTGATAATGATAAAATGTTGTCAAATCTGAATTAACTTGTCTTTGGGGACTATTTTGGCATAAAGCACCTTCCATGTACCTCTCTGCCATGAATAGCCTTTAAGAAACATGTTCAATGGCCAAAACTTGATCTCAAAATGATAGAAAACAATGTCTTCAGCATAATACGGTGCATTTGTAAGCATTTCATGTAATTGCTTTTGGAGGCATAAAGGGATTCAGATTCTGTTTCCTACCATTGATTCTGTGATTCTGTGGTTCCTACCATTTTCACTGTCTAGCGCGACACATATCACATCAAACCACTCTGAATGAGTTAATAAGGCAAACGTTTTTGAAACATTTGGAGGTCCCCTTTAGCACATCCTCGGAAATGATCTGAACATCTCTCTGCCTTTCAACATGTACTTTAGCATTCTTGAGCTTGTGTTAGACCCATTAGTATTCATGTACGCTACACTCTTCTCAGTGAACAATGTATTAAGTCATGTGAGAGGCCATTTAGCCTATAATAGATGGCTAGTCCTCGATTGCTGGTCCTCTGACCTGGCCTTGGGTTGTGCCTTCATGAATATTTCTGTTCTTTTTACGAATGGTCAAGTGCAGAGCACAACTTCTATACGGTCTGTAAGGTGGGACGCAGCAGTGATCTATGCAGGGTTGTTATTTTGGAATGGTTTACAGCATCGTGCACTGTTTCTGTATGTGAAACATAATACTGTATAATATCATGGTATAAGTAGCAGGATGCTTGAAATAAGATGATCAGCATCTGAGACTTCGGAATTGAAGGATATTTCAAAGATATATTATGATACGGTATTTATTGTATTTATTTATTGTGCTTTAAAGAAAAGAATGTTGTGCGCTGTATGCTGAGCTACTGCACTGAAATGCATTTACTACTGCATTGGTGATAGGAGTGTGCACGGATATGTGAGTACTTGGTTAACTGTTCAGAATATAAGTATTATACCGGTAACAGTCAAAGCGCTATTCTGCTATTCCTTCCACTTCATCACAGGAAGACAGAGAACATATACAGCAGCAATTAAATCAAACACCACTTTATGTTGTATATTTGTGAGTATCCAACATTTATATCTTGGCACTATATATACAATATATATATAATAGTACTAATGTTTAGCCTAATACACTATTTGTTAATGAATGAATATCAAAATTAGTTGCAATGCACATCCCTTATTTGTTACCCTGGCAAAATAAATGCTGTATTTCTCCGTAATGGTAATCACAGTGTATCTAGTTCCATAGATTTTGACATCAGCCCACAATTCTCATATTAGTACATGCCCATTAGTGTAAATTATTAAGGATAACACAGCATCAGTATGCTTGTGCTAATGCAGCTGACCAGACAGAGTGCACTGAGTTGTACCTGCCTGAGGTTAGCCCGGCTGTTGAGGTCATTGTTTCCAGTGGTCATCATTTGCAAAAACCAAACTGGCTTGGGACAGCAATTCCAAACAAGGTCGCAGGTGTGTCATCCCTAGACAGTCTCGTTTACCACCTGCTTATTATGTGAAATAAATCCACAAAGTACATTTTGTGTAGGATTCAGCCTGTTTCGGGGTCATTTGGGGTGCATGGTGTAACTGAGCGTGAACGTTATCTGTTGAATATTTTACCTGAAAAGTGAAATTCCTCACATTTGTTTTGTGTCTTGCGCTAGTTATCTTCCTGTGATAAGGGCTTTGGAGGATGACTGAATATTTGTAAGTCAGTGAGCCAAATCTTGAATTACAGTCAAGGATAGTAAAAGTAAAAGTCTGGTTCGGGCTGGCCAGCCAGCCGAATCTGCACCAGGCTCTAAATGGATGTATTGCATAGCATAATATTTGTCAAAGCTTGGCAGATATGAAGGCTCCTTGAGGGTGTAAAGGAAATGACTGTTCATAATTTACATTCTTAATGTGGATCACGTCGTGTCCAAAACGTGCTGTACCTGCAGTAGTCATAATGACACATCTCCTGTTGACTGGCACCCTATGACCCCACTGGTTGAGAAAAACATTTCAGCTGGAGGCTTGTAGAAGATGCAAAGTCACCTAATTGTAAAGCAGTTGTGAAATGTGGGAGGGAGGTTTCTGCATGTTTTGGATTGGTAGAGCAGCAGTGCAGTAAACCCTGCCATGGCAGTATAAAATCAGGGGAGGGCAAGCTCAGACTGGTGAAGACACACGTGAGGCAATGGAAACCTGTGAAGCACTTCATTAAAACTCAAGTTAGGGGTGTTGTTTTAGTAGGGGGCTTGATACTATGGGCTTGAACAATTCTGTTGGCCCTGTTTTGGTCAACATGCTCAATGAAATGCTACGTTTGAATGGTTGAAGGCACATAGGCATGTGCTGGAGGCCTGGTTAGACTTTGGCCGCAGATTTGTTTGCTAATGTTTTATGTATGCTTCTGTCTGTGATGGATGTTAAAATAGCATACAGCTGTGGCCAAGAAGCATCTTGAAGCTAATCAGTCATGACATAGACGAATCTCTGATCAGCAATCAGTAGGATTATGTGAACCCAGAAAACTAACAGGCTATCTTTAGTGCAGAGCATTGCTTTATGTATTTTTCAAAGCTACGTGCAGACGTAAATAGAAGCTGGGTGCATTTTTTGCATGAATTACCCTCGCAGGGTGGATGGCAGGTACATCCAGCATCTACAACTGATGTTATCCCTGAAGCTTTCTGAGTCTCTGAATTTCTGTTTTTCTTATGTCCTCCAATCATGTTGTTAACCAATGTTCCATCTAAATAGGCATAAGCCTGCTTCTTGCATTGCACAACAGACTAACCTGTGGACTTCTCATTAAAATAAACTACCATCATTATAGCGCATATAATTTAGGCCCACTCCACTATTGACTTTATAGGGAGTGTTTTGAGCAGGCTCACACAACAGAACAAGAGGTTTCACACCCAGGGGAACGCGGCAGGAACAGGGAGTGAAGATCATGAGTTGGCAGATAAACATGTTGCTGTGGGCTACAGGGATTTAGTAAACGCTGCTACAGAGTTTATGGAAACTGGCAGCGTTCATAAGGGTGCAAGCCACTACTCGCGCCTTCTAGAAAATTTCCGTCCACCGCAAGGAGAGCAAGGTGACGGCACAGGCGAGGGGACCGGCGCCCCCTCACAGCAACAAAGCACCGTAGTGTTCTTCCACATGGTGTTCTAGTTTGGGGAAAACAGCTAATCCAGGGAGTTCTTTCAGTGGGTCACTCTCTCTCGCTGAACTCCTGACTTGCTGGGCCTGTTGCCAAGCCCTGTATGATTCCATAATCGTCAGCGAGGTGGCATGGCACGACAATAGGTGTTCACCAGATCCGCACCGTTACAGGTGAATGGAACCTTCCTCTCTGCTTCATTGCTTTGGAGACTCTGACCTAATTCAGCAGTGAACTTTAGCTTGGCAGGCTTAGCTAATGGTAGCGTGACTGCGGCTCTGCAGTTTGTCACTTTCTTAGCCGGTCCCAACTGGCTTTACTCAGATGGTACTATTACTTTGAACCTGGTCTCAATTAAATAAAGCGGCAATGATGTGCATGCGAAACACCTGAGGGATGTGCAGGCGAGAGAACTGAATATATGTCACACGCTGAGCTGGAAGGGAAGTGTCTGAAAAACAGGGAGTCCAAACATTTTTCGTCAAGTCATGTAGCTTGCGTGAAGCTCTGAAATTGCCTACAAATCCTGTTTCATTTCTTAGCCCTGCGGCATTTCTCCCACCCACCCTCAATTCTGTTGCATTCATGTTGTGGCCCAACTCCAGAATGTATGCTGACTGGGGTGACGTTGGCAAAATATGTGAGCTCCTCCTCCTTTCTACTGTCCTTTCTACAGTAGTAAGATGGGGTCACATGATCAAGTTTCATTTTGATTATAATGTTTGGAGCAGCAAGTCCAGGACTTGGAGCTTTTGGAACTGTAACCGGTACAGACTTGCTCATTCAGAATGAATCAGCCTGTACCTGTCTGCGTGTTTGTTTCACAAAGCATGTCAGCTATGTAGTAACAAGGTGTGTTATGAAAGACCTAGAAATACTACCCATATGTAGAGAAAGATGCTGATCATGCTTACGCAAGCATAGGGTAAGAACATACAAAGCAGGGACATATTGCAACATTGTTATGGTTATGATTTGGATCTTCGAACCCTGCTGAAAACTCTTATCCAGATTTTTGCCCTGTCTTGAGGCGATTTCGCTTGCTCTGGTCAGGCATCTGAGAGATGAGGGAAGTAGCCTCTCTAAGAGGCATAACAGTGACCATATAAAGACGCACATCTGAGTTTGACCTGGGGCGTTTATAAATAGCTTGATGGTTCTCAGACATCTATGGCAAATTCAGATCCCCCAGTGTTGATGCACAAGGAGGACCGGGCTGATTTTTCAGCCATAGCGTGCTACCCCATGGCCTTAACCATGCTTACCAAACAAGGAGAGTGAGTTAACCCTCCAAGACAGGCTTGATGTTCTTTGGCACCAGGCAGAATTTGAGCAATTACAAGAAAAAGTTCCAGAGCCAGCGTTATTCCTTGTCAAACGGCTTGAATTCCGAGCACTCTACAGAATGTCTCCCCCCACACACTTCCCTCCATTACTTCTTTCATGTACTCTCTCAGCACTCCTTGTGCTTTTCAGTGGCTCCCGCATGCGGCTAGGCTGCGCGTGACCCTATTTCTAGCCTCGCTCTGCCTGTGAGGGAGCAGGAGGAATCTCGTTGGGTTGTATTAGCATTTTCACCGCATAAATTTGAATATTTGGCTTTCCCACATGATCACACAGATTCATGGTCCTCTACCGATAATCAATATCAAACTCGAGAGTTTGTACTTGGCAGAGTTGGCAATCCACACGCATTGTTAATGGCTAAAACCTGGTGGGAATGTAGCACTTTGCATTAAGGTATTATTTATCTTCCGCGTGCAGCTCTTGTCGCAGATATAGTGGAGGGTTTCGGGGGGATCAGTCTCCTCAGGCACACGCTGGTGAGGAAGACAAACATTGGTGGAGGTTCAGATAGGGATCCAACCTGGCTCTGATGGCTTATTGATTTCTTTGGGTGTATTTCTCTTGAGGTTATTTCGCAGAAGGAAAACAATTTGCACCCTGACATACTTTCTTGACAGTTTCCTGAAAATTTGTTTTCTGCTTTTAGTGGGTTACATTATTTCTAAAGAATAAAGCTGTTGGCAACTTTCGCACCTCCTGAGTTTTCCTGACAGGTGTTCAAGAACTGTATCGTAGTGGAATTCTCTGTCACTTTGGCTTGATGAGGAACATTATACAGATCACGTTAAACTCCTCCCTTTGAAGCTGAAAATCACTCTCATAAATGCCTCTTAAGGCTGCCAACACGTCGGAGTACAAGAGGCCAGTCACATGGTAGTGAAACTGTTGCCAGCTAGTGTTGTGGTTTAAAATCCCGCCTACTTAGAAGTCGGGTCATGACGAATGCAAGGCTGGTCTTTCATGTGGAGAGCATGGCTTTGTTTTGGTGGTACTACCCTGGAACTCCATGTTGATCTAGTGAAGGACCACAGAGTGGAGTGAAAGGATTTGGGGGTCATTAAGATGGAAGAAGCATACTGAGAGTATTTGTGTCTTGCCAGTAGCTCAAGGTTGGCACAAAGGCTAAATAAAGACAGAATTGTTAAGGCCCGCTGAATGGGTTTTCTAGAACGTTCTTGCTCTACGTGTCTCTACAGAGCAGTTAAAACTCTCAGACAATAGATAATATATTAACCAGCACCACTGATGGTAGTTTCCTCCCTTTCTTAAGCTTAAGGAAATGAAATCCAGAGACAATGGTACTGTACATTCAAGAGAAGACAATTGCCTCATCTCCATAACTTAGGGCCCCGGTGTGTCCTTTACACATAGCTGGACAGACAGGAAATCATTGTGAAAGGAAGTATAGGGGATAGTGAATGAGTAAGTCATTTTGTTCTCCACTAGCAAGCTTGCGACTTGCGTAAGTGGTTCCCACATCCTGTGGCAGGCATCCACTAATTCACACCGACAGAAGCCCTAAAGGTGTAAACTCCCACTCGCTTCCAGAAATACGTATCTGGCTGTGCTTATGGCGACATACAGTGCTTACATCAAAGTTGTCGAGTGGGACAGCTTCAGGTAGTTCTCAGCTCTCAGCTCTGTGAGACCATACTCCCAGTCCTGTGTCATGTTCATTAGCATGTGGACCCTCACTATGTAGTAACAGCAGTGGTGATTTTCTTGAATCCAAGGCACATGGAATGCAGGGAATAGACATGTACAGCACATGGCTGTCAGTGGAGGGTGCCTGAGGCATCCATTAGTGGAATGGCTCGGCTGTTAGTGGCAGTGAAGTTACTTTGCCCCCCTCTGGACTGGGCCTGTCTGAAACAGGGGTTCCTGTTCGGAGGACGGCCTGTGACACAGGTACCTCTAGCTGGGCCTGCTAATCTGCTGATGAGTGGGGTGAGAAGGACAAAGATGGATTACCTGCTACTGCCACTCTCTGACGTTTGGCGCAAAGTCCCAAAGGCCTTTCACAACTCTGTGCAACTGTCCTCATCCTTGATATGGGCATGGGAACCAGGCCAAGCGGTTTCTCAGTGCACATGCTGCAAAAAAAAAAAAAAAAAAGCTGCTCAAGGAATCAGGATTACATGGAAGTATTGGGTAAAAGGCTCAGAGCAGATGGAAATTTTCAGCCTTCCAGGTCATTCAGTGGAGACCCAGACAAATGATTGCTTCAGCACGTGATCCAGACTGGATTCTCTGGAGGAGACCCAAGCAGTGGGATGTTCACCAGTCAGGAGATCATAGGGGTGCTCAGTCTATGGCGTGTGGATGCAAGGTCGCTTGTGAGATGGAGTGGTCGCGCTTCACAGTCATGTATTATTCAGAGAAGTCCAGCAAGGCGCTTTTCGCCCGTAGGCAGCTGGATCCAGTTTTAACCTGATCTATCTGAGACTTCCTGCAGAACTGAAGCACTTTATACCTTTCTACAGGAGGGAGTACAGATGGATGGAGACCAAACTCTGGGTTACACTGAAGGCCAGAATTATCATTATATTGTGCATGCCTAGAAAAAAGGGTACCTTTCTTTTCTGCCTCCTGCTTGAATGAAGCTGGGATTGGACAGAAAGGACAGGTGTTTCATAGGCCATTTAGCTTTGTGTGGCAGATTATGATTTACATGCATTTGGCCCCTTTCCCCCCATATAAAGACATAACCTGGTGATATTGCACTTGAACGCGGCGGGTATTGGGCCGACAGAACAGGGATTGTTTGTTTGTGGAAAACTCAAAGGAACATCCCCCTTTGATCTGACAGCTGTGAAGTTCAAAGTAGCCTTGCTTGTTCAGAGGAGCACATGTGCGTTTGTAGACCCAATTTGTGTCCAATCAGATAGCAGCTGCATTGGTACCATGCACTGCTTATCGTCTATATTACTTTTTGCTAGAACGACTGAGGAACCGTATTGTCATATTGCGCACAGTCTTTACCCTGGAGAGGCTTGTGTAGCTATACGCTAAGAAACTTAGCAGAAAGCTTCCGCTAATGCTCTTTGTCTCCGTTTGACTCAATCCAGCTTTTATTCCAAATATGGCCGTGCTGCTGTGTGAACTGCGTGGTCACGTGCTGCGCGACCACACAGATCTGTGACATGATTCTCATAGTCGCTGCTGCTTCAACAGGGTTATTCTACTGTGTAAACAAGTGTGCTGCGCTAATCTCTTCCCATCGTTTCTGTAGGGAGGAAAAAGAATGCACATGGGCGCAGGGGGGCCTCGAGTTTGACACTCAAGCGTATGCTGATGCTTCTGCAGGTTCCCTTTTTCTTCGGTTTTGTTTATAAGTGGCAAAAATACCTCTATCAGATCAAGATTTGCATTCACCCTCTTCCTTCAATTTACGGGGCATTTAGAGAAGCTCTGTGGCTTTTTTGTTCCCTGAGAGGATAATGACAGACTGGAGGCCAAGTCAGGTAAACACTAGTGTAATTCCTAACGTTTCCTAACCCGGTGAGCAGCTAGGGCTTAAGCCCTAAGCGCTAGTTATCTGCACACATTTGGTTAATCTTCCTGTACAACTGCTGACTGACTCCCACCTGCCCTTTCTGTGACTTTAGTCAGTCAACAGTTTGAAAACCACACTCTGTAACAGCACTGACCTTAAATTACAGCCATTTCCCTCAGCCAAATGAAATATTTTGTTGGTTTCTTAAATGAAAATAAGTTAATACGTCCTTGACGCACTTAAAGGTGCAGTTAATAAAATTTTAGATTGGAAAAATCCCAAAATTAACAATAATTATCAATAGAGTGTGGTGACATAACGGTGTTGCTGCTAGGTCAAAGTCGTCTATATATTGTGTTGCAGAGATATCTACTGAAGTTAGTATGCTAACCAGCTAGCCCTGGCCTGTCCTGTTCCGTAATACAACTTTGCACCTCAAGAGGCAATAGTGAGTTGAATCAGTCCAAAATGAGAACAGGAACCAGGCATTCCCAACCAATTCTAACTTCTTGTCAATAATGAAGGTCCTCCTCATGGATAGATCATTAGGTAGCCAATGAAAGCAAGAATAAACACAATGATGGTTGAAGCTCTAGACAAGTGACCACCACCCCCTGCTCTCGAGCAAGAAACCATGTTCAGGCAATGAAAACTAACAAAGTGATATAAATAGAAGCAAAACATGAGTTAACATTGGTGCTGCTACGGGTGGAGACGCTCTTGGTCGAATCAGTCCAACATGAGAGGATGAAGAAGTAGCCCTACTGTAGCGACTGCACATTCTAAGCAAGAGTAAACACAATGATGGCTGAAGCTCTAGATAAGAGACCGACCCCCACTGCCCTGCCCCCCCCCCCGCTCGCAAAGTGATGTTAATAGACGCAAAACAAGAGTTAACTTTGCAGCTGCTTTCCACCACTAGAGGTGCTCTTGGTGAGTAAAGGGATGAAGTTTTATGACCTCTACATTTCTACTACACTGGGAAGAACTGAAGAGGGAGGAGGAGGGACTGTGCCCCCTATTTGTTCAAAGTATAAATTTGTCGGGTTGCATTCTTTAAATATGACCTCTGATCATTTTTGTGTACAATTTCTATTGGCTGTTTATTTGAGTTTAACATATTGGAAAAACTAGGCCGCATTTCATATTTTGTTTTCCACTACATTAAATCCCACCAATGAAAAGTAACTCTGCATAAAAATTGTGGAGAAGTGTGTTCTCTGTACAGGATGTGCTCACTTATATTAAAAATAATTCCAGCAGGGCCGCCCAAGCGTTTGCACATGACCGCATTTGATGCATTCCTAATAATACATGTTTTGTCTGCCTTGTTCTTGCAGCTAAATTACAGGCGGAGTTAAATTTGAGTTCTGCCGACTCCACAGGAGTGAATTTAACTGCTGATTTTGCTGTATATCTTTTAGCTACAGTGGAAGTCATTTAAGGTGAGCAAGCGATGGGCGCTCTCTCCTCCGCACCCCCCTCGGATGTGTCTGCCGCTGTATGCGGTGCAGTGTATCAATCTAATAAAAAGAGCCCAAATGTCAGGCGTTGGGGTTCGAAGCGAACGCAGCCACGATGGCTGTCAGATGCCTTCTGAAGCAGTCAGATTGTCAGCCGGCATCCCTGCTCCTCCCTTATCAGTCATCCCAGACGCCGCAAGCAGGAATCACTGGAGCCTGGGTTTGGAATCTCGTGGCTGTAAGTCAGCCACGCTAGCTTGGTGTAAATCTCGTTCGGATTTGTTTACATGTTGACCGAGTCTCTGACCGCCGGGAGATTGTGGTGCACCAATGTGGGAAGTACAGGGTCTGCTGTTGTATGGGTGCTAGGCAGGTGGTGCTTATAGCAGGGTTTGTTTGATGACTGCACTGGTGGGGGAGGTGAGTGATGGGTCGGTAGAGTGGTGATGATGTGTCACAGAGGTAGTCTGTGTCTGCCTCTCAAGGACGTCCCTGTGCTGATTACATTGGCAGAAGCCCCAGACGGAGACTGGCCATCGGCTAGTGGCTCCCTCAAAGCTGTTGTTTGATGTTTGCAATTTTCAGGCAGCACACCAGCACGGGGTGGAGGGGGGACATAACGTTTGGACAGTTTCTCGCATGTCAATTTGAAATGCAGTCCTAGCGAGTGGGAAGGCGGCATGTGTACGAGGGCTCACGTGACTGAGGCTTCTGAGTTGTGCGGAGGCAAGGGTAACAGACATGTGATCGTTTCCCACGCAGAGAGAGGGGAAGCATAATTATGAGCAGAAACCGAGCCTGAAGACTTAGTTCACGGAGAATGAAATGTTAGTAATTACAGCTCTTGGCTAATAAGTACTGATTTGAAACAGACCCTGGGATCCCCAAAACGGCAGTTATGGATCGGGAAGGGATTAGTCATGCAGATTGCTGTTGTGTGAGTGACAAGGCTTGTTGCAGCCCGGGAGTGGGTGGTTAGGCAAAGTTATGGCTGATGCTGCCTGTCAATGGAGCAGACCTTGACAGTCATAAAAAGGAAGCACTCGGGAAGAGGGAACGGCATCTTCCGTGACCTCGCAATACTCTCCAAAGATGGCTCCCCTTGGATTTATAACACCCGGGGCACTCACGCTCCCTGCTGTTTGTGTGTGTGTGTGGGAGAACAGGAGCGAGAGTGTTTGTGTATGTACTCTGCTCCACCGTTATCTACCATACGTTTGCCTGTCTGAAGAGCCCCTGTATGGACCTTTGTGTTTTGGTGATCAGAAATCGCTGATGTTACTACAGCCCGGAATTTATTGCGGCAATTTCCTTCTTTGAAGATACTGATACGGCATGGGCGAAGTCCCTCAGGGTACGAATAAGCTGAGGTTAGAAAGCGAAAGCAAGTAATAAATATATGAATAATTGGCAACTCTGAATCTCACAAATGCATGGTTTCAATCACTTCAAACTGTACAACTATAGCAAGACTGCTACGTTAGGCAAGTTCATGTGCTACATTTGCCCTTGATACAGACAGGCACGGAACGGAACGTCGTTTCCCAATAAGACATTTGATAAGAGCATGCTAAAGGTTGATACTGGATGAGGTCTTTCTGTGCTTACCGTGGGCAAAGCCTTAAGCCAGTGAATCCCTACCGCCTTGAGCCCCGGCTTTTGGGGCGAGGTGGTCATGAATAGAAAGGTATGAAATGGCGCTGGAGAGAGACTGGATATGTGTTTGCCTGAAGGTCTGGAAGAGCACTTCAGCTAATTAATAGCATCAATAACAAAAAGATAACTGCTTAGAGTAATCAGGGCTAGTGAGTGGTCATAGTTACACAGAGGAATGAATTCAATTTGACTTTAAGATAAATATTTCATGAAACTAATATTTCAAGTCGTCTATGTACATGGTAATTAGCGACTCATTATGTGTGATGTAGCTGAGGTTCCGACATTGACAGTGAGCTGAAAGGCTTTTTTTCTGTTATCTTGAATGCCTTCAAGGGCTCTCTAAGCCCTTTCCCTCCGTCCCTCTTACTGATGTCAGGCAATGCAGTGTTTTAGGCGAAACTTTGACGTGAATCAGATTTTCAGCGCCGTGTGGAGGAGGTGATGGAAAAGCATGTTAAACGTACAGAATCACAGGATATAAGTATAAATACTTGGTTATATTCCAAACTGTGGACTAAAATTAGTATTAGCCTTTCTAAATAGCACCTAGTTCTTGCTATGCTGTGTACTAGGGCTGTGTATTGGCAAGAACCTGCCATAACAATACGTATCGTGGTACATACCAATCAGAACAAACTGGGTTTATTGGGAGGTGGGGCTTAAAGACACAGGAGCTGTAACAGAGTGTTTCAGACAGAGGGTGAATGCAGATGTACGGTATGAGAAAAATATTGATTCATGTAATGAATCTGTGTTTAACAACATCTAAGAAATGAACTGTTTTTATGGGGGAACATTTTCTCATGGAGTTTGCATGCTATCTCCGTGTCTGCGTGGGTTTCGTCAAGCTTCTTCCAAGTCTAAAGACATGCAGTCAGGTGAATTGGAGATGCTATATTGCACCCTAGGTGTGAGTGTGAATGTGTATGTCTGGGTGTCTGCACTGTGGTGGAGGGGCAACCTGTCCAGGGTGTTTCCTGCATTCCGCCCAGTGAGCGCTGGGATAGGCTCCAAACCACCCCATCCCACACTCCCTACGTCCCAGAAGGATTAAGCAGTTTTGAAGATGAATGAGTGAGTGAGTGATATTTTTTGTCTGAATTTTTTAAAGGCTACAAAATAGTGGTGTATTATGAGTAACATGAGTAACATGTGAATTCTGTAACACATACAGTTTAGTATGCAAAAAAGTCCAGAAAAAAAGTCTTTAGGATAAATCTTGGAATTGTTTGTCCAGTTGCCCCATCTTGCCTACATTTCTATTCAATTTACATTGGAGTCAATTTACTGTGTTAAGTTTGAGTCTGTGCTTCCATCTTTTCATGTTTTCTTTTGATTTCTGACACTTTCAGCATCTTCAATAATCCCAAACATAGCATTGTTATGAGTTATGAGCGATAAAAAATATCAAACTACAACTTGTCTTTCTTATCGCCAGCAGAAAAGATGGCTTCTAAGTAAAGAAGAGGTGATACATCTGCAGGATTCCCAAACAGCAAATCCGGGTCATGCAATTGTAGGAGGCCTGGTGGGACGAGGACCACTTTCTTAGCTTTTCAGTCACCTTGAGGAGGACTGTGCTGCAGCTTTGCATGGCAGCTCTAGTCAGTGTTTGAGCTGAGGTGTTCTGTGCCCTTGCCACCTTGTGGACGTCAGCAGTTTTTGCTGTGTTAGCGGTGAGGTCCTGCAGCGTGAGGCCTGAGGCCTCTGTGAGGCAGGTGTACGTTTGAGTGTGCCATGGGAAATGGCTGCCTGTTAAACACGTTCCCCACACATAGGCACATGGCTGTGGCTGTGATACAGAGGCGAGGGAGGTGGATGGGAGCGGTGCGTTAGTTCTGCTGAAGAGGGAGGAAAGGCCAGGCAGCAGGAGCAGTGAGCTGTGAAAGAACAAACGTGATGCACCTTCCAATGGTACTCGGCAGCTCTCAGAGAGCACTCTAGTTGAGAGGAGGGAAAAGGAAAACCTTAGGAACCAGGCATATTTTCGTTTCCTCTCCATCTCTTAGGCTCTCGTCCCTTGTCTTTTAAGCTGGCAAAAATTTTGCAGTGTGCTCTCTCACTCTGTTTTTTCTCACTGTCCTGCCGCTCATCTCTCTCTCTCTTTCTTGCTCTCTCTCGCTTTCTCTTTCGCTTGGTTGGCACTTCAGTCACATGCACGGGTCGGCTGAGGACGTGGGTGCAGTCTTGAGCCTTTTTTTTTTTTTTTGCCTCGCTGATATTATTCAAGGTGACGGTCAAAAGATGCAACGTTTGGTTGAGGACCAAAGCAAGCAGCACTTCTCCACGACACAGTCCAGTTGGTCTGGTGGTGGTCAAAGAATAGATGAAGTGTGTTTCAGATCACCGACCCTGTGACCATCTGCCTGTTTGAGAAGGAACACAACAGAACAGATTTATATTATATACTTATAAGCCAAATGAAATATAATGGTTGCCTGAGCTGGCACAGAAGTGCATTAATAGTGCCCTGCCTTTTGCATATACACTCATCATCAAAAGAATAGGCGCACAAATAGTTGCACTCTGAAGGAATCAATCGACAGGGATGAAACTTGGAAACCTCAGGCAGGGGCTGATCTTTAGTGATTAGTCCTGCTTTTGTCTTGGTTAAGATGACCCACGAATCCGTGTTTGTTGTCACACGTCACACATCCAGAAGGCCTGGTGTCACTCCACCTCCACCCCTACCGCAAAATCTGCAGGAACTGTGTGAGAATATTCGAGCTGCATGGGATGGATTATCACAGGACACCATTGAGAACCTCTACAACTTCATGCTGAGTCGTCTGGCATGTTGCATTAGCAAACATGGCCCGACAACATACTGAGAGACACTACTTCTGGATGTTTAGCTCGATAAATATTTCCCATATCAGTCTAAATTTATCATCATTTATTGTTCCTGGTAACTTTTATCTCCCTTCCCAACAGCATTACAGTCCAACACTTCCTTCTGGATGCAAGTATGTTTTTTGAGGATCAGTATATAATGGTTCCTTGAGCGGGCCCAGAAGTGCCCTGACTTTTGCATATGTTCTTAGTAACTCCCATTTAGCATTCTTAATGAATCAAAGTTACATGATAAAGAGGTACACGTTGTTGGAGGCTGATGTGTAATTATTTTATGCTCAGTTGGCCACAATCTTTATTCACTGACTCTGTAAATCTGTCATCAGGCTTGGCTTGGGGTGCTAGTTTCTCAGCAACCACCAAAAGCATTTCTATAGCTGCATGCACAAAACCTCATTGAAAGACCATCAAACAATGAATGGTCAAGGTGCTTTGTGGAGTTGAGGGTGTGCCACAGAGGAGGTCTTAGTTACACTTCACACTACAGTACAGCCAAACTATCCAGATTGAAAGGCTGCCAAAGAAGCTCAAAGCCCACAATTAAAGCCAATTACAAGTTTTACTTTCCTTGGCTCCGTATTATTCCCGACCAGTGTTCAGTGGAAGTAGAGTCATAGATAAACAGGTCGCTCCTGTATTTTCGCATTGCGCGCTGGACGAAAGCATAATGAACTAGTCAGACAACAACTCCACAAGAGAGAGTGAAGCTAATGATTCACACCACATCTAATTAAATCTCTGCTATGATGAATGGAATATATTTAACAATTTAGTTTCCATTTTACAGCATCAGTGCTGCATTAGGAGCCCTGAGAGGTGTCTTCATTGTGTGAACATGGTGCATCACTGATATTAAGGGGCTTTGTGCTCTGATAATGATATTGTGGGGGCTCAGACCAACCTGTAAAAGGTACTGTGGGTTTGTGTTCCCATTAGTGCCAGCCTTGACTAACAGGATGAAATGGCCGTGTTTGTGTTTTGGGTGTCTGTTGGAAATACAATGTTCTTCATTTAGAAGCGCACCAAATACCGAACTGAGGTGGTACATGGAATCTGGCATAGTTATTCCTCATGAATCATAGACTTTAACAAAATGTTGGATCATCTGTTAGATGCATATCATTACAGAAAGCTTCTTCTTAACCACTTTAATTACTTAGCAGTTGCATGTAGTTGCTAGGGGTTCAAGGGGCAGCTTTACATGAATTAAAACGTGCAGCCGTTTCCCTGCTGTTCCAGTCTTTATTATTAATGGGTCCTGCTAGCATAGGAGATGACGTTAATTCGATCCTTCCCGGAACGGACTTAAAAATGTAGCTGAGTGGGCTGGGGCAGTTGAGGGCAGGTACTGCTTCTCCGGTGCTGCAACTGATCTGAGGACCATGTCGAGAGAATTGGCAAGTTATCCCGTTACCCTGCATGTCCCATGATGGAGCTCATGATATTTGCACCAAAAAGGCCTGACCTTTCCGGGAGGAGGAGAGTGCTGGGATTTACCCCACAGGTAGTCCTGGGACGTGGGACACACATCCGATTTTTACCCACCCACACTGATGAGACCGTACGGGTGGCAAACCAACAGCCTAATGTATAAATGAGTGGCTATTGATGCTTAGTCTAAACCTCAGAAGCCATTGGTACTCATTAACTTTGTTGTTGTTGTGGTTGTTGTTCTGTTTAAATGCTTTAGAGACTCATTAATGAGATTGTATAATGAGAGGACCGGGATAGCAAAATGTAACTGATAGAGGTCAATAATAACCATTTGCAATGACAATACTGAAGTTGAAATGAATAAAAACACGGTAGGCCAGAATGCTTCCGGAAATGCAATGCTGCATGCCCATGCAAAGGAAAAGGATTTGTACTGGTGGGATGCCAAGAGAGGAATTAATAAGAGTTTGTCCAAAAGAACAGTTTATTCCCTTGAAATGGCTATGGCTTTGTACTGCCAGGGTTGGACAGGCTGTGCGCGTAAATGCCCGAGGGAGTATCTGATCAGACTGTGCTTACTGGGCAGCTTGGGTCTCTAGGAATGGGAGCAGACTATTCAATATCCAGTGTTTCCTGCAGCTCTGGTAAATATAAGGGATGCAAATAAATCCTAGCAATGTCTGCGGCTGGCTTTGCTCTAAGAAAAGACTGTTTGCCATATCTTTCAATTGACTTTTCGGCCTTCCTGGAATACTGAGGGGAAAAATGTGGTAAAGCAGACAACTTCATGTTTGGTCATGAATATTAACAAAGTGGTCAAGAAATGACTCAGTGTTTCTGTACTGATTAAAGGAAGTTCACAGATCTGAGATTTTCTTTGATTTAGCAACACTTCTTCCCAACAGCACAGTGATGTTCTTTTAACAGCTCGACCTGTGTAGCAGTTTAGATCCTGCTGTGTAAGGGAATGGAATGTGCAAATGGGTTTGAGGTGGCTTTAGGAAACCGATTAGCCTTGCACCACCAAGGGGGGCCCTGCATGGAAAACGTGCCATTTCACCTAGTATGATGAAAACGAGAAGGAGCCAGTGGTATTCCTGTGGGCTAATTCCTAGCGATGCAGCAACTCTGCCATGACCTTCAGTTCCCTCCAACTGTCTGGGCTTTGCGCTCAGCACATGGTCTAAGCTGCTGCGATGTCCTTGACATGACAGCTCCCTCCATAGTCTGGGTGGGAAACCGACGTGGAAAAGAAATCGCCCCTGCCTTAATTACTCCTAATGACCTTAACTGAGGGCTTATCCTGGCAGATTCATTAAGAGCCAAATACAGGTTGTTGTGACTGCTCACCCTTTCCAAATGGCTGGCATCACTGCCATTCTGAACAGGGCAAGCTCTCTTTAAATAAAATCACTACAGACACTAAAACTGTTGGTGGCCAGCCTAATCATTACTGGAGAAGAAAAAGAAGAAGAAGAGCGGTAGCACAAAAAGAGTGCTGATAAGAGGGCGTGCAAAGGCCAGGAAACTCTTACGACTTACGGTTACATTTTATGTCGGAACGCCCTATAGTTACACTCTCCACAGCAATGGCTTGAAGATGAGGCCTGGCAGATGGCACTGCCTTCTGTTTGAGCATTAGGAATTCAGGGTGAGTCATCTCCCTGCTTCAGAGCTCACCCAGAAAGCCAGAACTGTCCCGTGGATCGCTCACGATTTGCCCCAAGACCTAGGACAGTGCTGAGTAAGACATATCATTCAGATCTTAATGGGACAGAGATAGGTATTCAGGGGAAAGGTTAAGCAAGAAAGACGTTCCTTCATTGAGTACATGTGGAGCGGAGAGGTGACTGTGACCTTACTCTTGACAGGGGATTGAGAGATTTTCACAAGCTGTTCTGAATTCTTCCAGGGTCTTGTGTGAATTCTTCCAAATGTCTTGTGTGACATTTTGATCTGCCTCGTGAAGCAATCCTCGTAATTAACCAGTTCACTATTCCTATATCTGAGCACTTCCTCCATTCTTTGCTGTCAAAATAAGTGTCAAAATAACTTGTATTTCATGTTCATAAGCACAGTATTATGTTTTATTTGTAGCCATGGCATGTAGTGCTGCTAGTATTTTAGTATCTGCAGTTCTAAATGTCTCCTGCAGTAGACCGCTGCCACTCAGCTTCGCGTGCAACTTGAACAGCTGTGTCCGAGTACTGTCCTTTCAACCTTTCACGAAGCAAAGGTCAGTTCGGCACTTCAGTCGATTCTCGGGTTTCAAAACAAACCCCGTTCTCTCAAAGCTCCCCTAAAATAGAAACGGGAATATTGTGCATCTTGATTTCTTGGCTACTGTTGAACCAGCCAGAGAACCTCAAGTTGAAGATAAATGATTGTGCCCTTGACACTGTGCATGGCTGTATCTCTTTTGCCAAATCCCTCACTCTCTGACATTCCCTCATCTAAAACATCCTCAGAGAAGAGTTTAGTGTAACTACGACTGGTTAACAATGTTCACGGCAGTGTAGCATTCCCCTAAGGGATGACTGGATTCAAACCATAATACCGCTGCGGTAGAGGTTCTTCCCATATGCAGAAAGAGGTTTATGTTCTTCTTTAATAGACCAGTCTAGTGGAGAATCAGACTGAGAATTAGAGCTTAACTCTTCCTGATAGATAGGTTTTAGCAGAGACCCATGAGAAAGTGCTTCTGACTATGACCTATAGTCCTCCATTTGACATCTCATGCAGGTTGTTGTAGTCTATGAATACTTGGCCTCTATATATAGTAACGGCTCTTGATACTCATCATATCAAGGAATCCGTGACCTACAGGGCTCTGTGGAGGTTAGACTCTGTTTATTGCAGGAACTTTGGAGTCTCTAGTGACCCCTTCTGGTGGTCTCTGCCCACAGAAGGGGTGGCTAAGGCTGGTGTACTCTTGTCACTGTGACCTGGGCAACAGATGGAACCTGGGGTCGCTAATCCTATTGCCCCGATCTTACACTGCCTGGGCCGCAAACATTACACGTAGTCGTCTGCTGTCAGTGTCCCTGCAAATCTCTGTAAGACGCAGCACTGTTTTTCCTTCATTTGGATCTTGCTTCTGGATTTGGCTTCTGGCTCTGTATGCAAATCTGTTCAAATTCTGAAACCCACCTCCAACCAAAGATGAGAATGCTGGGATATGGCTCATAGACCAAAGCATAAGGACACTGCACCCTCAGGTGTATTAGTCTCAGCGTGCTGAAGTATGGTCATTTTAGAATAAAAAACCTCTAACCGCGCCTTCTGCCTGACCGCTCAAGGGGAGCCAGCAACAAAAGCGTTTTGATTTAATTACTGCCATCCTTGTTGTCAAAGAACGAGCACGCAGACGGACACTGAATCCAGCATGTGAATTAGACCAAGCTGGGCTGATGCCATCTTTCTTGGCTGTCTTGACTTGGGATCTATCTGCAGTCACTCCAGTGTGAAGCAGCACATTTCACATCCTGGGCCATATATCTGTTGCAGCGTCTTCCATCAGCCGGGGTAGAACGTGTCCCATCCGCCCAGAACAGCCTGTGGATCTAATAAGAACGACTCAGCCACTAATTTAGCAAGATGAGTTCCCTGCTACAGTTTTGCCACATTGAAATCTCTCGCTTTGATTCATCATAATTCACCGTAATTTTAGATTGGTGCAGCTGAGACGTTCTTCCCAGACTGTTTGAGTCTCCTCAGAGACGGCAGCCTTGTTTCTGCCCGGAGACAGCGCTTGCATTGTCCTGCGACTCCCCCCTCCGCTGTAGTCGTGACTGCAGCAGGTACATTTACCTCAGAGCTGTGGGCCCCCGATGGTGATAATGTGGGACTTGGGCTGCAGCTCTTGTGCCAGGGCAGCCACGTTGTGCTGCAGGGTTTTGCAAGAAGCATGTGACGTGCAAAGGCCAGCCAGCAATCTTACATGAGGCTCTGAAACTGGAGAAGTGTTGTAGCGCTGCGCCGCTGAAACAGATCTGGTCTGGGAAGCTCAGGAGTGCTGACAACCTTTCGGATCTCCCGCTGCCCCTTCATCTCCTGCGTCTTTAAGTAACCTGGAGGCCAATGCTGGCTGCTCGTGCTTGGTCTTATTTCTGTACTCTCATGTGCCTGCTGCTACCTGCATATTCTGTTTCCTTATTCCAGAACTGTGCGTGACCTTGGGATGCTGTGTTTCTATGCAAAGCACTGATAAGAGTCTAAGTAAAGTTTAGTAAGCTACACTACGTAAGATTTAGGGATTTGGAGACCACATAGCCAGTGGAAGAACATGTCAGTTGTGCTGCCGACCTTCTTTGAATCTGATAATTGCCAGTATGTTGAAAGAGTGTTCTGAGCCACAGAGAATTGAGTTTGGTGAACAGCATTATCCACTATTGTCATCATCTCTTACTATACTGGTTTTGCTTTTGGGACCTAAACGTTGGACTTCCTTTTTGAGTGACGTTAAGACATAAAGACATACAACGGCCAACAAAATTCAACTCAGACACCTTATTAAATTGTTATTTACATTATTGATTCAGGCTTTACAGGGTGACTTGCAGCAGGGCACCGGCACCATATGTTGGGAAGAGGCTACTACTGATTACTGCTACTACTTACTACCTACCATCTGCATAGTGCAACTTTAGGACAGAAACCGTATGCTATAACCTCTGCATAGATGTTCCTGCAGTAGACCATCATAAGCTGTTAGATAACGGAAACTCCTCTTGATGGCGATTTATAAATAGTGTTCACACCTGATGTGTTTCATAGCACAGCGGCAGGGCAGGCTGAGGCTGTTGCTCTGATCGTTTTTATCTACAGCTCACTATGCCAGCAAACAAGAATGGCATTTTGCCTGTAATTGCTTCTCAGACAAAAGAAAGAAAACACACTTTTTCTGTTCCTTCTTGTCTTTTCAGAGGTGCTGCCTTTGTCATCTCATTAGCTAGCATATCTGGCTCGCTCCCCAGCTGGTTCTGTGGACAGATTTGACCCATGGATGGAGATTGATAGGCTTTGACAGACTGCTTAAATATGATGAGAACCAAGCCCTTGACGAGCATGAGGAGAATTATGAATTAATGTCAGTTTCTGACGTGCTTTTCTTTTGTCATCCCGTCTGATATCTGCTCATCAAGTGACCTTTGGCTTTAACACCTCTCCTGGAGATCGTTTCTCAGTATAAATGTTTACCACAAAAAGGGAGCTGTATGGGAGAGATCTTTCCTATCGACAGTGTCCACAACAAAAGGAGTTATTTTTAGATAAGCAGGCATAATCCTAAATTAATTAGGCATAAGAGCTGATGTGCAGTGGCAGTAAAGCCTGCATGTTACACGTTTAAGAACGTCCTCTGGGGGGGTTTACCCTCAGCGCTTTCACAAATGCTCCATGCATCAGGACCCCAAGAAGGCTGCTTGCCTTCTCTCTGCGACTGGATTACTGTTGCATTGTTGTTTTCTTCCTCCAAAGGACTTTGGCGACTTCTGCAGGGGTCTGTTATCTAGCGATGTCTTTCTCATGATCTTCACACCTCAGAAGATAACGTAATGACTCCTAATTAATTAGATATTATCAGTATATGACTAATGTTGCCCGGTCTCCGAGCTGAGGCATGAGACAGGTGAAAGCAGGAGTGTTTGCTAGGTCTACACAGAGAGCAAACAGACAGGGATATGGATTTTCTCCGAACTCATGAGCCGAGATGGAAAAGGCCGTCTGGGCTTGAACATTGTAAAGATATAATAACTTGAGCGAAGTCAAAATTGAGGTCGCAACACCTTCGCTGGACTTGTCTCCCCATTTTACAATGAGTCATGATGGAGGGGTTGGCGCTAATCTCTGCAGTAACTTAATAAAAGCTGATTCGCGGTGGCCCTATACAACCCCCCTTTGAAACTTTTGCTGCAGCCGAAAACCTACTTTCCTGTGAAGCTGGATTCTTTCCTCATTAACCTTTTGCGATCTTTAGCCTGCTCTTCATTATTTTGCTGAATCTTGTTATCCACTTCAAACTGACGTGTATGTAGATCTTCAGATTTGTTTAAAGTGATTATACTGCAGCGAGGACTGTCATGCCCTACACATGTGACAGGAAGGATGTAGTGATTGGGGTTGTGTAGAGTAGAGAAGAGCTTAGAAACAGAGAATGGAATAAAATGGAGCCAAATTGGTTCGCTTCCAGCTCTTGGCTCAGGATGCCTCACTGGCTGCTTCCTCTTGGGAGTCAGATCAGTCAAGAGCACTCCCTCGTACCAGATCAGTGGTTGAATTACTAGTTAATCAGAATAGTAAGCAGACTTTGGGGATTTAAAATTCATGAATGAATGGGGAGATGGCCACTCTTTCTAATCCATTTCTCTTTACCCAGCAGCCGGTATTCTTGTCTTTTTCTACAGACGCCTTGAGGTTCTTGAATGAACTGGCAGTCTATCAAAGTCTTCTTCTAAGAGGTGGATCCTTTCTAATCAGATCTCATTTCCGCCATGGTATATTTGAGGGCACTAAGGCTCGGCCATCGTCCATCTTAACACGCCTCCCTCTCCCACCCCCTCAAGCCGCCGTTTGTGTCCTTCACTCATACTCAATACGGCTCTCAACCTGGAAGACGCAGACTTAGTTAGACTGCTAATCTGACAACAATTAAGCAGGATTAAAAGTGGACTTCTTAGACTTCATATGCCAGATTTATCAACATTGATATTGAAATGTCTTTCAGAGTCCCTCTCTCAATGAACAGCGATACTTGGGAGGTGTTCAAGAGCAGGAAGAAGATTAGCGAGTTAGATTTGGTCTGGTAGACATCTGTTTCTTACAGTGTTATGAAACTATGTGGAGGTGAATGATCTGTGCTATGGGGGTGAACGGAGGTCAGGGCAGCTGGCCAGCCCAAACACCAATGAGTTGCCAGTAATCCATTTATAATCTCCACAATCCTGTAGAACAGGTGAGGAATGGAAGTCCTGAATTAAGGTATGTATAGGCAGGAAAGATAAGTACTTGACAAGCTCAAATTGGTTTCATCCAGTCTTTGACGGCAACAGATCTCAATCATTGTGGCCAAAAGTGCTGCATTTTTTCTGCAGTGGTTGGAGGTGTTCTAATTTGGACCTCTCTGATTCAGTCAGTGGCTTCAGTAGTAGACATATTTCTATGTGGAGATAAAAGAAATGGTGTGATAGTGTGTCAGAGCCTGGTTTGGGTAGAAGGAATCTGAAAGAAGCCTGCAAATCTTGGCCTGTGGGGCTCCACGTTTTAGGCTTTTTATCTATCTTACTCAACACTATGACAGACAGGATCGCTCCTCCACTGTACACGGATGCCCCAGATCTTCCTTTAACTGCCCTACTTCCTACCATCTGCAGTTAATTTAGACTTCCTCTCATGGCTGCGGCGGAGAGCTCCTTCAGAAACTACCCGAGAAGAGCAAATTTAATCAGTTAGCCCTCACTTAAAGCAGGTAATGGGATGTGCCGCCACTTTGAGCCTTTGTCCAATAGAACTGCACTGGACGGAGCTGCCTGTGCTTAGGACAGGCTAACATCTTTTCCTCGTTTGTCGTCATGTGGTCATAGTTCGGGCGGTTGCGGGGAGGGGGGGGTTCATGGACAGGATGCGCACCACCTTACGGCTTTGCTGCTGGAACATTGGCTGGCCCTGCGGGGCCCTTGGATGTGTAACTCCTGGAAATGTCTAGCTCCTGAGGAAAAGCAGTAGAGATCTTCCTGTCCGGCCTGGCTGGCCGGTACAGGACTGGCTTTTTCTGGAGCGGGCTGAGAGGGAATCCATTTAGCAGTAGCGGCAGGACATGTCTGGGAGTAAGCTGGAGGGCTTTGTGAGTTGGAGGGTGGTGTGTGTGTGTGTATGTATGTGAGAGAGAGGCACTCAGCCTTGGCCCATCTGCATTTGGCATGGGCAGCATTTAAAGCCTGGCCCGTCACAAGCAGCTTGTGTAAGAGCCAGTCATAAGACCAAGGATAACGGCTATATATAACATACCTCAGATAGCAGTAGGCTCAAAGGGAACAGGGCATCCAGATAAGAGCCTATTAACTCGCAGGAGCAGGAGATGAATGAACGGTTCACACGTTTAGTCAATCAGTGCTTTTCTTTTCTTCTCTTTTCTTTTCTTTTCTTTTCTTCAGTGACAGGAACTCCAAAAGCAAAAGGCCCTCAGGGCTTTTTAGCATATATGAAACGGTTCGTGGTGTTTGATGAGCTGTTTGTGGCAAATAAAACTGTCTACAGTAACTATTTTTTCCTGTCTCTGTTACAGTATCTTCTGAATGTTTAAATGGGCCTCGTTTCCTGTTGATGTCCTGTGGCTATCCAGTGACCTTGCCACTGGTCAGCTACCGCTCCGTGTCCTTCTCCGGTGGTTTGACCTTGTATGTTAGTGAGTGCTGGTGCTCGCTGTGGTCATTGAGTTTGCTGCACATGGCTTGACCTTACACAAAGGGCAATATAGCTGCCATGAGAGTGAATGTCCTCCCAGGTCATATGGCAGGTTGTTTTTATGTCGCTTATCTTGATGCCCTTCAAATGAGTATTGCTTAATGTACACACTTAGCAGGAGCCCTCACTAACTGGAAGCGTTTAACGGCCTCGAGACTCTAAATGTTAATGACAAAACACAGATGGATCCGACATTTTCCCTTTTCAGTTAGGGCAAGAGCTAAAGGTCATCATTAGAGCCATCAGAGACCGCACACATGAATAATTCATTATTTTGTCAATCATCCAGAGCAGCCCCCTTTTACGACATCTAATTCTGAATCCCACTTTGTATGTAAAGGTATGACTCAGCAGCAAAGATGAGAGAGGAGAAGATGGCAATGAAATTTCAAGATTAAAGTGGAATTCCACCATGTTTTTTGGTGAACAATTGTTTTATTGTCTTTACTCATAGAAATTAGCATGAATATTGTCAGAGGTAATAATCATAGAACATCCCCGTTCCACCCCCTTCCCAGATGCCCCCTTAATTTACACTAACGGCAGCATTTAAAAATTAATTAATCAATTAACTAATAAATAAATGAATAAATAAAAATACAAAATATATATATATTATGGTCATTTTTTTGAATGTTTATCTTTTATATGACATTCAAAAACTAGTTAGAGCTCAGTAAAGATTCCACGGTTTAGGGAATTCATTTTCAAGATTTCTGCATCTGCTTCTTAACAATGTTATTGAAAAGAAATCTTGGTAAGTTGCTCAAAAATGGAGAATTTCATTCATTCATCTTCTAGCCCACTTAAGGTACTACAGCCCATCCCAGCTCTCAAAGGGCGGAAGGCAGGATGCACCCTGGACAGGCCACCAGTCCATCACTGGGCAGACACAGACAGACATACACATTCACCCACACCTAGGGGGCAGTTTAGCATCTCCAGTTTACCTAGCTGCATTCCTTTGGACTGTGGGGAGAAAACTGGAACACCCGGAGGACATACAAACTCCACACAGAAAGGACCCTGGACACCCCGCCTGGGAAACAAACCCACACCCTGTTTGCTGCAAGGCAACAGTGCTTCCCACTGTGCCACCTGAGAAGTTCCAAACATCAAACCAATTTTTAATATTCAGAAAATTAAATAAAGTACGGAATTCCTCTTTAAAACAGGTCTATATCTGTTTGTGATCTTCATTTCCGAACGCTCAGCCTGTGCATGTGCCTGCATTTTGACCTTAGTTATATAAACTACGTGGCTCAACCTGAGCTGCATTGTAATGCCGCAAAAAAAAACGGGGGGAAAAAAAACGTTGGCTGGCAGGTCTGGACAAAGCCACAAAGCCTGTTAGGTTACTTGGGTGATATAGTGGCTTTATCAGCTTCTTAGTGTATCAGTAATAGTCCGAATGGGAGAGAATCCACAGCTTCCACAAATAAGGTCAGGCTCGGCTGTTGGTATGTGAGTCACACCTCTAGCAGCTAGCTCTCCCGTGACATGTGGCTTATGCCAGCTTGTCTGATATGCGGGAGACACCTCTAAAACACTGAAGCTTTAAATTTCCAGCGCGTGCTGGTTCTGTATATATGCATGTGTGTGCTACCGTGCGCATGCATGCTCTGCGGAGTGACCTTAAACCTTCAGAGCCCAAGGAGCTTTTTATTGATTGATATCGAGGCTCTCCATAACAGATAGAGTGATGAGGGCGAGAGAGAGGAAGTGGGCAAAAGGAGGAAGGGGGGGAAAAAAGGTCAAATAAAAAAAAAAAGACAAACTCGTGTGTGGAAATGTGAGGCGCTGAGGGTATGTTGAGATTGATTAGCTGGGGCTCGGCCACTCCCGTGAGCTGGGGATAAGGGTAGGGGGGATATGTGGGGGTGTGCATGACTGGAGAGGGGAGGGATGACTCAGGGGCACGTGAGGAGGATGTGAGGAGAGTGCTAAAAGCAGCAGCAGCAGGAGCCAGGGTTTGTGTGTGCAAGGGTGTATATGGTCTGTAGATACTGCATCCGCTCCACATGCATCTGGCCCACGCATGCTCGCTCTCATAATCGGGGCTAACCATGATGCTCACTGACTAGGACTGCAGGCCTGTCTCTGTTGTTGTTACCATTAATTACACATGTTGATCTGGACATGCTATAATACCGTAGCTGCATCGTAAAAATTTCATTAACCATATCAGCTCTTTGCACTGGTGTCAGGTTCAATCAGAGTAATGTTGCAATAACAATAAATGCCAGAGTAGAGGGATGCGCTACAAATGTGTACAATGAAAGACCAGTGCTGGAATAGGAACTGTAATGGGATACTTATTAAATCCTGAGAAACGTACTTCTGTGTTAGCCACATATCTGTCCCAACTGGAAGGTACTACCTAATTTCAGTGCTTAGAAATAGCCAGCCATTATTCAAAAGCTCTGCCACTGTCTTTACCTTTGAAGAAGACACAGTCAGATATGCTTGATTAAAATTATGAATAGCTCATACTGATTGAAAACCAAGAGACTTGCCACTTGAAATGGTCCAGCTCTGAAAGAAACGGTTAATGAACAAAATGTAAAGCTTACCGAGCTGTTCCCCAGTGCAAATCGAGTCTGTTTGTTTAGGTGAGGTTGGGGCTCTCTCTTTATTCAGCCATCAGTTTCACATTAGCCTGCTTAGATGTTTCCTATGCTCACACTGCTCTCCTCACATTTATTATCGAAGCTGTGCAGTCAGCACACCTGCACACTGCACTGCCCCGCCCCCTTGTAGTATTATATAGAAAAATGTAAATCTACACTATGTAAATTTGTAATTGCACACAACATGCAGGAAACGATTTGGTAGCATGAGTTGCGCTCGTCTGTCTTCTGAGCGAATTACCCACTATTGTGGTGGCTGAAGGGGTGAACTCAGAACTGGAATGTTGCAGGCTCCAATTAAATGACTGACTAGGTATATTCAAAGCCCTTATGAGATAGTGGTGCCATCTTGGCACCACTCCGAGCGGTTATGTCCAGCCTTACAAGACCAGACTCCTATCTTTTTGAATGAGGATAGACCAAAATACTCAAAGCTGGAGGTAACATGTTTGAAACCACTGGTAATATCTGACCAACACCTTAGAAATGGTTTGTGGCATTTGGCTGTTCAAAATGCGTCTTTTAACTTCTCCTGGCTACTGCACTTGCACAACCTTTCCCTGCTTGCACCATAGCCAGCAAGGTGATTTGCTCATCTTCTTGAAGGGTGGGTCTTTCTCCATAAACTGATGCCATGTTGAGCAGAACATTCCTTTTCATTCATATTTCAACCAGTGACTGATCTCCTAATTTTTACCGGGTTGTGCCTTTGGGCCAGGGATGCTCCAGGAGACATTGCTGCGCTGGTGATGCTGTCCTGCTCCTATAACGGGCATAGAAAGGGCAGTAAAATGACAGATTTTCTATGTAGGACCAATAAAGTACATAACATAAAATGGTTAATTACTTACGACTATCAAAAATAACAATTATTGGTGTAATGGGATTACAGGAATTTATGCTGTAATGCATTACGCTACTTTGTTACAGTTAAAATGTAATCTGTAACAAACCGTAACATGCTACTTTGTACCACATTACCCCCCAATGCAGCCTTATTGAATTTTTGCTCAGTAGCGTCTCTTGATTCCACATTGCTCACTCCATTTTCAATAGACTGCCACTGGTAAGAAGACACCAACATTGAGTGTGTCTCTTTGACATCTCAACAACTTGACCAGGGCTAGTTCGGGGAATTGAATTGAATGGAATTGACTTTCCTCCGTGGCCAGCTTTGTGAAACAGAGAGGAGTCAGTGTAGTGCAACAGCTCATCAGGAATACATCCGAGTAGCCCTATAGAATATTCATGCATTGACCCCCAGTCAGGAAAAGTGGTAGCAGGTTTACTCCGCAGTCATAAAGAATGACTGGTGCGATGAAAGTGAGTCCAGCAAAGCATCTACTGTACACATCAAGATATAGTGAGAGGAGATGTGTGCTTTTCTTGTCCACCCCTTGGGGTTTGAAGCACTTCCCTTCTCACAGTGTTTTACGCTCATGCACACATACAAACATGCACATACACATGCACACACAGACTCTTCTTCTTATGCATGTGGTGCGGTTTTCTTATGGAAGTGCCGCTTGGCTAATTCCGAAGACATGTTTTAGTGTGGTACAACACTCGCTTCATTAGTGGTAATGAAGTTGTGCTGAGAGAGCGGGCTGACTCATATGACTCTTCAGTGCTGATGATACCCACAGCATAGCCGTTACTCAAGGCGAAAGTGGTGCCGTTAAGTCACCGCAGGGCCTGCCTATTGATTCCTGTTTAGCATTCTAAGGCTGAGCTGTATTATTAGATATGGTCCTAAAGGGAAAAGTCCTTTGATGTAGCCCTGTGACCTTACTGATTCTTTCTCCTTCTGTCTCTCTGTGTCTCTTTCTTAGTATGGGGAGGAGGAGGTCTGCTCGGACCGCCTGGACACCGACTTCCCAGACTTCGACCTCTCTCAGCTGGATGCCAGCGACTTTGACTCAGTGAACTGCCTCAGTGAGCTGCATTGGTGCAATGACCAGTCAGACAGCTCCCCCGCCTCCATCCAGTACAGCGCGGGAGACCCTGAACTTTTTGAGGTCAGACCCCACAGTGTCCATCCTCCAGCCAATTATAGGAAAGCACGTTTAGCACATTTTTATAGCTATTCCCACCGGAAGGAGCTTGATTGGCCTTGAGGTTGTAGTTAATATGAGAAACAAATAGGGCTTAGTTGGGCTTAGTGTAGTTCATATGGGATACTAATAAAGCTTGATTGGGCTTAGTGTAGTTCATATGGGATACTAATAAAGCTTGATTGGGCTTAGTGTAGTTCATATGGGATGCTAATAAAGCTTGATTGGGCTTAGTGTAGTTCAAATGGGAAGCTAATAAAGCTTGATTGGGCTTAGTGTAGTTCATATGGGATACTAATAAAGCTTGATTGGGCTTAGTGTAGTTCAAATGGGAAGCTAATAAAGCTTGATTGGTCTTAGTGTAGTTCATATGGGATACTAATAAAGCTTGATTGGGCTTATTGTAGTTCATATTGGAAGCTAATACAACTTGATTGGGCTTAGTGTAGTTCATATCTGAATCTAATAGAGCTTGATTGGGCTTAGTGTAGTTCATATCTGAATCTAATAGAGCTTGATTGGGCTTAGTGTAGTTCAAATCTGAAGCTAATAGAGCTTGTCTGGCCTTAGTGTAGTTCATATTGGAAGCTAATGGAACTTGACAGGGTTTAGTGTAATTGGAATGAGACACTAATAGAACTTGATTGAGCTTAGTGTAGCTGATATGAGAAACTAATACAGCTTGGTTCCACTTAATGTCGCTAATATGAGAGTATTACAGAGCATGATTGGGCTTAGTGTAGCTGATATAAGAAACCAATAGCACTTGATGGGATTTAGTGTACTTCATATGAAAAGCTAATAGAGCTTGATTGCCCTTAGTGTAGTTCATATGAGATCCGAACTCAAACCGTCTAACTTTGGATTTGGATCCCAAATGTGTGATTTCGGAGGTCACGTCCAAATGCACCTCTGTTACAGCCAGCACTGATTGATCCTACATTTGTTGTATCCAGTGCTAATTCACTCGTCACTTCATGTAATTCTATGCTGCGATTGATTTTTTAGGGATTGAGCAGAGAAGATCCCTATAGAGGGTTATTTTGAGATGCTAGGGAAGCCATTGATCTCCAAGCCAAGTTCAATTAACCTTCAGGTGGAGCAAACACTATGTAAGTTGAGACCTCATTGTTTCCTGTGGAAAGACCCACCAGAGCACACAATCCTGGGCACGACTGGAGCCCCACGTGGAAAAGAGGGCATAGTTACATGGGACAGTTCCAGGGAACACTAAATAATTAGCTGCGGACACAAATTGAACTCTAAAGAGGATTTTTGCTGCGGGCGCTTAGCAAGCCAAGGGGTCTCCTGACCTTGGGATCGATCCGGTCCGTGGTGATAAGATAGCCACGCTGTCCCCCGAGCAGAATGTGCAGATGGACGAGTCTCTCTGGATCTTTAGAGGTCATCACCAGCAGACTTATAGCTGCCCTCTCTCTCTTGTGCCCCCTACAGATAGAAGAGGAGAATGCGGCACTGCTCGCTGCTCTCACAGACAGCCTGGACGGCATAGTGGAGGATGGGGTGGGGGGGCTGTCTGTGTTCCCCTCGCTGGGGGAAGACCCCGAGGAGGAGGAAGAGGCGGAGGAGGAAGATGACCTCCCATTGGACAGTGAGCCATTCCTAGGCTCGTTGAGCCCAGAGACTGAAGACACGTCTCTAGTAAGAACCCTTCCTTCCTGTTTAAGGTGGATTTGGATGGGCCTCTGACTACCCCTCAGCATGGGTATGATAGGCAAAAACAGGTCTGAATTTTTCTCATTTTGGGCTTTTCAATTCTCTTTAGCAACCGTTTCTAATAAGAATACTCTTCACAGGCAGGGAGTCGGAGCACAGCCACAACTTACTGCTGTAGTCTGTAGACTCTCTCTCTCTCTCTTTCTCTTTTTCTCTGTTGGAGATGCACCAATATATTTATACGTGAAGTGCAGTGAGCACAAGACAGATTAGTACTCTAAGACATAGCTAAAAACAAACATGACAATTTTTGGAAACATTTAGATTATGTAATAGCACAGAACCTTTAGTCTTTCATATCTGGAGCGATGTTATCCACTATGCCATCTATTTGAGTCATTTGAAAGCTACTACTGAATACATGTGTATATGCATGTACAAGGAAAGCCTGGCAATGAATATCAGTTATACTGACCAACTCTAATTCCAATCATATATGAACACTTTCCAGCGAATACTGCATTGGCCACTGATATATCGTGCACCTCTACACTCTTTTGTCTCAGTCTCTTTCCCACTCTTTCCCACTCTCCCTTTCTTCTTCATCCAGTCCCCCTCTACAGTTTTCACACCTGTTTGTGAGAGGTTCCACTGTCCTTTCTGTAAAATGTCACTTCCAGGAAAAAAAAGATGTGTTTTTTCTCTTTCTTACTGCTCCCTACAGTCTACTCCAGCCTGCCTGTCTGCTTCGAGTGCATTAAGAAGCTCTCCGGACCCATTTTGTTTCTGTTCCATTTCTGTGTCTTTGAATCAGCCTGATGTTACACTCTGCCGAGCAACATTAAGAACATTTCTTTTTTTTTTCTTTTCAGTCCATTAAATGAATTATGATCTCACAGTAGAATACCTGCTGCATTTGCTGCTTTATTGCCTGACGTTTCATTGAAACCAACATAAAGGCTTAATTTCACAAAGCAGGAGTCCCCATCAACCGCTGGATTCAGACTTTATTAAAAGTCCTAAAGAGGACTCGCTTTGTTGAAGGTTACAAAGGTCTTATTGTTGCCTCAATGAAAGCGGCTAACTGAATGCCTGGTACCTTGGCCACTGCCACTATTTGATCTTGGACAAAATTGGACAAAATTACAGGATGGAAATCGGAGCAAAGTACCTTAAGTAACAGGAGCCCAGGGGAGAAGGAGTCTGTTCTTAAACTGATAGAAATTGCCCGTATCATTGTCTTAAAGGGCCACCAATCCAGCCATTTTGCTTCCTGCAAATGATATCATTTTAAAGCATATTACTATAACATATCATATTATCAACATTCTGCGTTCTTGTGTGACTCATAGATTGGAAGTTTGAATATCATCACCCAAGAATGCACTTATTAAATGGTGCCATTTAGGGATATAACAGTAGAGCAGCCTCATGAATTATGGAAACGATGTTTAACAGCTTGAAATTTTAAATATAAATGAAGTGGACCTTTAAGTTAATTATAATTTTGGGCTTGGCACTTTAAAAGGCACGATTAGGGTACAATATATGGAACTCGATTTGTCTGCAATATGTTTTTAAACGCAGGCAGTAAATCATATCCATGAATTCAACAGTGATGATGCTAATATGAGATCATAATACACAGCAACTGCCTTCGATGTTTGTTTTCCATCTCAGACGGAGAATTATCTCTATATATATCATGAAATGCAGATACCCTCCCTCATATCTAGCATTAAAACTGCAGGTAGATGTGTTACTGTTGGTTGGATCATAAAGCTCAGTGGTTTACATCCTTGCTTCTGTGTATACCTCACTATCAGTCATATTTTGGTGATTTCCCTGCTCTAAAACACCTGATCCAACTTATCAGTGTGCAGTATGAAAAGCAGGGGTTGGGAACCCCATATAGAAAATAATTTGTTTATAATTGTATTGTATGAGCGTGTTCCTTTTTAATAGGAACCTGCTGATATAGCTAATTGAGCTGTCCTCTATATTTTCGTGGATTGTGTCCCAGACAGCTTCAGGGCTTGTTTCGTCTGTATAAGCGTAGCAGGGTTCTGAGCGCCCTCTGCAGGCCTGAGCCATAAGCGTAACTCGACCCCCTCAATGAGGCCAGTCTGTTTTAGGAACAAGGGGTGCATTGAGGATCAGGGGGCAGTGTGGGGAGGGAGAGAGCCGAGCACATGTTTTCATGGCATAGATGGCCATGCCATGCCGGTAGCGTTTTGTATGGCGAGATGGAAGCCCCTGGTGCCCCTTTTGCTTCCTTCAATGGGCCCTGAGAGGCATCACGGGCAAAGCTGCCAAACTGGCGCAGCCCCGGCAACTCGGGCAGCACAGGGGTTGTTTTTTTCCCCCCATTGGTTTCGTCATCCCTTTTTTCAGCATCCCAGATCCCAGGCTACACTCATTCAGAAAGCGAGCGAGTCGTTAACCTGCGTTCCACCCCTCTCCCCTGTGCTTTTCTCCCTCCGCTTCTGTGCTAGCACCGCTCGGAAGGGGATTGCTGCCACAAACAGATTTGTGTCAGCTGTTGATTCATATGCAGTGTTATGTTTCAATGATGAAATGATGAAAAAATNAAAGCGAGCGAGTCGTTAACCTGCGTTCCACCCCTCTCCCCTGTGCTTTTCTCCCTCCGCTTCTATGCTAGCACCGCTCGGAAGGGGATTGCTGCCACAAACAGATTTGTGTCAGCTGTTGATTCATATGCAGTGTTATGTTTCAATGATGAAATGATGAAAAAATACCCCCCCCCCCCCAAAAAAAAAAATCCTCCAACACACAGCAGCTCAAATACGCTGGATGCCCAGTGGAGCTAAGCATTAACATTGCTGTTTGATATCATTTTCCCACCTCCGTGCCTCCTTGCATTTTGATGCTGTTTTTATGATGCCGGCTTGTTTGGTTGGAATCAGGCAGCGAACGCTCCATGTGTTGATGTTGTGTTGCGTGGATGTACTGAGTGGCATGCCTGCTAATTAGTTGTCCCCTTCTCTTTCCTTTCCTCTCTCTCTTTCTCTCTCTCTCTCTCTTGCCATCAATCTCTATCTCTGTCCCTTGCTTTCTCCCTCCATCCACAGCTAAAAAAGCTCCTGCTGTCGCCCCCAAATGTGCCTGTGGGATTGGACTCACACAGAGAGAGCAGCTTGCTCCGTAAGACGCAGCACTACAAGCCTGCCCGGCCTGTCCTGAAGGTGAGCCATAAGGCTGACTGCTTTTAGAATTTATTCATCTGTTGGCTATTGTTTGTTTCGTTTCAGTCTATCCATCATTTAAAACATTATGCTTTCGCTGCCTTAACTTTGCCCTTCTCACTGTCCTTCAAAGCTGCACAGAAGGAAAAAGCAGAAGCCATATCACCCCCAACACTTCCTGTAGAGTACTGCAATCTGACCACATGAATCACATGAACATTACAGAGCATTATAGAGCCCTTTCTATTGTTAAAGGGCCCATATCCTAAATGTTCTTGTATTTAATAATGTCTCTTGAGGTCACGTATAGTAACTGTGCTGTTTAATGTACCAAAAATGGTCATAGTTTATTATAACATGGCCATTTTCCGGCCTCGCTTTTGGCTTTAAGACTGATGTAAGATACATGAGCTTTGTTCTGATTGGTTGTCCTGTCTTGTCCCTCATTTAAAAAGCTAAAACACTGCTTAACATGTCCATATGACTGGGCAGGGCTAAACAGCTGTAGGCTGAACAGGTGAATATGAGAAACAACTCATTTAAAGCAAACTTTTTTTGCAGCACAGTTTCCATATATGGACCATATAGATTGGTTAGTGAGTGATAAGGTTTGTTACTTACATATTACTTTAAACATGTTTTTAAAAGTGAGGGAAATTTGATTCTCCATGATATGGGCCGTTTAAATTACGCATCCACCTTTTTACATAATCAGCATAGTTAATGACTGATCAACTTTGATGACTAATCATTGCAGCCTGCTAAAAGCCCCACCCCCCACATGAACAGGCAGTAAAGCGTGGTGGACAGATGAAGCATCAAGGCAGACACTGTAACAGCATATTGTCACCATCAAGCTAATGCCTGCATTGAAGACTGAGCTGTGGAACAAGGGTTTTTAGAGCCACAGAATGCCACACAATCTCTCCGTGCCTTGGCGTATTGTAGCATGGCCAAGGCGAGCACGGCATTAGCGCTGACTGTGGCCATCTGTCACAGCAAAGCCACGGCCCCCAGCGGGCTAAAGGGCAGCCCTGCCTCAAACCGAGGGCTTACATAAAGCCTGATTCACCATCTTGCTCTTCGTAGCCTCTTCCCAACCTTGGCACATTTGTCACTGTAATTCCGGAGCATGGCAGACACCACTATGGGGTGCAGAATAACTCTTGGTGTAATGTAATTATTTTGATGCTTTGAAGACTGTTGGCGTACTAAGTTGCTAAAAATTACTCTGTGCAATCCATAAAGAAGGCTGCCTTCTCGGGCAAGTGTGATATGCATTCACTGAAGTATATTCAAAGTATTATGCAATTTTTTTATTAATGCAATCAACAAATTTATTGTTGCACAGGCACATACACACATATACGTATATATGGCAATATGTTGACCTTAAAATGGTGGAACTATATTTATATTTTGACTGTTATTTCTGTGCTCTTTGGTTCAGCCCAAACTCAGCTTTTAGTTATGGCAGTTACGCAAGTATGCAATTGAAGGTAAAAGAGATGTGCAAAAAATATAAGCTACTGATTGGATGCAATTCTGACTGGCTTTCAAATACTGATAAATTAATACTGATAAATGGCCAAGGTAAACTCTGTGATCTAGTGGGCAGAGTCCAAATGGCAGTGTAGGTGTAGTGTAGATAGGGCGTACATACATTTGAAAGTGATTACATAGCGGTTACATAATATATAGTATATTTAGTATAGTATAGTATAGTATAGTATTTACATGGTGGTTTCAGTGGATAATTTGCCTTAATTAACAATAACTGAATAATAAGAATAGAGTTTAAGGAGACAAGTGCTTAAATTATCAGGCCTATTGCATGCTAAAGCTCATTGTTCGACATCCAGAAAAACAATCCAAACTGAGTTATTTTAAAGCCATAGAACTGAGGAATGGGAACCAGGAACTGCCAACAAGGCGTAGACGTAAGTTACCATAGCTGGCTAAGGTTAAGTTACCATAGCTGGCTATTTTTAGATCTTCAAATCTAACATATTTTTGCCCCGCCTTTTTCTGCAGAGTGAGAGGATGTGTCCAGCAGACAGAAAGCCACGAGTGGTCAGGCCTGCAGGCCGTCTGTGCACTGAACTGCACCGTCACCTCACCACCACGCAGGAGGCTGAGACCGAGGAGACACCCTTGGCTGACACAGAGGAAGAGGAGGAAGATGAAGAGGAGGATGAGGAAGAGGACAGTGACTCTGAGGAGGAGGAAGAAGAAGAGGAGGAGTCAGGATCCAGCAGTGAGGTGGAGAGCACGGCGTGCCCTGAGCCACCCAAGCCTCAGTTCACCTCCGAGAAGGAGCTGCACTCAGTGGTGGAGCTGATCAAATACATGCACACATACTGTCTGCCCACACGCAAGCAGGCCAACTGGGACCGCAAAGAGCGTGAAGCGCGCAGGGCCAAGGCTGATAACCCCCCAGCCCCCCGCAATGGACCCTCCAACTGCCCCAAACCTGCTGCCCAACCCATCCCACCTGCATCCAACAGCAATGGAACCAAGTCCAGAAATCCCTTCGCTCGCAGGAGGGAAATCAAAGCCCATTCGCTGCTCAAGGAGCTGCTGGAGGCCGTAACCTCCTTTGACGTGAGCAAGCCTTACAGACTGCACAGCCCACCCTACAGCCACAGCAGAGGGGCCGCTGCAGCCCCCCAGCAGCCCAAAACTGAGCCCAAAGAGGCAAACAGCGAGGGCTTACAAACGGCCAGCAAACGGTCCAAAAGCCCCGAGCCTGAAGAGGAGGGCTCCTTTTCCGTTCGCCGCTCCCGCCGCCTGGCCTCCTTTCCCAGCCGCTACGCCAAAAAGTCACGACCAAGCCGCCCCGAGCCCACCGGACACTCCAGCGAGGAAGAGGAGGGCTTGGTCAAACACCCTCCTGTGTGTCCTGCTGAGGACAGCACCCAGAAGGTGAACCCCCAGAAGAGCCCTGATACCCTTAAGCCCTGCTGTACTGACGGTAAGGGACCAACCACCTCACTTTTTGGCCTAAAGTTTGATCCAGATGTTCCATTTCTCACTCTCATAGCATTGGTTCCAAGCCCTGGTTCTGAAGTACCTCTGGCCTGCACAAATTAGTGTAACGCACCCATTTCAACTTACTAAAGGCTTGTTAGCTACTCTGCCCTTAAAAATAAGGGTTGCAACAAAGGGTTTCTGTGGAGTGGTGTGATATAGCACTTGTGGTTCTCTAAATGGTGGGCTCTTTATAAATTGAAAGTTGTTTAAAGTTTCCAAGCCAAGAACTAGGAACAATCTAGGAACGAATCCAGTATACAGTATATAGTATACAGACACTGCAAAGTAAAGAGCAAGGCTGTTTAAGACACACCCATTGCTGACATAGGTGTTAAGTTGCATGTATGCAGCCTCCATTTAAAAACATTGACCCTCTGGAGCCCACATGCAAGTGCAAGGTCAGCAGGCGCATTACTAAGCGGTGCAAAGCTCCCCGGCATTGGACTGTTGAGTGGAAATGTGTCTGGAGTAATGAAGCACCCTTGAACATCTTTGGGTTGAGTTGGAGCACTATTACTTGACCTCCCTAATGCTCTTATGGCTGAGGGGAATCAGAATCCATTCAACCACGTTCCAGCATCTAGTGTAAAGCTTTCCCAGAGGAGTAGAGGGGGTTATTGAAGTTGGAGCAGCCCTATTGAATGGCTCAAATTTTATATATTTAAAATGTTTATAATTTTTTTGTAATGTGTTTGTGCTCATGAGCAGGCTGGTTTTTTTGGGCCCTGATATAGGTAAATGACCTCTGTTCTGACCTCTGTTCTGATTGGCTGCCCTGCATTGTGCCTCATTCAGAATGCAGTCCTTGCTGAAACACTGTTTATAACTTCAGCATGAATAGACTAAACCACTGAATATTGAATATCTGGACTATAACGACTTTATCAAACTGCTTTTTCAAAGAGTGGGCCAAAATTCAGTTTTCTATGATATAAACCATTTAACCCCACTGAATTTTGCATAGCAGCGGGTGTCTGGGTATCTTTGGGTGTTTGCAAATTAGTGTGATAGGGTGTGCTAACAAAAGACAAAATCAACATGGGAAAAAAATCCACATGCACACAGCAGGGGTACTCCAGGACCAGGGCTGGGAACAAGCCTACAAGTAAAAAAGCAATGCTCTGCTGTTTGTACAGTATGTGTCGAGCTGGTTGATAAGCTGCGGTGATCTCTGACCATGTATGCGATTTTCTTTTTGCTGTTCTGATTGCAGAGAAACGCGCCTGCCTCTGTCTGCCGCTGACTCCCAAATCCACAGGGTGCGTGTCCCCCTCACTCCTAATCTACTCTAGAACGCTGGAGGCTGTCCAGGGTGAAAGCTTTAGAACATGCCTGGACGTCTCCCAAATGACTTCTGGGAGCCTGTAGTGCTACTACTGCTTTAATATCCTAAAGCGCTCCACTGGCCTCTCATGGTAACACTGGTCTATAAATAGCCGGTTTGTTCTGCTAATTATAGTCTTTTGTTGTGAGTCATAGCCAGTAATGCGTAGTTCAGATTTGATGAAAAGTAAATTTGGTGTATTGAACACTTTCCAAACATGGAGACCTTCAGTCACTTAATCAGACAAGATTTACCTTATGAGTCAGCTGTTCAGACTCTCTCTCTGTCTCTCTATCTATCTGTCTATCTATCTATATCTATCTATCCCTCTCTCAGATGTCTTGATGTTGACTCTGCAATGTCTCTTTTCCTTCTCTCTCTTTGTCATGATCAGAGACACCCAGTATGCCAACAGGCCCTTTGAGCAGACTCTCTGCGTGGAGCTGTGTGGCACAGCAGGTAATGTGGTGCTCTCAGTCAGCGGGACTTGAGCCGCCGTGGCATTAGGGAGACTTCAGCACTTGTCTCAACCCCTAAGTTCAAAAGAATGCCAGAGGGAAGCCGTGTACGCATAGGATCAGGCATGTGCCGGGGAAGATAGCAAACTAAATGAATAATGAAGCAGAGTGTTCTGTTACATGACCGGATCCCCATTAGCTAGACTCTTTTAGGTCATGACATTTGCATGGAAAAGTCTGAGGTACTGCTGTATGTCTGTCTGTAAGACAGATTTATTTATAGCACTGAGCAACATTTCATTCCTTTAGTTAATTTCCAGTCAAAACAGCCATTATGTATAAAGCATTCGTTTTTCAGAAGATATTTCTGAGGATGTGAGATATAGGATAGGAGATATTCTACTTGCATGAATGTTATGGAATATATGGAATAATATCCCTGCAGATGTATTTGAAAAAATGAAAGCAAGACTCCCAAATAGAATCAGCACCAATTTAAACATAGTACATATATGTCGTAAGCTCATTAGACAAAAAATTAGTCACCTGTGACTGAAACATAACTAACAGCGTGTAATACCTCCACAAGCACGAATAATAGCTGTAACTCGATTTGGCATGTACTAGACAAGTTTCTGGATGTAGGCCACATCAATGTTCAGCCACTCTTGCAACAAAGAATTGCCTAGTTGGGCCAGATTTGGTGGATGCCTTCCCTGGCGTTGTACTCGTTGTTCCAGGTAGTCCCACAAATGGGGCCCAGTCTTGCACGCCAGTCCAGACTAGTGAATGCTCCTGAATGATCATCATGTCGCGGCAATTCTAATCTTGGAATACAGGGGTAAGAGTGCTCGGTAAGATGATGGGCAAAAGGCAAAACCTGGTTGTCCAGCAGCTCAGTGTATGCATTGTGGTTCAGATTTATTGTCAACTCAACCAAAGAACCCATTTTTGCATGATTAAAACACCCCCAAAACATCCCAGAGGTCACTCATTTTTGTCTGGGGAGCTTATATGGATATATAGTATATGTAGTATCATACATGGCTGTTTTGATGGGAAAAGGTCTCTGACGTTTGCACAGTATTGTACATACTATCTCAATATATAGACCATGCAAACAGTATGATGTACCTACTTCTGTGGCCATTTACGTCTGTAGTTTATGCCATTGAAATACTTACGTAGCTGTTGCGCACATTACAACTGCCCTTAAATAAGATGGTCAGTATAGAATATGCACCTCACCTTACTGTAATGAACAGCTAGCTCCGACGTGAGAAGAGTTGCTCCCAAAACAATGACTAACGGAATCTGTGCGTTTCTTTGTGTTCAGTGGTTGATGGCTGGTAGTCATGCATGTAGATGCTAAATGAGCATGTGCTGTCTTCCAGGACTCACTCCCCCCACAACACCCCCCCATAAGCCCGTGGAGGAGGAGCTCTTCAAGCCTGAGGGTAAAGTCGAGCCGCCCGGTAAAGGTCTATGCCCGGCACGGGCTCATATACGCAAGCTTCCAGAGCAGACTGAGCTGTACGCTCAGCTGAGGCGCATGGGCCAGGCAGGCGAGGGGGAGTCCAAACGCGCTTATGGGGACCACGACTACTGCCTGCTAAACCTGGGCCATAGCTGCAAGAGGACTGCAGAGAGCCAGGACAGAGAGGAGGAGATGAAAGACGGGCAGGAGGAGAGATCAATGAGCAAGAGAGGGGAGCAACAGGCCCACTCACACCCAGCCTTACCCCCGCCTGACCTGGAGGAGACAGGACAGCCCTCGCCTGCCTGTTCCCCAACTTCAGAGGCAGACACCCAGTCACCAGACTCCTGCCAGCCACCCTCACCCTGCCACCAGCTCACCCTCAGGTACTGGTATTTCTTTTTGCAGAGGAGGTTTATATGTAGAAATACATGGAGGAATATATGGAGGAATATATGTACCTTCATATATTTATTAATGTCATCTCCTTGTAATTAGCCCTTCACCAACATGTTGTAGATTGTGGATTAAAGAACTCCTCATCTCGCACAAACCAAAAAAAGTGAACTAAACAGATGCCGATGTCTGTTATCAGGGTTGGTTTTTACATTACTGAGGTAATACAGTTGGCTCTGGAATTATTATTTAGCAGACTTTGAAAGCTGTGATAGATTATTAGCTACATTATAGATTAATACTGGATTCAAATCATCCAGATTTTGTTGGTAGACAATATAAAGAAAAAAACGTTCCACAAACCCACAAAAAGCAAAAGACATAGCCACTGATCTCCACAGCGAGGGGGGTGTTCCCTGCTCATGCCACAACCCCTCCCCACTTGCAGTGTAACCAGCAAGCTGATTGGCTCTTTTTCTTTAAGGGGCAGGGCTTTCTCTGTAAACAAACACCGTATTGAGCATTACGATCTCTGAGCTGACAGTGAATCGCTATAACACAAAAACGTAGTTCTTCTAATATAGTCAGTAGTAATGGCCTTTGATTAGGAACAGGTGAGAGTGATGGGGGGCGTGGAAAGTGATGAGGTGCTCCTGGTGGGGTGTACCTAAACAAACGTGTTTAGGATGTTTGACTTTGTACTCTAAGATAGTTACACACTTCACACATTCAAGCTACATCTGAAAACACCAGAAGTTCAATTAATCTATACTATGCATCTATATAGTGGCAACGGTGTGAGTGCATAAAGTAGCTCTAAGAAAAGCGTTAATCAAGGTTAACATAGCTGAGCGTTAGCAATGGATATATACCTTGATCCAACATGATGTTTCAGATGGGATCAGGGCAGTTCTCATTTATAACTCCGTTTATGGGATTTGACAGATGCTCTTATCCAGAGCAACTTACAATTTTAGTCTCCTCTGTAACTCATTCCCGCTGTTTTGGTTTCTGTAGTTGTGAGAGCTCTGAGACGTGCCACCGAGACAAGCAGAGGAATAACACTAAACGTGAAAAAGAGGAAGGGGTAAGTAGAGTTCTGGCTGTATAATCTAGACCTTGGACTCTTTTGGGGATGTGAGGCCCAAAATAAGACAATGTTGAGGAGGTCAACTGTAGTACATTTATTATTACTACGTTAATAGACCTGATTAGTTTGTAACTCAGAAAGCTATCAATCTTGAATGCTTTTGGGATTTCAGGACAAGTGCCAAGTGTTCTACATTCACAACCTGCCGAGCAGCGTCACACAAGCCATGCTGCGCAAGCGCTTTGAAGCCTTCGGCGAACCCGAGGACTGCCAAGTGCTCATCAAGAATGAGTATGCTCAAATGCTGCCCATTTTGCTTTCCTGTTCGGCTTACTGGCGCCTCTGCATGAACATATAAATCTGACCTCTGTGTGTGTGTATGTGTGTGCAGAGAGCGCTGTGGAGTCATCACCTTTAGGCAGAATGAGCTGAGTCCAAAGCACAGGCGCGACTCTATGGGTCAGCATGTCGGGAACGGTGGCCGGAGGTTCGGCAGGAAGCGCTACATAGATCTGGGTAGGAGCATGGCAGAATGCAGGCACTGCTGATGAGGATTGAGCTAGTTGAGCTACAGTTAAAGAAATACTCCAAATATAGCAAAACAAATTTAAACAAATGGAAGAAATACAGGAAAAATTGAACCCTGAAGCTGTTACACTTTGTCCCATTTACACCACAAAGTACAGCATCAGAAAACATATAATTAAGTCCATTTGTTATCACCCCTTAAACTCTTAGAGCTTATATGTGGGTCCACACTTCAACTCTTCACTCTCTTGACTATACAGTGTAACTTCTATATATATATATATATATATTCTATACAGTGTAAATATTAATTTCACAGTATGTCTTGAATAATGATGATTCCTGAAAAATAATAAGAATAACTGAATAATAAGCTTAATTATATTAGCCTTGTTTTATACTGTAATAAGTCTGGAGGTCAAGGCATTAACAATATAGTTTAAGTTACCTTTCAAAATGCTAACTGACTGATGCTAACTTTGTAGCTCCAAGACTAAAGACTAAAGCTTTAGGCCCCAAACATGTCTTGGCTAGTTGACTACATTTGGGTTAGGAGAAATTCTGCAAAATCAGCCCATTTTGATTTCATTGCTTCTGCAATGCCACAGAAACCAACACATTTACATATATACACTTATTCAGCTTATAGCAGTTTAGCGCCGTCCATTCATGCTGCAGCTACAGCAGCGTCCTTATAGGAAAAAGTATGTTCACTCGGCGGCCATCTTCGCCCACGGGCAGTTACTGTATTTCCAGTTATATACAAAACCAGACTCCTACTTCTTTGAATGGGGAGAGGCCAAAATATTAGAAATCACTGATAAAATCTGACCAAAACCTCATACATTGCAGTTTTCGGCTCAATAACATGCTCATGTAGATCTCCACAACAAAGGGGCTTTCATTGCTGGTGCTACAGTATCACCATCCTCCCCACTTGCAATGTAACGAGCAAGCTGATTGGCTCTTTTTCTTAAAGGGCGGGATGTTCTCCGAAAACAGACACCGTGTTGAGCATTACAAACTTTTCATAATTACCATAACCATTCATAATTCAACCTGTGACTGGTCTCCTCATTTACCATGTCTCTGTTTACGAGAATGGCAGTATAGAGGGCAGCCAATCAGAACAAAGATCTTTTACATATGTCTTTAAGGCATAGTAACAACAACAATAACAACTGCCTGTGTAAAGGAAAATGAGAGGTTGGAACATATTTGTTTAAAATTGGATTCTGTATTTTTGGCACAAATGTCAAAAGTGGACTTCAGGGAAAAAATGATGCACAAGAAGATAAATATTAGATTTATCAAGCACCACAGAATAAAGAGTCATCCATTTACACAGAAAACTCTAATAAGATACAGTGAGGCACATGTCTTACATAAATGAAGCATTTCACTTTCATTAGGTGAATGAATAAACGTTTAAATAAATGTGAATATGTAACATTAGTTGTGTCCAGGGACTAACCGTGCTGTGTTTGTCCATTCAGATGAAGCGGGACCAGGCCCAGTGAAGAGCAAGTATGACGCTCTGGACTTTGACACTCTCCTTAAGGAGGCCCAGAGGAGTCTGCATCGCTGACACGCCTTATAGAGCGCGCCCTGTCCCGCAGCGCCTCACCACCTCAGCAGAGACTCCACTTCATGTTTACATTTTGAACATTGGAATCAGAAAAAAAATGAAATAAAGGACCTCGTCTCTTCTTACTGAGGACAGAAGGCCGCTGGTTCTGGAGGACGGAATCGAGAAATGAAACAACAACAGAAAGAGCCGCGAGTACGGCAACGTCCGCAAAGCGGCCACCGCTGACTCAGAGCGGCCCGGGCTTCTGTAGCAAACCCTTGCTCTCTCTCTTTGTCTCTCTCTTCTCTCTCGGTTTGGTCGTCGTGACGTGTGTATGCGTGTGTGTCGTTTTTCTATTTTTATTTTATTATTTTATTTTTTTGTAACCCTTTGTCACTTTTTTTTCGGTGGAACTGCCATGTTCGCCGTTTTGTCGTACAAGTATATAAACAATAAGAAACAATAATTAGTGAAACTTTGTGGATGTTCAACTGTGTGTGTTACAATTACGAGAAAAAAAAAAGTGGAGAAACAAAAAACTCCCAAAAAAAAAATCCTGAAAACGCAGAGTTTACAAATCGCAACGGAAAGGAGAAAAAAAATCTTTGTCTTTTTTTAAACTTGTAATTTTAGTGCTTCCTTATTTCATCTATGCACTCAAACGAGGTAGTAGCTTGTGGTTTCTCGCTCTCCCCTCTTCTGGCTGGGTTCTGCTGCTGGCTGTCACAGATTAACAAGCAATGGAGTTCCAAAATGCACTATCCATAGTTACCCCTGAATAATATTCCCGTCATCTGGTTTTTGGGATGTGAGTCAAATGCACTTGGATGCCCATTTTAGGCTGAATATCTGGACATTTATCCGGGTTTTTATTGTTGTTTCTGAGTGGAATGTATCCCTCAACAGATCTGAATGTAGTCTGCCCTGTCAATCTGTCTTGGTCTGAAAGAGTTTTTGAAGTCTAGTGTGACTCATCCAGCAGCACAGCCCATCGAGTTGTGTCCTCGCATGGCCCTCTTCGCGCCTAGGAGCTGTTGGAGGTTAGCGTTGCTAGCGCATGAGAGAAGGGCGGTGGAAATCTGGGAGGACGATATTTCCAAAGCTCAATCTCCCGAGAGATACTGGCGTATCTCTACCTTGTTTACATCTCCCTCTCTCACACTCTCTCAGTTTTTTCTACTCCCTCCTGTCTAATAGGGGAACGTCTGCGGGTTTTTTCTAGCTCTTGCCTCGTAGGATCAAACTCTGATTGTTCTCTCGTGTGTTTTTTGCAGTATATCCAAGCGTGCTGTCTCTGTCTTTTCTCGGGTCCGAGGTTGGGCTTGGCCCCCAAAGTGTGCTGGGAGTCGAAGTCTTTTCGCTCTGGCCTTCGCTTTGGGGTCGTTTTTTTTTCCAGTGGGGGTCAGTGACCTCAGCCTGTGGATCCTGTACAGTGGAGCTATGTGTGTGTGTGTGTGTGTGTGTGGGTGTGTGTCTGTGTATTTTTTGTGCGTATGTGTGTGTGTGTGTTTCTTATGCATTATCCCTGCCTCTCCCCTTTTGTCCGATCGCCTCCTCAGCAACACACCAGGAAACTGAATGTTTACATCACTGAAATCCTCCTATGACTTTGTTCGAGCGCACACTAAGTACAATACGCCTTATTCAATGTTAAGGCTAACCCAGTCAGGACGTGCCTTCTCGGCCTACCCTCCTAGGGCACTGGACGCTGATTTCTCCACGCTCGCTTCGGGCAGCAGAAGCAAGTGCTGTGTCATCAATAAGGAAAAAAAAAACACAAAAAACAAAACATCCCACGCAGGTCCTGAAGAACCTGAACGAGTGTTTGTGCTTAGTATGTATACTACTAAAGTGTGGGAGAATGTGCTGGTTTACATTATTCTATATAGATCTATATATATATATATATATATAGGTGTCTATATATATATGTATAGGTATCTAATGTGTATATAGCACTGTGTCTATTGTAAGCAGCAACATGTGTTCACGTGTATCAAAAGCAGGTGTCTACATGGGCAAAGGTGAAGCGATGATGCAAGGTGTCTGGTGAGCAAGGTTGAGCAATACAGGGATGAGCAGAAGGGAATTTTTTATGGACGTGGCTTCATAAGTCAAAAACAACAAAAACAAAAAAAAGACGTCAGTTGTATAAAGTATCCCTTTAGAAGAATAATGTGGTTTTCTTTCTTTTCTGTTCTTAATAATTGTAATGAAGTCATTTCTTTTACTTTTCAGCAGAATCGATGCAATACATATTAGCCTTTCTCATAGACGGAAGGTTTTATTTAAGAGCTTGGTTTAAAGTTATCTGGGGCAATCCTTGAAATGAGATGTTGTACTGCTAGCTACAGTGAATAACAGTGAACTACACGACGGATAAGTGGTCTGTGCAACTGAAATGTCCGCGAAATAATCCGCAAACAGAGCCGCTAAGAACTGAAATATGCTTGAGGTTCGGGTTTTTGTCCGTGGAAAGCCTGAATAGTATTGCTACTTTCTACTGGTACTCACATGGACGACACTTGACTGAATCCGCCTGCACTGTCATGCAGTATTAGTGAACGAGTATGAGTGTGACGACGTGTGACAGCACTGTGTGTATGAGTATGTGTATGTTTGTCTGGGTGCACTTGCAGACCTGCTGAAGCCTGCGCTAGGCCATATGGATGGGTCTAATAAGGAAAAACTGACAGCCCAATCTCACGAGGAGAGCCTTAAAAACAATAGGGGAAACAGCTATCTAGCTTTTACTAATAACGTCTACTGTCCTTTAAAAAGTCCAATCTGTTTTCTTAAGTAAACTTTTTCAATACAGCCATATTATGAAAGGTGTATACATGAGTATATATATATATATGTATTTGGGTTTGTGTAGATAAATATATATATAGATGATATATACATTATATATATATATATATATAGATTATATAATTTCTTATGAAGAACTTTTGTTCAGCGTTTGAAAGCACTTCAGTACATTTCAGCATATTCAGCATCAATTTCGAATGTACACACTGCGATAATCCAAATTAAAGGAAAAACAAATAAACACAAAAAAAGAAAGCTTCCAAAGGGAACCCTCTTCAGAATGCAATACATCTTCATGACAGCAATCGCTATATGAGACAAGTTGACCAAAAAAAAGAAGATATATTTGATGTTTGTACAGGAGAAAGTGCAGTAGCACATCAAGTCCATCTCACGAATGAATGTCATGATCAGCCTGCTTTGTGTGGGAGCGAGAGAGCGTGTAGGTTTTTTGAAGAGTGATTGTGTTTGTGTGTGTGTATGTGTTCATTGTTATTGTAATAAAGGTAAAAACACTTTAAATCATGTCACATCTATTACCCTATGAGCTCATCCTTCACAGAGTATATTGCAATATCGGAAAGAATACGCCCACTAAATCACCACTAATCGTTGTATTCGGGAGCTATTTATATTGTCTGTGATCACGAATATCGAAAGTCTGTGTCATTTTGGTGCCAGAGCCTGGGCTAACAGAACCTCTGATGTCTTTGTGTACCCATGAAGCCAGTGATGGTCGTAGTCTTGCTGCTTTGAGACCTTGTCTTTGGTGGAAACAAAGGGCATACGTTGATTTCTTTTGTTGTTTCATTTCTTTTGATTTATTTCGAGTCTTGACATCTAATGACTATGAAATTCACTGATTTCGTTTTTTCTTTTCCCCTTTTTTAACTTAGTTTTTTGGTATATGGTAAATACTGCTAGTAAGATTTTATATTTTTACATATATTGGTTTTATTTTGAGTTTGTTCTTTTTTTATTTATACGCCACTTAGCTTGGATGTCTTTTAATGGTGTTTCTTTTTTTTTGTTTTCTTTGTATTGTGTGATTTCATATGTCTTGAGAATGGAGACAAAATGCATTTCAGTATTTTTGAACTGTTAAAATCTAGTTTCACAGATTATCTATACAGTGGAAATGATCTGATGTTATAAATTATATTTTAATTCATGTAAATAGTTTAAAGAGAAAAGACGATGGCTTCCTTTTAAACTGAATACATTTCTCTTCTGAGATTGTTTACATTATTAAACTGTAGAAATTGATCCTCATATACTGTAAAAGGTACATATATTCATTGATTTGCCTCCAGAAAATAAAACAAAGAAACAAACAAAATATCGTAATGAAAACATAATGCTGGATATCTGCATCTCTGAAGTCAGCTAATGCATGAGACACAGCATCTTCTAAAGCAGTGCTTCCCGTACCTGGTGTGTTGGGAGCAGGACAGACACTACAACGTACTTGGCAGAGGGTCCTCCAGAACCAGGGTTGGGAGCCACTGTTCTAAGGCAGCATTGTCAAGACTTTTTGACCAAAGTATAATGTTTGTGGTGGGCTGAGGGCCAAAAAGACATATAAAATAATAAAAAAATAACAGTATAAAATACAGAAGGTAGGGAGGTTTCATATTGGGGTTTTTATAATTAATTTTATAACATTGTACCATATTTTACTACTTAAATACTTCACAAATACAAGAAAATTATTATTAATAAACCAATAAAGGAAAATTAGAAAAGTTCTACAGTTCAAAGTTCATGTCAGAGGGAAATACTTTCCCACGCAGAAACCACTTTTCTCAACATCTCATTGGAATTCTAGCTTTTCCCTGTTGCAAGGTGATCTTGTAACACAATCCTTATTGGCTGCCTGTAGGGGCGATACTAGAAGGATACCGCTATTACCTTTAGACACTCTGGTGATTGACCAGTCAGAACAGAGTGGGCGAGATACCCAATCAGAGCACAGTGGGCCTATCATGAGGTGGGGCTTAAAGGCACAGGGGCTCTAACAGAGGAGGGTGAACCCAGATGTATACAGCATCTTTATATACAGTACAAGTAAAATGTTCTGGTTTGGGGAAAAAGCTTGAAAATACATACCTAATAGTGTGCTGTACCGCCACAAGCACGAATAAGCCTTATGACCATACGCTTCCATACACCTGCAAATTCAGATACTTCCATCACACTATGGCTTTTGGCACGCCCAAATGCAATCACTCCTTTTAGCCAAGAATTAACATCTACTTTGGAGCCATTTACCACACATTGAAGGAGACATTCACTTCACTGCACCACCTCTTCTCAATCTATGAATCCCGTCACACGTCTTGTGCAGCGCCATTTGCAGGAGCCTGAAGTTATTATCACCTTAAACATGCAAGGTGATTAATTTTGGGTCTGGTATAGCTATAGACCCATAAATACAATTATGGACATTGAAGAAGAGCATGACAGGCCACTTTAATGCAGTAATTATCCAAATGCTGTCCAAGAAAAACTAACCTTTAATATAAGATAATGTAAGGATTTCATTTCAAGCCATTTTGGAGCATTTCTATTGGTCCATTAATCATGAAAATTCCACACCATGTATAGGACAACTGCTGTGCTCTATAATAAAACAATAGATACTTGTTTTTTATGGAGATCAACATTATATTTTGTTTAAACTGGGTGAGAGGGTAGCGCTAAGCTAACTTTATGGCAGCCCAGATCAAACCTGTATCTGTGAACCACAGATTGTGAGCCACACCTTGGGCAGCCCTGCTCTAAAGAACTTCATACAGTCAGGTTCCTGCTCAGTGAGGTCTAATATGTTGCATGCTGCTAGAAGAGTTCAATACCTTCCCCAGAACTGTGAGTCAGTGCTATGAAATGCTTCCTGGAATGAATATAAGGGAACAGTATTACACAGATTGGAAGGGAGTTTGGTGGGGAGGTTGAGGGTGGGTGGGGCAGTGATTGTTGAAACCTCAGCAGCAGCTGTTCAGAAATCATCACCCTTATCCCCATTCCGGCCACTGTGCAAATAGGAAATGTCTGATTGGCTACTATACTGAAAATTCAGTATCCAGGCAGAAGTTCCAACCTTTAGATTGGACCAGCTAGCAGGGTATAATAAAAGCCCACCCCATTAATGCAGCATCCTGAGGAACCAATGGCAGCTCACCACTCCATTGTATGAGCGTAAGTAGTCACATGTGCATGTGCGTTTGAAGCTCTTGACGTCATGAGGCTCAGAAGATACGCCTCTCTCTGCAGCACTGTAGCAGTGAGGTAGATGCAGGCACAGTAAGCCATGACATCACACGCGGCTGACGTGCACTGACTGCGTGTGTGAGATGACGTCAATGCTGTAGCTGCACCCCCCCAGTCCTACCCTGATGATCAGCTCGCTTGCCTCCCCACTCTATTATGCTACTCCCCTCCAGGCATCATCCTGGCTTTTGTCTGATGATTATGTATGGTCCCAGTGGGACGGTTAGCACGCACACAAGCTCAGCGGAGTGTACGGCATCCTCTAAGCTGAGCTGCTGCTGCGGAAAATCTACAAGGTACCGCACGGTTGCATGAACCCCAATAAGAGCAAAAGGTTCTCATGTGGTTTTGTTTATTTTTAGCTCTAGTATCAGACTGTACGTCATTACGTAAATGAGGAGCACAAAAATAGTCTGGATCAAAACATAGCAGGTATCTGTCGATGTATCTACACTGCACATTCCTAAGCATATTATCTGAAAGCCCAGTTACAGTTGTGTGCGAAAGCTGGAACACCCCCAGTCAAATATGATTTATTGATTTTCTAAGTGAACATAAATACAGACCCTCTGCAGGGAACACACTTAAACATGACATTTCCTGTACATTTTAGTGCACGTTATCTATTGTGCCTAATTCCGGACTCTCTCCATGTTACCACTGTCTGGCTCTATATTGTCACTGTCCAAAGAAAAACATGTATCTCCATTTCTATCAATTTTTACTTTTATGCATCATTTGAACACAGCAGCTGCTGTTTACAGTGTGTGAAAATTTCATGATGAATGGACCAGCAGAGATGGTTCAAACGGGCTTGGAAGTCTAGTTCCATTGACTTACATTAAAGTCACATTAAGTTTTTCACCTCTCCTGTAAAGTTGCCTTTTTCGAGGTACTTGTCTTTCTTTGGACAGCGACGATATACAGTACTTAGACTCAGCACTCAAACAAACATTCATAACATCACTTATTGAACACTGATGTATGATTTACACACTGGATCTACCTCTGAAAACACGTCTTGCATATCCATTCTACACAGTGTTTATGCACCAGTACACTTCTGTGTCTCTAGTTTGTTTCTGTATTTATTGGCTGTTTATTGTTTTTGTGCTTATTGCAGTGAGTAACAGCTTGTGTTATGCAATTAGTACTTATACACTACTGTCCTATCCTGTTGTCTTAATGTTTATGCACCAGAGAAATAGCCAGAGAGAAGCAGACAAAAATGCTTCATGATATCGCACCTCTATATATGTATAATGACTGAATGAAAGTTACATTGATTTGAATTCATGGCAACACTTTATTGTAGAGTGCTCTTCACAAGGCTGCATGACTCCTACATAACCTACATTGTCAGGATAACTGGCATCACCCTACATAAATGTTTAGAAGTGCTTATTCTAATACGTATCATTCGCTATAAAATTTCGCTATATATTTACCAGTTTTGATCATAGTTAGCTAAAGAAGCCTTTATGACATATAGCGTCTATTGGCATAAGCATTTATGAACATTTATGTAGGGTTATGTCAGTTGTCTTGACAAGCTTCTGTAGGTGTCATGTAGCCTTATGACAACTGGTAACCGTGAAGTGTTACCAATCTAAAATGTGCTACAACTTTTGTACAGGTCACATTTTAGATTTGTATTTTTTCCCAACATTAAATTCTGCAAATGAACACTTTTCTCTTTGAAACATGGGCACCCAAACTTATATGCATATGACTTTATATGGGTGCTCTTGGCATACCTTTCACTGATCCATCACTGTGCAATTTTAGAAACAAAGTCATGTCGCTGCGCCTCATACATCTGTACAGGGCCAGTCAGTGTAGATACAAGATATACGTGCCTAATAAATGTGCTGCTGTATATGTTACTGTTACAACAAAGCCTCATATATCTTAAACTGTAACTCACCCCAGATATAGTTCATCAGCCAAGACATGTTTGGGTGTTCAAATTTTACTTCTTAGTTTAGCGCTGCCGCTACAAAGCTAATGTTGCTTACAAATGCTGAAAGGCTGGGTTGGGTGGGTTGTGGGAGCTGGTGGAATTTGTCCAAAATGGACCACCCCAGTTTTCAGCAACACAATTAATTTTTGTTCAGATTTAGGTGACTATTGACTTTCACTGATTGGTAATAACATGAGCAAAGTAGCTCCAGCACTGAACCAAAGAAGCAAAATACGGACATCAAACACATCTTAACAACTACACTTCCCCACTCAACACTGGGGAAATATAATGTTAATGTATGATAATGAAAATATGATAATGTTTTCAGGTCAAGTACTTTCAGCTCAAGGAATGGTCTGTTTCTTCTGGACCATTCCTTATGAATTGGAAAGGACAGCTGCTGCTTTCAGATGATATAAAAGTAGTTGTGAGGTTTTGATATGACAGTATTGATATTCTGTGTGTCTTTAAATGTTAAACATTCATTAGCTAATGTTCAGTACATCAGAGCAAGCTCACCACGGCATTATTTAAAATGCCCGAAACAGCCCGTTTCACATTAAGCATTCACATTATATCTTCCACAACTTCTAATCTTCTAATGAGAGATTTTGAAAACCTAAATGTGAAAATAATGACATAAGACTTGAGCTGAATGAGCAAATTTCCAGACATATGGAGCGTTTCTGCAGTAGAGCGTCCGAGCTCTAGCTGAGGACACAGGTCTTGGACTGCGAGGCTGGAACAGCATTTGCTGTAAGAGCAGAGAGAAGAGGGGTCAGTTGGACACACACACAGGTTAAGGTCACTGTCTCTCAGGTACGAAGTCTCAAATCTAAGTGTCAAATCATCCCCATTAGCGAAGAGGCTTAAAGAGCACTTTTCACATGTCCCCCTGTTCCTTAACCTACAGAGTGTGAAAGGCCATGGCAAGAAACCACCATGGCATGACCATCACTCTAAAGCTTCTCTTGCTTTCTGTCATTCTGAAAAAGGTCTGGTACATCTACAATGTACAGTACTATTAAGTCCAGGACAGTAACATTCATTTCAGGTCACTTATCTCACCCTGCTTGTTGGCTGATGCAGCAGCTGTGGCCTCCTCCTTGGCCTTTTTGGCCTCCTCGATCTTTGCCATTTTGGCCTCGTGTACTTCTTTCAGAGCGTTCCACTCCTTCCTGTTGTTCAGCAGTCTCTCTAGCATGGGTGTGATCTCCACATGGAAGCGAGAGAACTCCTGCAAGAGGAGATGGAGGAGTGTGAGCTTGAGCAAGATGAACTTAATGAGTCAGCCAACGGCCGAGAAGGCACTGACCTCCTTCACAGCGAATTGTAGCGTAATACAGACATTGTATTGCTTAATTGTAGTCTGCAGCGACCTTAGTACTTCTTCTGTTACACCTTAAGTTGACAAATACCTCAAGTTATCTTATGTAGATATTCAGCTGCATTCAAGCACATGTGCATTCTGTTGTTTCGTTTTTCCTAATGCTTGCATACCGCTCTTAGCCAGAAACAACCCAGACGTTTTTGTCTTTCTATCTTAATGGTGCACAAGAGGTAATGGAGGTGGTAGGATGTAGGCTATTTCAGCTTTCAGGATTCCTCTTAATGTTGACTCAGTGGTTTACAGGTGTGCTATGGCTTTGCGTGTTCTTGGTAATAGAAAGTGCTATTATTAGTTGACAGAACATGATTTCAAAAAACAAAAATGTTGATTTGATGAAGATCTGATGACTTTCATACTTGAGGGTGATAAATTAAACTTAGTTTGACCTCAGCTAGACAGGCTGCAATATAAAGGCATTCAGTTGCAAAGTTGTGCATGAATAATGCAGTTCACATTCTCCCACTCTGTTTCTGCACCACACCGGGAGCTAGGGCAATATGGCAAAAATAGAACATCATGATATTTGGAGATATGATATGCATCACAATATTCTGAGTTTTTCTGGGGTTTGGAACAGAGAGAAAAAAAATCTATACAGTGAATTTTACTTGTTTTTGCATAGTACGCTAAGATCCACAATATACTCAGAAACAAACACACTAGTAACAACACCTTGTAGACTCATTGCCAAAAACATAGTTGCACCCAGAAGGACGTGTCAGATTGCAATGCTATTGGGAAGGAAGACAAAGGTTACAAGGAGCAATAAATTATGATAAATTTAGACTGATTTGGGTAACATTTATTGAGCTACATATACAGAAGTAGTGTCTCTAAGCATGGCGTCGGGCCGTCATGTTTGCTAACACAACACGCCTGACATCTCTACATGGAGTTGTAGAGGTTCCTAATGGTGTCCTATGATAATCCATCCCATGCGGCTTGAACATTCTCACATAGTTCCTGCGGATTTTGTGGTAGGGGTGGAGGTGGAGTGACACTAGGTCTTCTGGATGTATGACAACAAACCATTCATCTTGGCGCTGACCACGGTGCCTCCACACACAGATTGACAGCGGGAATGTCACTGAAGATGGCCTGCTGTCATTCTGAGTCACTCAGTTAAAGTCTGGCACAACAACATTGCAGTCTTTGGCGATGTTGATGTGTTATTAAGGACTGTCGTCGTAATGGTCTGCGTGCATGTAGTCCTGCATTGTGCAGCCATCTGCCAATGGTGGATGACTCAGAGGGCATCACTGCTCACTGAATGTCTGCAATGGTGGCTGTTGGGTCAGTTATACAGCGATACAGCGATAAGGCCTGTCATTCGCAGCTGAGCATGAAACTTGAATCATTTGCATGTCTCACAAAGCCAAACGTACCCACCAAGTTTCATTCCTGCCAGCTGATTCCTTCTGGGTGCAACTATTTGTGCAGCTATTATTTTGATGATGAGTGTATCTGTAACTTGCAACTTTATGAAAAAAGAAAAAAAATACATTGAATGCACATTAATGTAACTACTACTATTGGTCCATTCATCAGCAGGTGTTCACTCAGTGTAAAGGACAGCTAGTATTTTAAAAGGTCTACAACAATAACATATCCATGTCGATGAAGCCTTGTGTGTGGTGTGTCAGGGCTCATGAAAACGGAGCAGCTCACCTTGTACACAAAGGAGCAGACGAAATCGATGAAACCGCACTGCAGTTTGGGCAGGTCATCTGCTTTGTTCCTGTCCATCATGGGCTAGAGGGCAAACAGCACTGCGTTAGCTTTGTGTGAGAGTGAAGCACAGCCTATTAAAAAAGCCAAATCCCCACCATTTCAGGAGGAATTGTTGGACTTAAAGGAAGTTAGTAGCCATGTGATGGCAATTTGAAGAACTTGACATTAAAGGATCTGGAGTCAGAGTTGTGTAAAATAGGGGAGTTAGGGAATGGTGCGGCTGACTGGGCCACTACGACCGCTCTTTCTGATTCACTGCACCACATAATAGGCAGTACATCATTACGTGGCCCATGGGAAATTTTTCTCTCTTTTTTCGCTCTCTCTCTTTCTCTCGCTCGCTTTCCTTCCTTTCTCCATCTTCCCACCACCGCCTCCTGCTCTGTCTCACTTTCTCAGTCCCATCATTACAGTGAATGTCTCACAATGGGCTGCTGCTCCAGCACGGTCCTCTCCAGGTCACCCTGCTCCCAGAACTCTGCAGCCACCGACAATGCCACCTGCAGGAACAAACACAAGTTCTCACCCACAGTAAACACTCCTTGGCGGAGTTCCAGATACACTTTTAGATCACTTATAGACCAGTGAAACGAGCAGAGAAATTCTATCAAAAATAATAAACTGTGAATAATAAATCTGTGCCACATTTGTGTGTGTAGGTAGAAGAGGAGATGCTTTATGATATCGATTCTTCCACAGATTTAAAATAAGAAAAAACTTGGATCATTTTATATATAATTCATATGTATGCTCTTGATATGCTGTTGTGATTGACACTAAAACAAAAGGAAAAAACTCAGACTTGAAAAAGAATGATAACTGAATGTATATGTAATTTCTTGCATAACGTATCATATAGTAAGTCACAATATGCAGGTTTTTGATGTGAATAGGCCCTCCTATGGGTTAACACTTAATGCAGAAGCAAAAATGGTAATTCCTGTTTCTTTAAATCTATTCCTGTCTGGTAATAATTGGATTTTTTAAAATTCTGTCATCACATTTATTCTGATGTATAAGGACAATAACACTATTTATTGCTTCAAATTTGTATTGTTTTCTTGTTCCCAGGTACTAAGGGTGTTTTTGTAGTGACTAAAAAATGGCTACTGGTCCCCATAAACTTTTACTTTTGTGGTTGGGACAAAGTTATGTATTTTCCAGAACATCTGTGATACAATCAGTGCAGACTTCAATTAGCTTCTGAAACTGTGAGAACCTAATGTGGGCACGTGGGATGACTAGACGGTAGACTGTAATGACTTAAAGGGGACAACGATAAACTTTCAGTATACATAACAAGCAACACAGTACAATTATGTCCATAGTTATGCTGGAATGTAAAATTAAGAAACATCACATGCTTCAAATTTTCTCTGTAGAACTTACAAAAGTGTATAACAGTGAGATCTTAATTGTTGTAGTTGCTAGTCTAAGTCATTCTCAGGCTTCTCTTTTATCGTTTTTGCACAGTGACCCTCGGGAACTCCCAACTATTCAATATAATCTGAAGACCTTCACAGGCTGCAAACTAGAGCTAATTAATTAGCTCAGCAGGACAGAAGTAATATTGCTTGACCTCCAACAAGCTCATCTGCTGGGGAGATTGCACATTTCAACTGGAGCACAACATCATGTTCATTCATTAGCATTTTTCATCTGTTTTCTCCACAGCTTGGCTGCGTACTTCGATGCATAAAAGAGAATGAGCAGAAAAATCAAAGTGTTCATATATTTCAATACCCGGTTTCAGATAGCTCTTTATATGGAATCATCTACAAAACTGCGACCTCCTAAATGCACACAATAACATAGTGTGAACAAACCATCACATTACCATATGAATAGAGCACGAGTCTCATTACAGTATATTGCCTGGGAGCACAGCTATTTCTTTTGTGCACTCATGGCCTCTTTCCAATGCAGGGGCCATTGAATCTGGCCTGCTACTGCATTATTGCACAGGAATGCCATACCTTACTCTGGATCTCCCAGGGCTTGGCAATAGCAGACAAATCACACGCAGTCATCATCATAGCCCTGTGAAAACATCATCAACACCATGCTGGTACTCTACATGAACTTATCAAGATCCATACGATAATCATAATGCAATTAGGTTAGTTACTGGATTAAGCTTGATTAAAGTGATTCATTCAAGTTTACACACACAGTGAATCAACAGTGATTCACTGTCAATTTGCATGATCATAATGCATATTTTAAGTTCTTCTGTTGACTTTGCTTGTAGTAAGAAAATAGCTGGACGGGCTTATCCGTTTAAATGCATGCTTATCATAAAGTGTTTTGACATTTCTAGATCTGATGCACCTTATGGACCCTGCTTGTAACTCATTACCCAGTACATCAGTCTATCACCCACTCACTCACTCACTCACTCACTCACTCACTCACTCACTCACTCACATTTAGCAGGCTGAATGTTCTTTGCAAAGGGGAGCTACTGGCACTAAAATAGCTTTAGGTGCTTTGCATCTTTGACAGAGTATGTATTATTGAAGCCAATTTAAATTTTTACATTTTTTTTACTTGTTTATCTTTTACCAATAAACTATTATTGAATTATTATTGAACTAAAAGGCAATGTAAGGTTTGTTATTAACCATTACTAATCAAGCAAGTTTTTTTTGTGTATTTAATCGCCATTACACACGCCATTACTAATATAAATGACAGGGACCCTTGTTATTATGTTCACTCATAGCACCATATACTGTATGATACACAAGGCAGGGTATCTGTAACTGTATTAGCGATACACAGCAGTGAATGTCTCTTGAGGTCAGGGCAGATCTCTGTGGTGTACACAAAGGGTCAGTACTTACATGACTATCTCTTTCCTGGTGGTCTCCAGCATCATGTATTTGGTCCAGTCATTCCAGCTCTCATAGGTTTTTGATTGATCCACAATCTTTTGAAACATGGCCCTTTTCCTGCGAGTGCACGTAATAATTAACTCAGCGTTGTTCACAGTGACAAAGTACTGACAGCCTAGAAATGTTCTTGCAGTTTCTATGGTGATATTGCCTTCACCCGTGGTCTGCACACAAACAAGCCAACATTCTAATACCACAGGCACATTATAACATGCGACAGCCTTACTTGAAATACAAGGCCAGGTCTGTAGCAATGATAGCTATGTCCATCAAATGGATCACAATATCGTGCTGTCGCCGGTTAAGATTCTGGTAGATGTTCAAGGCCTGCAATGATAAAATCACTGAAGAAACACACTGCTGACTGGAAATAGAGGAAAAGCAGAAATGTTGTTGGGTAGCTTTGAGTTGTTATTCCAGTTATTATTCTATTCTGTTCAATATTATAAGGAACTTTGAAAAGCATCTCCAATCTCAGACTCACATCATCCCTCAGTAGGGTTTTACCAAACTCCAGATGGTGCCTCTCGAGAATGGAGGAGCCGTGTAGCTTTGCCAATGGGTTCCCAGACCTGAGAAAATAATTACACAGAAGAGATGCTCCAACACATGCTAATATACTTAATTCAAGCCTTATTAATATGAGGAGTAAAGGAGTTTAGTTGACACATTTTGAAAAAGTAAATGTAATATAATTTTATCTTAGCAAATCAGTGTAATGAAAGTTTGAGTGATATAATAATAATAATAATAATAATAATAATAATAATAATAATAATAATAATAATCTATAATTATCTCATAACACCCTATAATACATTTGTTACATAAAACAACTTTATTAAGAATCAAGTACACTAGACTACTGATATAGCTCAGTTCCATATATTATACAATGTGTTTTACATTCAGTAGCAGACCTGGTAAATCATCCAATCAAGAGGCCACTGATTTCAAACCTATTGTATTCAGACATACAAACAACCCCTGTTAAGGGGGTCAGGGGCCCTCAAGATTTTAGTCATTTTTCCAGGTCAAAAGGTCAAAGCGAATTAAATAACTGTTTCCTTCTCCACAACAATCAGTATAAATAGAACCCATTCTAAAAACTCTATCATCTTATCTGCTAAGACGTATTGCGCTTGGGCCCCAGTGGTTGCCATTTAGGATGGCTGTTTCACTCTCAGCTTCACAGCTTTCACAGCTTTTTCACATATAACGTCTCATGTTAAATCACCCTACTCCTAGCAATGGTTGTTAGCACAAGTGCCGACCTTGCAATCACAAACTGCTAACATTAACGTGGTTATAAAAACAAATATATGTGAAATGTTTAACTACAACCATCAAATTCATTTTAATTGACCACATAAAATCATTGGCCAAAACTCTCAGCTTTCAGGTAATCTTATTTCTCCCGTCAGTATCAATGACTAAACTGTTGTCAGTCAGGCCTTAGTTGAACCATTAATTTTCTCTGTGGTGAGAACAGTGACTAATTTTGTCTTATGGCAGTAATAGGCAGTTCATACTTCATCTGGTAGAGGTTGTTGGTCCCGCGGTGGTCGATATCGTGGCACAAACCAGCAGTGAGCATGGCCATGGCCTCCAGGTCGGTGTAGTAGCGCTTCAGGTCACCTGTCTGAGAGCATGTTAAAGCCACCATTAATGGGCCTCTCTGTGGCGCTCCACAAGGAGACCCACCCGCACCCCATTGCTGCCTATTGTAGAGGAGCATGCTGACTCCAGAGAGCTCATTAGGCTCAGTGACACCTGGGAGCGGCGCTGAGGAAGGCTCATTAAGGGCTGCGCTCACGCCAACTCCACACCTCCGTCCTGCCTGACTTACGACTCGTTCCCTGTGATTACTGATGAGGCAGCGTGGAGCAGTTTCATGCTCGGCTGCCTCATTAGTTTGGCGCGCTTTCCATTTTAAGGGTTACGTACTGGGGGAGGGTCCTATAACGGTACATATTACTTGCACACAGACTCACAATGAAATGTTCATGGCACAAATGGGAGGAATCCATCAAATTCTGGAGCGCTGCGGTCAAGAGGGGTCATTTGTTTGTTTCTAGGCTAAGATACAGGAAATCTATTCATAGTTGTGTTGCCATTGGCCTGATATTTATTCCCTGAATGACAAGGGCCCTTACTTGGGTCCCCACTTCAATTCCTCACTCTCAGAGCTACACAACCAGCATAGCAGTTATAGCAGAATAATACATAGTGGTTACTGAAGTCTTGAAGGATACATAGCATGTTCCTCACTTGTTTGAAAGAGTTTGATGTTGTAATTATGTAAGTTTCAGAATGTACTGTTGTAGCATTTTATAATGTCACAAACACCAGCACCAGAGCACAAACCCAGAGCCCAGAAGCAGTGCATTGCTAATGATTCCTTCCAAAATGATAAATATCCATTTGTAACAATTTTGGATATAACAACATATCCCAGCCCAGCATCATATACACTCATGTACAATCGCATACACTTGTATCCATCATATACAATTGCCAAAAGAATAGCTGCACAAATATTTGCACCCAGAAAGAATCAACCGACAGGAATGAAACTTGGTGGGTAGGTTTGACACTTTGGGTAGGTGTGAGACATGCAAATGATTCAATGCAAACAAACCGTTGCGTCACACTACGTCACACTATGTCAACGGCGCCAAAGACTGCAATGGTGTCATGCTACACTGTCTTGGAGTGAGAATATTCAAGCTGGATGGGATGGATTATTGCAGGGCACTATCAGGAACCTCCATGATGAAACATCTGCATGTTGCACTAGACACTACTTCTATATGTGTAACTCATTAAACATTTATTGTTCCTGGTAACCTTTATCTTCCTTCCGAATAGCATTGCAATATGACACTTCCTGTGCAACTATTCTTTTTGATGATGAACTGGAACATAAGCCTTCATATATCTGCCGATTCAGCCTATACCGGTTTTGTCCAGTTTAGTATGCCAGTTTGCATTGATGTTGTAAGTAGGGTGTCAGCCTGGAGCACCTTTAGAATGAGGCAACCAATCAGAAAAAAGATTATTTACATACCATAAGCCTTACAGGCACAACGGCTGCTTGATTCTTGGAGCATGTACAGGATGAAAAATGCCTAGGCTAAAATATATTTTGGTACATGATAATACACAAGCACCATGTGTCAGGGACTCATCAAAATGTAGGATTTAAAATGAATAGCTCAATAGTTATAAGCCTGCAGTGTAAGAGTTATGCCAAATGTACCGAGTGAATGATAACCACATCATTGCATCATTATTTTTCCTCACCATGAGCAGCGTGAACATGGTCTGGCCCACGTTGAAGCCATGTCTCCAGTTGTGGTAGGTAATCTTTCGGTAGCCTTTACTGAGCGAGTATACGAACCTCACCAGCGTCTGAGGACAACAGAGCAATTCATACCAACTAAATCCTGTATGTTGCACAAAAAACAGAATGTATTTTTTTTTTAATTTACCATCTTATTTAGAGACTCTTCTTCACAAAGGCATAAAATGTACCTGTGGTAAAATGTTTGCATAACACTTGGGTGTTATATTAAAAATTTAGCAAAGCTTGAATGAAAAACGCCTATCATCATCAATATAATGCTGGTCTTACATGTCAGACCTAAACATTGAGCCTTGTGCATGTAATATTAACACAGAAAGACATATGACTGTATTCAGGCTTTACAGGGTGACTGGCAGCAATCAGCAAATGCTACTTCAACTTGCTATTTGTTTCAACTTACATAGTGCTCTTAAAATGAAGCAAAATAACATCCTGAATGAATAACATGATCCGAACTTCACAAATACACTACCAGTACTAGTACAGACACACCCAACCAAGTGGATGTTTTTGGTTATATTAAAGACTCTACAGGCTTACACTTAACAGTTCCAACTGATGAAACGTCTGAAGCAATACATATCCTGATATACCACATATACTCTTGATGTATCACAGTATTATATTATATTTGTGCCATATCGCCACCTCTTATATATAAACTTAGTTGCACAAAAAAACCCTTCTGTCTCCTTTTTCATTTTTAAATTAAACAGTTTAAAAGCTCTAGTTTTTAATTTTGCAAATATGCATGATGGATAGGCCAAAAGAATTCGTCCAAAATTGCTTGTGAAAATCTTGTTGTATCAACCTCCACTGCAGCTTAAGAAAGCTGTTTTATCCTCCTGTAAAGGTCCAGTTTGGAGGTTGTTTAAGGCGGACTGCATAATTCCATGAGTGCTGTTTTATAGTTTAAAGTAAAGCATTAAGCTAAACATATGGAAACCTTCTATGAGCAGCCGTGTCTAAACTATTGACTGGTAGTGTATGTCAAATCAACCTCTGGCCAATTTTTACAGGGTAAGGAGAGAATAGAATCAGTGCTGAATATAAGTGTATTCTGGGCAGACAGCACGGCACTCAGACAGCTTGTTAGCTTCAACTCACCTCACGAGGAATATGAAACTTGTCCACCACTCCCAGCTCATAATACATCAGAATCCCACATTTAACCAGGTCCAGCTCAGAGTGCTCGAAATCACAGAAATGGAACTCAAAGATCTCTACTTGCTCTGAGTCCGGCAGCGTCTCCACCTGTAGTACAGAAAAAACACAGCTTTTAAGTGTACTCCATCATAAAACATAATCAGTGTTTCATTTACTCTTTTAATTGACTGTTTTTACCAGGATTTCCTCCAGTTCATCTTCTTCGCATTCATCTGGTTCTTTTCCATACAGCTCCCGTGTGTTCTAGCATAGAGCACACAGTTCAGTTAGTCATATTGCTCTACTTCATACAGTGTGCACAGTGCTGTTTTAACACCCCAAGAAGGTGAGTGCTGAAAGCAGTGTTTTCTCAAGGCGCTCCCACACATTTAAATACAATGCTAATTTGATTATTCAATATTACGATAACAGTTACATTATCATAGAGGCTTACGACTGGGTCCGAGGTTACTTAGATAGGCACAAGCGGCCTTTGGAGTCTTGCCCAAGGGTTTGAAGGTTTTTTTTTTTGTTTGTTTTTTTAAACCAAAGAAGAAACTGAATCACTTCAAATCCTTGGATTAGTCCATCAAATTCTGGAGCAGTACAGTCAAGAGGGGTCATTTGTTTGTCTCTATTCTAAGATACAGGAAATTTCTTCGTAGGCGTGTTTCAATTGGCCTGATATTTATTCCCTGAATGACAAGGGCCCTTACATGGGCCACCACTTCAATTCCTCACTATTGGAGCTACACAACTAGCATAGCAGTAACAGAATACTACATAGTGGTTACTGACTTCTTGAAGGATACATAGCATGTTCCTCACGTGTTTGAAAGAGTTTGATGTTGTAATTATCTAAGTGTCAAAATGTATCGTTGTCGTATTTGTAATGTCACAAAAACCAGTACCAGGGCACAAACCCAGGGCACCAAAGCAAGAGTCCAAAAATGTTGTTTTAGCGCTGAATTTATTCAAGGAATTCACCAGGCTAAAAAACGGTTTTTATAAGCATTTAAAAAGGATAAAAATCATGCCAAAAAGGTGAACAAAAAAGATAAATAATAATAATATAATTGATTACTGCTGTCAAAAAATCAAAGTACTTGGAAAAAAAGTAATTAAATTAAAGTAAACTCAAAGTAGAAGAACAACTTCTGATCCATTACAGTAACAATCAGTCATTCTGTATAAGGTGTGGAGGCTCTAAGTTTCACCCTTTTGCTCAGGTCACGGCTTTAGGCCTACAGAAAATGGCGTCTCAAAACTCTCCTGACCTTCTCTGCCCTAAAACTCTCTAGCCTCTCTCTGTTCTGGGGCTTCCAGATAAACCTAGGGCTCCCAGGGCCCAACCAATCAGAGTTGGTTGATGTCATGCTTGACCATTCTACTTAGCCTCACTAGTCCTTGTGGATGTCCCAAAAGATGTTTGTTCAGAAGAGTCACAAGGCGGTACATTATTTCCAGAGAATGATCTACAGGGATCAGCTGTTCTTACTGTACTACACCTCTTACATAACTCTCTTTTACTGCTATTATCTCCAGTCTTATACATGAACTATCAAGACATCCACATACACAGAAAGAAATGCTCTTGATTAGATTATCGATTACCAACACAGAGTAAAATACTAGTAAATATAGAATAGGACTTTAAACTCCTTACAGATTCATATTGGTACAGCATGGCCAAGGCATCCCATAGTAGATGCAGAAACCCACCAAGATGTTCTGGATCTCATCCTTCCTGCACTTGACGTGGTAGAGGACCATGTCCTGAAAGATGTCCTTTCGATTCTCCAGCTTGTTCATCTTCTCATAGGTGTCTGGGTTCAGCACTGACCAGCCCAGGAACTGAGTTAGAGACTGAGACGAAGGAGCACAAGGACTCTTGACTACAGATCACAGATCACTCAGATTCAACAAGGTTAGATACACTGCAGAAAGATTATGTACACTTCTTCATAAACACATATTAGACTGTGGCTCTTTCTTGTTTCATGGACATAACAGTGTCTGGATGAAGACATTAATAAATAATGCAAAGCCTGTTGTGTAATAATACAACTGTGACTCATTTCTCACACCAGGTCTGCCAAAACTGAATCCGCAAATACCTCCATTAGCGTTTCATCCATATCATCGAACGGCTTCCCATCTTTCCTGTTGAAGAATGTTGCCACGCCGACTATTTCTTCTTTTTTGTTAACGATGGGCAAGGACAGAACATTTTTTATAGTCCAGCCTGAATCGTCCAGAGGCTCTGTCTGTCAGAGACAGCAACAAATTAGCATATTTCAGAAACAATGTTAGTTTAAGGTTGCCAGTAAAGCAGTGGTGTACAGTAACTCAGTAAATGTAATTGGTTTCTTATACTTAAGTAGTTTTTTGTGTATATTTACTGAAGTGTTTCCATTCTGGGAAATTTTCACTTCAACTCCACTACATTTCAATCTCAGATATCTTACTTCTTATACCTCACCGTCACTGATCTTACTTCTTAGACCTCAACGTCACTGATCTTACTTCTTAGACCTCAACGTCACTGATCTTACTTCTTAGACCTCAACGTCACTGATCTTACTTCTTAGACCTCAACGTCACTGATCTTACTTCTTAGACCTCAACGTCACTGATCTTACTTCTTAGACCTCAACGTCACTGATCTTACTTCTTAGACCTCAACGTCACTGATCTTACTTCTTAGACCTCAACGTCACTGATCTTACTTCTTAGACCTCAACGTCACTGATCTTACTTCTTAGACCTCAACGTCACTGATCTTACTTCTTAGACCTCAACGTCACTGATCTTACTTCTTAGACCTCAACGTCACTGATCTTACTTCTTAGACCTCAACGTCACTGATCTTACTTCTTAGACCTCAACGTCACTGATCTTACTTCTTAGACCTCAACGTCACTGATCTTACTTCTTAGACCTCAACGTCACTGATCTTACTTCTTAGACCTCAACGTCACTGATCTTACTTCTTAGACCTCAACGTCACTGATTTTACTTCTTAGACCTCAACATCACTGATCTGACTTCTTAGACCTCAACGTCACTGATGTTACTTCTTAGACCTCAACGTCACTGATTTTACTTCTTAGACCTCAACGTCACTGATCTTACTTCTTAGACCTCAGCGTCACTGATCTTACTTCTTAGACCTTAACGTCTACAGTAACTCAGTAAATGCTATTGGTTACTGTACTTAAGTGGTTGTTTTTGTGTATCTGTACTAAGTTGTTTCCATTCTGGGGAACTTATTACTTTAACTCCACTACATTTCAAAATCATATTTTACTTCTTAGACCCCAGTGTCGCTAAATGTGTTTGGATTTATGTGAAATGTAAGAAGTAGTATATGCAACCAACTTCTATGATTGAACTTCGGATATCATCATCACCATCATCATCATCATCTATAAAAATGGTGATTAAACTAAAAATGCTATCAAGTGGCCCTAAAATTGAGATTTTTTTGAACTTCTATTAACTGACTATCAGAAATTATAAGTTTATAACTTAAACACATAGTAACTTACAAATTGCACTATATATATATATATATTATAATTTACAGTAATTGTTAGTCAAACGACTATAGTAATTATTGTAGTAATATGGTAATTACCACTAAAAGTTTGTCGTTAAAATGTCTTTTCTTGTGTAATCAATAAAAGCAATTGATTTATTATTGATTATTATTGACAGTTAAAAGCTAAACTTTAAAGCTGAGCTTACTTGAAAATCAAAGCTTTCATCTTCAGCAGCATTCATTATATTACAGATCTGAAAGACAAGCAGAGAGGAGAGAAGCAGAAGTGAGATTCACTGGTACAGAACAGCACTGTTTTATTAATTACTCTGTCCACACAACTGCAAGCCTCCAACATTTCATTCACGTTCCGCTTCCCATCACTGTGCACATGAGAGCTACACGGCCTTGCGTCTAATGGTTTTCTGGATTGTTTGATTGCCACAGCTAAGCTGTCTGGGAACACATAGGGAAGGCTCTCACCAGGCCATTTTCAGCCACAAAGGTGGGTAGTCCACTGACCAGGGCCCAGTGGTCTGCAGGGGGATTCCTGCAGAACATAGTAAATACATCTGATATGCAAATGAAAATATTACTACCTATTTGATCTCTCCAAATGTCATTGTCTATCTACAGCTTGAAGACTGTAATGCAACACGGCCAAAAGTCAGGAACCATCCAAACATCTGTATTTCAAGATGACAAAAGAGTAGAGTAACATACAGCATGTCATATGTAAACCAGTTGGCCTAATATGTAACAGTGATGATGAGATCACTCTCAGGTGTTACAGACTAACGTCAGATTCATCTGGTATTAATCCTCACTGATATTTGGGTGCTTCCAGGCCTTTTAATCACCATGTTCAATTATATTAAAATTACAACAACGTCTGAGCTGTTATATTACCGTTGAGATTGATATACTCGATATGTTTCTTGCTATTTTAATCAAACCGATGCCTCTTCAAGACAGAGGCATCCTGCCTCACATCAAGGTATATCTGACAGGGCTGTGCTTAACAGCCAAGTAATTAAATGTTGAGCCCGAAGACCATAAATATGCAGTGACTTACGGTATTACTTTAATGTCCTCCTTTCCATGCAATATGTAATCGATCACTTTGTAGAAGATAATTTCCTGAGGGGAAAGCAATATCATAAGCTTATCCTGAAGCAACACGTGATGCATTTTGTTCTGAAGAACACTGGCTTTATGAATGATGCTCTGAAGGTCAGTTAAAGTCATATTCTGTGACACTCACTCTGCCATCAGGGGTCTTTGGTCCTGAATATGGTGGCACTTCACCCATCAGAACAGGCCAAAGGTCAAAGAACTCCTAGAAGCATGAGAAAGGATGCTTTCGGTCATGACAGCTGGCAGTGAGGGACAACTTTATCTTACCTTAAGGTTTCAGAAGTGCTCTACTTTACTTGCTTTCATTTTTGCAACACGTTTGATGTTTAAATGTCAACCGGGCTGAAGTGCATTTGTAAAGACATGTGTTTGACATTTAATCTACTGAAGAAGCGTTGCCATCCAATAATATGCAAGGTATTAAGAAAATGGAATTCAGGTCAAGCGCTATAGCTCTAGACAAACAAGCATGTCGAGAAAATCACTTTTGTTTTGGTCATGTCCAGAAGGCCCACGGAGTAGCGGTCACAGTTGAGGAAGGCTCGCACTGTGTAGAGAGCCTTGTGGAACTGTCTCTCAATGTCTGTCAGTTCTTCAAACACTTTGCTGGCAGACCAGAGCAACACCTGCAAAGCGGATATAAATGGAAACCACTGAATAGGCATAGCCTGAAATAGTGCAATCGCAATGAGCGAAAGAACCACATCTCACCTGTCCCCTTCTGGTTTCGCAGTTGTGCAAGTAGCTCAGGTGGAACACTCTGAGAACCAGATTGGCAAAGTTGAGATACTTTTGCAACGTCTGCAAGAAATAGACATGCATTATTATAAAGCTGGGCAGATAAGATACAGACGTGTCCATGCAAGCTGAGTAGCTAAAGCCTTCAATATTTCGTGATGTATACTATCAAGGAAAGAAGAAGAATAGGAGAGAGAGAAAGGGGGGACACCTCCTCATCCTGTGCGTTGAAGCTTGGGCCATCAATCTTGTTCACTGCCATGATGACAGCCACTACGTCCTTGCCGTTCATGATGGGTGTGGCCAGAACGTTCTTGGTCGTGTACTCGGTCAGTGTGTCCACAAAGTCACTGAAGTGGGGGCTCTGAAGGGAGAATCACATGAGAGTGACTCAGAAACAGGGTTGCATTTAGTGATTCTGGGGCTCTAGGCAAAAGACAGAAACGGAGGGGGGCAGGGGTGTGGGGTGTGCTGAATGTGCTCCTGAGAGGCACAGTTAATAAATAAATTTAGACTGATATGGGTAATATTTATTGAGCTACACGAACAGAAGTAGTGTCTCTCAACTGCTATCCAACATGCATATATCTCGGCATGGAGATGCATATATTTATATATACAGTATATATATATATATATATATATATATATATATATAGATAGATAGATAGATAGATAGATAGATAGATAGATAGATAGATAGATGATGATGTTACAAACCCAAAGGAGCAACAGGGAATGATACAATATCAAGTCACGTCATGTCAAACTTTATTTTCCTCCAAATATTATAGGCAGAGAGTCAAATCTTATTTCCTCCCTTCTCTGATGCATGTCTAATCACTTCCATGCCGTTCAAAGCAGCAAAGTCATATGAAACCATATGAAAAATTTCTCAGTTTTGATTTGGACTATATTCATATGCACCTGATCATTTTGGGGTGGTAATAGACACATGCCATGGTCTGCCCAACCATGAGTCTCAGCTTATATGAAAGGCAAATAAATTGAGCATTACTGTCTGTTCAGAGCTTTAAAGGAGAGTCTGGCTAATAAGAAAGAAACGCCATCTACAAAGAGTGCATCATTTTTTAAACTGTGACACTTTTTTTTAGCCATCCATACATGATATTATGGCATATCTTGACAGCTGTCTTCTCTGTCTCTCCAGAACAAGAACTAGTTCAGTGGTGTGTTTAGGGTCTGCTTACTGGTTCTATAAACCTTCTGCATATTTGTTCTAAAGAAGCAATGCAATGTTCCATTAAAGCTTTTAGCAGGAGGCAGGAGGCTAGGAGAATGTTCTGTAAAAGCATTCTATCATATCAGGGCTCAGTAACATCCATACAACATTTTCCGAGTGTGGAGGCACTGTGGTCAGCACCAAAGTAAATGGCTTGTTGTCACGCGTCACAGAAGTGTCCAGAAGCCCTGGTGACACTTCACCTCCACCCCTACCGCAAAATCTGCAGGAACTTTGTGAGAATATTCAAGCTGCATAGGATGGATTATCACAGGACACCATTAGGAACCTCTACAACTGCATGCTGAGGCGTCTGGCATGTTGCATAAGCAAACATGGCGGCTCAACACCATACTGAAAGACACTACTTCTGTATGTGTGGCTCAGTAAATATCGCCCATATCAGTCTAAATGCATCATCATTTATTGTTCCTGGTCACCTTTATATTCCTTCCTTGTAGCATTGCAATCCGACACTTCCTTCTGGGTGCAACTATTCTTTTGATGATGAATGTATGTTACCTATTATTTTCTTTATTGACTGTTCCATAGTTTGCTTACCATAACTTTTCATAACTTTACTCACTATGGTAGATTACTATAGGATTTACTGACACAGTTTACAAAGTAACTTAGTTCATATCCAGTTTTGTCAATCAGCTTTCACCACAGGTTGTTACAGTAGAACAGATATCATTGTCAAAATACATTAGCTGGAACTGTCCCCTCTTTTTTCATATAGAAACACATTGGGTATTTTAATGATATATCGATTCACCAAACTGGAAATATCCTTGGTTTTCATTTCAGATATCTGGTCACCTTAGAATATGCCCTTTAAAACTTCCACAGGCTTTTCAAAATTCACAGCTGGTCTCTCCCAGGTAATAACAACTTCTGTCAAATACATTTGATGAAAGGCTCCATTCTTTTGGTGATTCAGGGGGCAATGCTGGGTCCGCTATCGTTCTTTAAAAAAGAATTGCATATAAGTGGTAGTTAAAAAAATAGAGGGTGAATGAGATGTGGTGTCAAGGTAAGCTGCTGCTATTCCGCTGACTTGGACAACATGGCTTTAGGCACTGACCTTTAGATTTAATCCAGGATCGCTCTAATTCAAGTGAGATTAAAGAGCTTTATTCCCTGTGCCCAGTAACACCCACAGTCAGGGGAAGGAAAGAGAAACCTGCAGTAACCCCCCTGTAGCCTCCTATTGGCACTAGAATGGGAAAGCTTCTCCCTAAAACTAACTACAGACTGGAGTGATTTGTCGGGGTGCCATCAGATTTGCAGAACTCTCTCTCCTCTCTCAGACGGATCCACAGAATCAATGTGATCATGTAGTGCAAATCAAAAAAAGCAATGAACCATTAGATTACACCAAAACAGTCTTCAAATTCAAAACTGCTGAACATCTACCAAATGTAGCGGCTGGTCAGCCACGTAGAAGATGCCTAAAGCAATGAGGGAGTGCCGCAGCTGCATTGTTGAGACTTTGTATTTCAGTCACACGTTACCATCGACAAAGATAAAGGAAACCAATTTGTTACAAGTGATTATGTGCTCTGGAGAGGTCGTGTTCTACAGAGGAAACCGTTTTCCAAGCTGAGGAGTTTTTGCTTTTCATGCTGACAGGGAGAGAGACAGTCTGCTCCTCTGAAAAATGATTGCTCCTCGCTAATCAAATAGCGAGCTGAATTTCACGGCTTTCACCCCAGACCATTGTCATGCACGTCTGGTTATGTGCTCCTTTTTTGCAGCAGTGTGATTCAGGTTGAAATGAATCTGCCGGTCCCGTGAGCAGTGCTACCAGCCTTCAGAATTTGGGCCCTGTGCTCTCTTTTAGCCTTATGATGCTGTTCAGGCCTACATGCTAACTGACTGAAGCAATTAACATGTTAAACAGTGTTAAAACATTACAACCAGTTTGATCTAGGTAATAAGATAGGTACTTCGTGTTTGCTATCACTGGTCATTAGCAGCCCTTTGTCTTTAGCGGGCTGAAAAAGTTAATCAGTCACAGTGTTTATTGCACAAAACTAGCTAATATTCTAATGGCTAAGAAGAATCCTGAATACGGTTTTGCCAATTGACATTTATTTGAAGTACTTAATTTGTCGGTGTACTAGCAGTGTATTATGGAAACCTGCATGAACTTGATCAGGTAATACAGTGGTTCAGCTAGTGGAATTGAATGTGTCAGAATCATAACATGAAAGTTATTACTGTCCTGCACTGCCCTCTGCTGGTCTGCCTATATATATTAACACCCACTTGCTTGTACTGCAAGTGGGCCCCATTGCTGTTGCTTCTCCCTGTCTGATTGCTCCGGTCCTTAATTTAATTCACTACTTTTTATGACAGATGTTTCCACAAAGCAACCTAAGAAATTTAAGTGCTAACCTTGAGACTCTAATACTAATATGTGCAGTAGCTCTTACACCAAGATGTTATTTAAGCAGCGGATTACCAGCTACAGTGTAGCAGCAGTGCAGCTTCCTACCACCCCCAATCCTAAAGCACACAATGGTTTGCTGCTAGATGGAGTTGGCAGCCTTATACACAAATAAGAATTAAGACCATAGAATGAGATTAAATAAAGATACTTGGATCAGATGAGATAACAGCACATCTCTCATCATATCTCCCAGTGGTTGGCCTACCTGGGTCACATCAGGTACATTCACTATCTTCTTGACTGTGGCCACATGGCCCACAATGCCAGTATCCAGTGGGTAAACTATTTCACTGTCCGGAGGCACCAGGCAGTCTTCCAGAACGGCGTCTTTGTGGACGTCAAAGATGCGCGTGGCCAGCTCAGCCGTGCCGTTCCTTTGCCGGTACATGAAGAGGCTCATGCGGTCCGCACGCATGATGAAGCACAGGTGGCGCATGAGGTTGAACACGGCCCTCTCCATCTGCAGGTTCTCCTGCATGTCCCTCACCATGTCGAAGATGACCTCGCTTTCCTCTACGGAGTTCAGGTTATGATACTTGCTGATGTCCATGTCTGCTTTCTTGCTAGTGGACAGCAGGTTTGCAATAACCTGAGCCCTGAAGTGGGTGTCATAGTATTGCTTGGCGAAGGCAGGATTGCTGTCCAAAAACTTCTCAGCCACATCCTTGTCCACTACAGCCATTTGGCCTTATTGAGAAGATGATGTTTATAGTTCTACAAACTGCGCACACTGCAGTAGATTGCACTGTCTTCTGCACCTAAGATGAGAGCGGCACAGACAAACTGGGGATTATAGGGATTGTTTTAAGGAGGTGTGTGTGTGCTCCTAATCCTGCATCCAATTATAACTTGGATTATGAAATTCACACGACGATGTCACACCTCAGAAAACGGGAAAGAGAGTTTGTTCACTTGTAGGATATAAGGGAAAGCAATTATTGGAACTTCACATTTGGGCTCAATTCTGCATACTGTTTGGTACAGCAGAGCAGTTGGTAGAGCCAGTCAGTCAATGTAACAAAGATACAAGACCATTAAGGCTCCTAGCATAGATGCAGATAAATGCAGGAATAGCATTCTGTGTTTTCTGTATGTTACAAAAAATCTGTGTGAATTAGTCACAGGAAAGTCTATGACCTTTACAGCAACACCTGACACATATATACACGGTCATATCAGAATATAAAACCACCTTTTTGTTTCCATACTTCTTGTCCATGTTATCAGCTCCACTTGCCATATAGTTGCTTGTAATTCTACAATTACAGACTGTAGTCCCCTGTTTCTCTTCATGATGTATTAGCTCCCTTTCACCCTGTTCCTCAATGGTTAGAACCCCAACAGGACCATCACGAAGGACTGGATCACTGACATAGAAACAAGGAAGTGCTGGTTGGTTATCTGTGTGCGTATATATATATATATATATATATATATATATATATATATATATATATATATATATAGAAACACACACACACACACACTTTGACATATTTTTATTAGATCTACATGATCTTTACACAGGTACATTGGAGTAGAGTGATCATTAAGCATACATACTGTTAAGGAAGTTTGTTCTAGTAGACAAATTTACACACACACACACACACACACACACACACTTCAAACAAAACAGAGTCAAACAGAAGGTCAGTTTGAGTTGGTCAATCACAGAGAGAGACATTGCTCCAGATTCTTCTTTTATTTCAAAGGAACACCATGTATTTGACATCGACTCACGAGGTCTGTGGTTTTCTTGCAGAGGTTTGAACTGGTGTTATTTGTAGTAAACAAATGTGAGAGCAAAACGTATACACACACACACACACACACACACACACACACACACACTCAGTACACAATATATGTTAACTGTAACATGTTTTGTTCGGTCACGTGACATGATGTTTCGCTGACGTTGACCACGTGACAGTGGCGCTCCATGATGGCTAGTGATGTCATTAGTGAAGTCTGCTCTCGCAGTTTTAGAAGAGTCACTAATCTGAAGTCCGGGGAGTCCTGTTTAACTTTGGCTGGGATGTGAAAGAGGACCCCGCTATGTGACCGTGTGATCATTAGGAGGTGAGTAGCTGCTGAACAAAGTAACTTTCTCTGTATTCCGCTTTGGTCGGCGTCGTACACGTAGTCCGTCCAGCTCTGAGGAAACTTACACGTTGCATAAACTCAACTGTCATCAATGCTCTCCATTCATAAACCGTGGAGCCGCTTACACGCTGTTTCTTAAGGGGGTCGTGTCAGACCCGGTCTGCCTGCATGCTGTGTCGTTGTGAACTAAAGCGAGTTAAAAGTTGCGGTAAGTTTGGTTTTCAGTAGTTTGCTTGCGTGTACGAGGCTGCCGGTTTGTTTACTGTAGCGGAAAGAGGGAAATAGAGTTAATGATGCTCGTTAAAGATTCTTTCATTTATGATTTTTACTCCTTTCACGCAGCTCGTTGTCATAACACACAAATACTCCACTGTAGTGTGAGTATGTGTCTCACGCAGGGCTCACGTGAACCTGAGCACTGAGTTTGTATGGCTGTCAAACAAGCAATCCATAAGATCAAAGAGGGTCAGTAGGTTAACCATGGGTGAGTTACTGCCAGAACCCAAGATCATGTAAATTACAGCTGGTAAAGGTGTTTTTTTTCTTCTCCTGTGAAGTTATCATTTTGAAGATGCAAGGTTTTGTTATGACAGCAGTGATACTTAGTGATATATACAAACTTGAACTTGTTATTGCTGTAATGGAACCGTTTACTGCAACACTGGGTGTAGACTGTGTTGACGCTTTGCATCATAGTCACTACATTTTTGTGTCCTGTCAAGCAGATTTGGGTGGGGAGGGGGGTTACCAGTTAGTTGTGATGGCTGTGATGTCACATAAACTGCACATATACTGAACAGCTCTTGCGATTTGAAAATTGCACTCTTAGAAATTGTGATAGAATTGTGATCATAATATAAATATGATTCCTCTTTCAGTCCTATTTTGGACTAAACCGCAATGACATGAAACAAAAAAAGGGGTAAGTAGTTCAGTGTATCAGATAAAAAGTAGATTCATGTTCTCATGCATAGGCTTGCGTTGAGGTATTATTTTTTGAAAATACGCGGAGAAGTAAATATCTATCATAGTCTTACCTAAGTACATATGACTGAGTTAATGTAAAGTTACCTGTGTAACCCCTCTGGAAACTATTCATTAATTCTTTATGAAAAGCCCCCTTTTTAGACTCGTTAATCTGTTTATAAGTAGGTGAACAAATTATAATGCAAGCTGCTACCTGAAATACTAGGCAGTGGAAATGTGGAAAGTGAAGCTGTCCTGTAGCTGCAGCTCTGACCAATTCCCACAAAGTGCTGATTGTTGTTTCATGAGGGAGCGGGTCTGGAGGGACTGAATTTCAGCCCTGTCTAAGCTGGCCTACAGTAAGTCGTCAGAAATCTGGATTAACTTTGTGTGGTCTCACTGGTCTTGCAGTTTTCACATAGCCTAGACCACACACTTCACCAAGTGGTACATTGCAGCTGTCAGAACAAAACTCCCCTCCATTTTTCAGGTTTTGATATAAGTTGAAGATGCATGTTGACCTTTATATTAAGTAAAGTTCATGATGAATAGACCATAAGAAATGGTTCAAAATGGCTGGGGGTGGGGTTACATTGATATACTTTTAAAGTAAAGTATGTTTTTCCCTTCTCCTGTAAAGTTATCATTTTTGGAGATGCAAGATTTTGTTATGACAGCAGCGATATTCAGTGAATCTGGATTGTGTACATATGCATTAAATTGGAGTTGCGTGTCAGCAACTATATGTTCCTACGTATACATATACACCCAGCCTTATTCATACAAAGTACTTGGCTGTTTTTACCCTTTTAAAGTCATTTGAGGTGTGTTGAGAAAACATTTGCTTGATGACTTATTGATTGTGGTGCCGTACAGCAAATATTGACTGTCTTGGACCTGCCCTGATGAATCCGAGGCCCTTGGTAAAAAATCCTTTCTTTGCATGAGAAGGTCATATCACATTCCCGCATCCAACATATTAAGATGCACACCTTCTTTTTGCTTCGAATTAGTCAAACTGATGTGTAGCATTTATGGCTACATTCTACGCAGTATGTCCTCCTGATAGTCCAGTTAACAGCCATATATTTCTGCCTTTCTCAGGGGAGAGTTTTGGGTCAGTGCACGATGGCTGGTGCGGAGGACAACAGGACTGCTGCAGATGCTGGAGCTGAAGGAGACCTTCACATTCCTTTCACCTTGGAGGAACGTGAGCGAGAAGAGGAACCTCTGAAAAAAGTGCTTAAGCGGAAGCTAAAAAAGCAGTGCTCCTGCAGCCCAGCTCGAGCCAAAGCCCTTTTTCTGGACTCTGTACCCATTCTAAAATGGCTGCCACAATATCAGGTCAAAGACTGGCTTCTTGGTGACTTTATGTCCGGCGTTATCGTGGGCATACTCCTGGTGCCCCAGTCCATTGCTTACTCCCTGCTGGCAAGTCAGGATCCAATCTATGGCCTCTACACGTCCTTCTTCTCTAGCATCATCTATACTCTCCTGGGGACATCCAGGCACATCTCGGTAGGGATCTTCGGAGTGCTGTGTCTGTTGGTAGGCCAGGTTGTGGACAGGGAGTTGGCCGTGGCTGGATATCTCAATGATCAGCAGAGCAATGTCACCAGCCTGGGAAGCCTGGAGAACAGCACTACTCCCCACTGTGATCGCAGCTGCTATGCCATCATTGTCGGGGCCACTGTCACCTTCACAGCAGGAGTCTACCAGGTAAGTGTCTGCCTAGAGGGTTTAGAGTGGGTGCATTTGCTGGTAGAATGTAGTGGTGGGGGCGATATGGCAAAATGTGGTATCATGATATTCAGTTGGCACTGTAATTTAATTTGACGATAAAATATATTGCGATAAAATGTTTACATGAAATTACAAAAAAACACATTTTCGCTATTGATCTCGTACTCAGACTTAATTCAGAAAATGCTGTCATTACATTTAGGCATTTAGCAGATGGTCTTGTTTCAAAACCGGACAAAGCAGCATTTCACATCAGTTTATTGGAGTCTTAACTTAGGTCTTTTGCATGCACAAAAAAAGTCAGAGGAGAATAATAGGTCCTCTTTAAATCCAAATATCACAATATTATATACTATAATGCTATGATATTGTACTTTTTTAACTATCTCTCATATGACTGGATCATCATCTGTTTAGAGTTCATTCCAACCTAAAACCTACAAACAGGAAGGAGCTTTTCTCTGTCACCTAGAACACAAAGGATCTATATTTGATGGTCTCTAAACATACTAAGTATCTAATTAAGTATCTCCTTCTGTTTTCCTGTGATTTCAGGTGTTAATGGGTCTTCTTCAGGTTGGCTTTGTCTCAGTCTACCTCTCTGACTCTCTTCTGAGTGGTTTTGCTACTGGTGCTTCTCTTACTATCCTCACCTCCCAGCTAAAGTATCTTCTGGGCCTCAAGCTGCCACGTGCTCAGGGCTGGGGTTCCCTGATCAAAACCTGGATCAGTATGCTGAGTAACTTGGGCCAAACCAACATTTGTGACCTCATCACCAGCCTCCTCTGCCTGCTGGTGCTCGTTCCCACCAAAGAGCTCAACGATCGCTTTAAATCCAAGCTCAAAGCACCCATTCCCTTTGAGCTGTTTGTGGTCATCATTGCTACGTTGGCCTCTCATTTTGGTCAGTTCAAAGAGAAGTTTGGATCAGAGGTAGCTGGAGCCATTCCCACAGGCTTCATGCCCCCTCAGATGCCAGCTTGGTCTCTCATCCCCAACATAGCAGTCGATGCTTTCTCCATAGCCATTGTCGGCTTTGCTATCACTGTGTCTTTGTCCGAGATGTTTGCAAAGAAGCATGGTTATGTGGTGGACCCCAACCAGGAGATGTACGCTATCGGGTTCTGTAACATCTTTCCGTCCTTTTTCCGCTGCTTCACCACCAGCGCTGCCCTGACCAAGACTCTGGTGAAGGAATCCACTGGCTGCCAGACTCAGCTCTCAGGCCTGGTCACTGCGCTGGTGCTGCTATTGGTGCTTCTCATCATTGCCCCTCTCTTCTACTCACTTCAGAAGTAAGTACACGTTGCAGTAAACACAGAAAGTAAAGTGCAGAAAACACCACATTTATAGAGAGGCCAAGAAATAGACGTAGAACCTCTTTGGATTTTGTAAAAAGATTTTCCTAATTGGGAATTCCCTGAAATTCAGTTGCTTTGTGAAATGGTGCATTNACATACACCTGTCCACCAGTGCGCTTTGATAGAAGTGATATCTCAATTCTAGTGTAAAATAGTGTCAGAAATCATAACCATTTTGTATAATGGTGTGGTCTCCACATTTCTGACTTGACATTTCACATCAAAACACGCTAAAAAAGTCGGTGAAATTCCCCTTTAAGACACTTGCATGCTGGCCTTTCACTGCGCAACATTGTATCTTGGCAAGTAACATTTCTAGTCATTTGGAGTTGTTTTAAAAATGCACTGTTAATGTTCTTGTCCGTAAAGTCCATGCATGAGAACTAAGGTGTAAAAAAAATAAATTTAAAGTTTTTGTGATGTCACCAAAAGCCAACACATTTAAATGAACTGCTTTTCCACCCTACACCAGTTTAGCCATCGGTTGATGCTCAACACAGGACAGCCAATCAGAATGGAGCTCAATGCATTGTAATAAAATGCATTGTAATAAAATGCATTGCAGAAATTTTATTCATGGTTATTTTTAAACAAAATACTGCTTAAACATTCCATGCTGCATACAGATTTCCCAGCTGATCTACCAGGCTTAAAACTACTATCGCTCAGTCAGAAGTGAGAATGCTGTCGAGGGTAAACAGATGCAGCTGCTCTTTTATAAATTCTGTGTTTACTGAGAAGAGTGGTTGATTTGACTGTTTATCCCTTTGGATAAAGGACATCTGTAGACCTTTCATGCTATATATATGAACACTAAGCACAAGCAAAGCTGTATCAGTCACGCTGAGGTAGCATGTGTGAATCGAAGGGATAACAGGCGGTTGAAATTAAGTAAATGAAGTAAAATGAATTGTGAGTGGTTTTGGTACCCACACCAATGTCTCTGCTGGCTGCAGGCATGTTCATGTGTATTAGAGACATTTAGAAAAAGCAGTTGTTCCAAACTCCTGACAGGCAGTGCAGGTGGAAATGTTTGCCTGCAAGTTGTTGATGTTGTTTTTCAGGTTTGAGCATCTTTGTATATTCACCACTGCCTTCCTCCTCATTCTCAGATGCGTCCTGGCCGTCATCATTGTAGTGAACCTGCGTGGAGCGCTCCGGAAGTTCCGGGATGTTCCCCAGATGTGGCGTGCCAACCGTGTGGATGCCACTATTTGGCTGGTCACCATGGCCACGTCAGCTTTGGTGAACACTGAGCTCGGCCTGCTGGTAGGAGTGCTGGTGTCCGCCTTCTCTGTCTTGGGACGCACCCAACGGGCCCAGGCCTTCCAGATGGGGCAAGCCGGAGACTATGAGATTTTTGAGGACTTGGCTTCGTATAAGGGCCTTCACAAACAGCCTGGGGTGGCTGTGTTTCGCTATGAAGCTCCAATCTACTATGCTAACCAGATACTGTTTAAGAAGTCTCTGTATCGCAACGCGGGCCTGGACCCACTGAAGGAGAAAGCCAGGCGCAAGAAGCTGGAGAAGCAGAGGAAGAAGCAGGAAACTACAGAGGATGGTGCCAAGAAGGACACTGAAGTGGGCACTGATGTCTTCTTGCCGCAGGGTCCCAACTTTCATACACTGGTTATAGACTGCAGTGCAGTGCTGTTTCTGGATAGTGCGGGCGTTGGAGCTCTAAAAGAGGTGTTTAAGGATTTTAAGGAGTTAGGGGTGCGCTTGCTCTTAGCACAGTGCAGCACCTCAGTGATTGATTCCCTGCGGAAAGGTGGTTACTATGACCCAAAGACGAGTAACCCAGAAGTTATTTTTCACACTATCAGCGATGCCGTCCGCTATGCCCAAAGTTTACCATTACAGAATGGTGACTGTCTAACCGTTTGCTGATAGAAAGATTTTCTAGCTTTATGCTTGGGGGTGGATAATATTGCAACCATATAATATTGCGATACTTCACATCTTTGTGATACATACTAAGTTTCTGATAATTAGCTTTTCAAAAAGATGCCTCGCAGTGGTAGTATGTTTATAGTTTTGTTTTGTTCAACATGATATGGGTCTGGGGTGGCACTGGTAAAGCAGTGAGTAGCAATGTCTCCTCACATCAAGAGGGGCCTGGGTTCGATTCCTGGCTAGGCTATCCAGGGTGTGGAGTTTGCATGTTCTCCTCATGTCTGTGTGGGTTTCCTCCAGGTGCTCCGGTTTCCTGCCACAGTCCAGGTGAACTGGAGATGCTAAATTGCTCCTAGGTATGAGTGGGTGTGTGATGTGTATGTTTGCCCTGCGATGGACTGGTTTCCTGCCTTCCGCCCGTTGAGCGCTGGGATAGGCTCTGGCACCACTTGCGACCTAGAAAGATAAGCGGTTTAGAAGATAAATAAATGATTTGGATCAGGAATAAGTCAAAAATTATATATAGGTTAAAAAATGTTCCATTTATCCCAGATATATTTGATCAGCCAGGACAAGTTGGGTAAATAGTTTTTGTAGCTTTAGCTTAGCTCTGTATCTAAGAGGCTAATATTGCTAACAAAGACTAGAGGCCAATAGTCCCCCAAATCGGTTCTGTAAAAATGTAAAACTGTAAAGTATCAATAATATATAAAAAAATGATAACACTGGTAATATATATCATGAAGCATGTGCAACTCTAATGAAGAGCTGGATGCAGTTGAAAAAGTTTTCGGAATGTATTAACAGAAAAATTGGGGTAACTACTGTGGCTATTGGCTCCTAGTGTTTGTTAGCATCATTAGCTTTGTTGCTCCAATTTAAAACCAAAGAAGCTAAATTTGGGCACCAAACTACAACTATATGCACAGTGAATGGAAAATTGTTTTTTGAACAGAACATTTATTTTATGAACTCATTGTTAAGTTGATCTGTGCTGGTGTAAACTGGTCTGGTGCTGGTGTAGCTTGTCGACCAGCATGGTCGCTCTGGATGACCAATATGCCAGCATACAGATCACAGCATACGCTTGTTTCTGTGGTGCCCATCCATGCTGGGAAGTGCTGGTTTTTCTAGCAGGGACCGGCTTTCTACAATTAGTCTAAATCTATTTTTATGCATGCAGTTGGCCAGCATTCTAGGAATACTGGTGACACCCGTAATATCCTCAGGAAAACGTATCCTGACATGATTTATCGCAATATTGCAATTACATCATCACATTGCCCACCCCACTTCAAGCACATGTTTACTACATTTTGCAGGCCAACCTTTGTGCCTTGCTGTGATTGCGAACTGATAATCAATAAGATTACTATTTTTGTAGCGTTTCTTTTTACATCTTTTATTCCTATTCAGTCTTAACAGTCTGTTTGCTCTCTCTCAGTGAAAATGGAGAATTCGTTGAAGATGCGGAGGTTAGAAGAATGAATGCTGTTAAAGACCAAACAATTCATTGTTACCAGATCCATCATTTTTGTGTGTTTTGCAGCACTTTTAAAGTTTTTAAAAATGTATCTTAGTTTAAGTCCTTTTAATATTTCAAGTCTATTTGTCTCTCAGGGCTTGCTGGTCAAAATAGAACAAGTTACTGACCTTACTGAGGAGGAAGTTTATATTTCTGTACGTGTCAAAGATGTCTATGCAAAAGACCAGGTCTTTCCAAATACTATGATTAGTTTCTTATAGCCATATTTAATGACCTAATGATCTCCCAATTTAATGTTACACAGGTTGACGATATATTGCTGTTTGCACCAACTATCGGGTGGCTTAAAATATGCCTTTATTTTGATGAAGATTTTCTATGGAACAACAGTAAAATATCTTGTTCATTTACCCTGGGAACAGTTTGCTTTTACAAAGCAAGTACCAGCCTTTTATGAGTATTTTGAATATGCCATTTATAGAATGTACATTCATTCATTTCCTTAAAACAAGCAGGTTATAGGTTTGCAGTGAAAGCTCTAGATGCCAAAGCGAATCCATGTGTTCACTGTGCCTCTCCCGCTGCAGGAGATCATGCCTAGTCATTGTAACTGTGCTACATTCAAGATAAGACATGCACCACCATTATGCTATGCAAATAGCAGAATGTGTGGGTTTGGTTTTTTCACTGTTTACTGTGTCAACAAGGAAAAGCAACTCTGAAAGCTTTTACTTTTTTTCCTTAAGGACTTGTTACAAAGGTCGAGCTTGGTTTACAGAATTGACAGCATTGACAAGGACTTGTTGAATAGGTCCAAAGCTGTAGGCAACCACGTGGCAGCAGTCAGTGGAGTCACGTCCTACCGTACTGGCAGCTGTAAAAGAGATGGATCATGCATTAAGAACCTCACATGTACCTAATTTTAGCCAGTAATAGCACAGTTATGAATATGAGTTTTGTGTAATTTAGTTTTTGTCATATGAATCTGATTTAATCTATGCAATATTCTAGACAGACTTTCTAATTGAGCTTTAAGCCTTATATTATCTTTTCTGTTGGTTCTTATTTATCAGTTCTATTGTCTTATTTATCACTGAGGTTACACTAAGATACGTGTTATTCGTTGATTTGTTGCCGCGTTCTATCACTGTGCAAGGTTTTGGTGGTTGTTACAGGTTTTTCACCACCTCAGGTGTTCAAAAGGGAAAGCTTTGTCTTATCAGTCCAAGTGCCTTTTAGATTCTTATGGCTCACGCAAAATAAACAGAACGTGTATCTGCAAATGTGTCTTGTCTTTTGTCCAGTTCTGGACTGTTAGGGACAGTTACATCTTACTGTCAGACTGAAATTTCTTTGTGCATGTGTTAATCCATTCTGCAGCACATACAGGCACAGCAATCTCCGTGTCTACTGTGCTGCTGCCTGAGTGAAAGCTTGCCCCGTCTCGTTTTTAGAAGGCCCTGTGTTCTCACTCTGTAGCTGTGTCCCCTTGATGTGTGAAGCCGGACTTATCTCTCTGTGTGAGGCTCTGAATGCCAAACAGCCTGGATCAGACCCCAAGTCCCACTGGCTGACCAATAATTAAACGAGTCCACCTTATCTGCTCCTTAATTCGTTTCTGTCTCTGCTGGAGTTTTTCAGTCTTACCGCTGTGATGTGCTGTTCGGTGGCGTTATCTTTCTCGCTGTTAGTGATTACCATTTTGCTAGCTGGTTGACGGGATCAAACAGCTCAACACAACAATGGCTATATGTGAGCTTCATTTCAAATATGCTGTTGCACCCTAAAATGTATTTTAAGCACAAAAGTAAATGTAGCATTAGACATTTTCAAATGTTGCCACTTACATTGGATCTGAATTTCATGATGAATGGACCAATAGAAACGGGCCAAAATGACTATATTTTTGTTGCAATATCTTGCATTAAAAATAACTTTTTTTTTTTTTTTCAACGGTGGTAGTATACAGTATACACCGATCAGCCATAACATCAAAACCATCTCAATGTATCTACACCCTTTATCCATTTTATCAGCTCCACTTACCACATGGATGCACCTTGTAGTTCTACAATTACAGACTGTAGTCCATCTGTTTCTCTGTATACTTTGTTATCCCCCTTTCAACCTGTTTGTCAGTGGTCAGGACCACCACAGAGCAGGTATTATGTGGGTGGTGGATCATTCTCAGCACTGCAATGACACTGATGTTGTGGTGGTGGTGGTGTGTTAGTGTGTGTGTGCTGGTGTGAGTGGATCAGAGACTGAGAATAATCCACCATCCAAAACTATCCAGCTGACAGCATCCTGTGGGCTGCGTCCTGTGACCATTGATGAAGGACCACAGGATGATCAACACAAATTCTACAGCAGATGAGCCGTCATCTCTGACTTTACACCTACAAGGTGGACCAGCAAGGTAGGAGTGTCTAACAGGGTGGACAGTGAGTGGACTGGACCCTGGATGTAGCCAACATACGTTCTGTATTCCTAATAGTTTAGTATTAGAGCTACGAGGCTCACAATGCTAGCAAGTGCTAGAATTTAATAGTAACCTAAATTTTTGCTATACATACATCTTAAGGCCACACATGCATATGGTTGGGACACAGTATGACTGTGAATATTAAAATGAGCACAACCTTATACTGAACATTCATGATTAAAAGTTATTTAAAGAAAACTGTGAATGTAATTGGTAGAGTCCATATGTCTGTGCAGTCAGTGCTCAAGTTGTCTAATGTGGCTGCTTGCAGTTTTCAGGTACACAGTGAAAGCTGTTTATTTTTATAGTTCACAGTAAGACATACAGCATCCTGAACCATTTTGACAAGTTTGCATGACCTTAACATGGATGCGGTTTGAAAGACGTTTGGAAACATCTTCAGAGAAAAGATTTGGGTGACTGCTGACTTCTAGTGTATGCTAACAATGTTGGCCCTGTAGGTCCAGCACTAAACTAAAGTAATAAAGTTTAGACACTGGACATGTCTTCCCTCTTCAGCACTAGGCTAGGATTAAGTGCATCCTCCTTGGTTATCCAGCTTAATCCTACACTCAAAGCAAGTTCCAAGTGGCACCCTAAGCCCCACAGCTCTCCTCCAAGTTTGCACTTCCAGGATCTTAAGAACATGTTGATATTAAAGGAAGCTTGTCCAGCGAGTTTTGTGTCCAGCAATTTTTTAAAAACAGTCTAAGTTGTTTTTCTGCAGTGTGACCAGCCTGTGCCATTACGGGTGAAGCTGTGGTAGGTGGGGCAAAGGCCTTATCAGGAGCACTGCTCACACCGTGTGGGGCATGTGGTAGGGTTTCTTTTGTTCTTTCATTTCTGTGTTCATGGGAGTTTGGTTTGGTTGGTCTGATTATGCACCATGCTTTAGTTCTCCTTGGTTCTTTTTTATTTCTGGTGGCCTGAATCTATTGGCTCTGTAACACTTTACATTAGGTATTGACTAACTAACATGAAGTCATGCATTACTTAACAGGATGTAATACATTAATGATGGTTGCAATGGTTAACTAATGTTAATTAAACATGTAACAGCTATTACATCCTTACTGAGCAATAGTTAACCATTGTAACCATCATTAATGTATTATTAATGTATGATCTGAGGAGGATGGTTTCCCCTTTTGAGTCTTGGTTCCTCTCAGGGTTTCTTGCTCTGAGGGAGTTTTTCCTTGCCATTGTTGCCTTTGACTTGCTCAGTGGGGGTTTGAACCTGAATTTCCTGTACAGCTGCTTTGTGATAACATCTGTTGTAAAAGGCTATACAAGTAAATATGACTTGACTAATGTATTACTTCGTGTTAACTAATGCATTACTTCATGTTAATTAGTCAATACTTAGCGCACATTGTTACCATCGGCTCTGCCATGGTTGGTTGGCTCTCCACCTGGTTCCTTATTTTTATCTCACATTAAAATGTAATTTGCCGTTTATTTACTGTATGTCTCCTGTTTTTTATCATGATGTTAAGCCGTTTGTGACAAATGTGTGCGCTTGTCTGGGATTTGAACCTGGGACTTCTTAATATTGGGTGAGGGTGTTGTGGTATTTGAGTAGAGAAATGAAGAAACAATGCTGGACTCTGACCCTCTAGTTGACTGCAAGTGGTAAGTATCAGGAGGTGCATTACTCTTCAACCACCAGCAGATGGCAGTATGAGAACATCTCATTTGAACAGCTGGTCTTGTTCTGTTGACAGACGTTTTCTGCATGTTGTGCTTCATATTTGTGGTAAAAGACACATGAGAAGACCTGCTCGAAGATTTTATGATATTGCTGACAGGTCTTTCAGACTGGAAACCCTGATGCAAGATGTGCCTGTCTTCTTGAGGTTTGGCTGCAGACAAGCAAGCACTTTGGCCAGCTTCATATCTGTACTTCATGATGCGCCTTTAAACTGTCAGGCCAGTTTGTCTCCTGTCATGAAAAATTGTATTCTCGCCTCATCTCTGAGGCTGCCCGGGACATCGCTGTCTCTGAGGCATTCGGTGTCCCAATGACATTAGCAGGTGTTGAGATAGCTGAAGTGAAAGCAGCCTTTTTTCGCTCTGTCTATCTCTCCCTCTTTGTCCTTTATGCTCTCTGCAAATCAGATTTATCAGAGTTCAGGCAAAGGCACAGCATAGTATAGTGCCATGAATTCATTTAGCCTGTTTGTCAGAGTATCTCCAATCTCCACACTGAGGAATGTTTCTGAGTAATTTGAGATGTATACACCTTAAGCCTCATAGCCCGTAGCATTTTGAGTACAATATTAGACTCGGGACTAGTGTAGTGTAACAGTGTAACAGCATCTGAAGCATATTATTTTCCAGCTCTGGAATCCAGGCGTTTCAACAGCCATCATTACCATCATGTCTGGTTTCCCGCAGATTTGTTTTTCAGGCTGGCTGGTAGACCTTTAGCTAGCACCAGCAGTGTAGTCATGGGGGGCCTGGGGGGGTCAGGCCCTCTCATTTGGAGGCTAGGACCACAGATTTCTGACCGCTCCAAAAAAGTTTTCCTATGCCAATGAACATTTCATAAAGCGTACTTTGTCTGGTGCTTTTATAATACAGGATAAGCCCAAAGGTGCGACGTTCCTTTATCCAACATGCTTTTTTTTCCCCACCTTTGATCATTTCTTTTCTGACGCAATGTTTATATTGACCGCATACTCATTACTACTACTTCCTGTGGTGCTGGCAGGATAATGTTTGATAGAACACACAAGAAATGCCCATCTGTTTGTAGGCTACCTTTAAGCCAAAAACAAGGTACTTCATGCTACAAACCCAGACGCAACACTAGACCTGCAACAAACGACTATTTTGATAGTTAAATAATATGTCTCTATTGTTGAAACGAATAATAGATTATTCAGATTATGAACTGCTGAAATACGAAATAACTCTTATGTAGCTATCAACTTTTAAATATAACCTGAGGTTGTTGTATTCATTTGATAACTAACCACGGAGACACACAGATCTTATTCACAAATTCACTGGTTTAATGAACTTTTCTTTTAATATGAAAGATAAATAAAACCCCAGTATCTTTTTCCTGCTGAAAGTCATAACCAGGAATGTGCAAAGTAGCATCAGTAAAATATAACAGAGCTAAATTAACTTTCCCTGAATAAAGTAAATTAAAAAATTCTAAATTTAAATTTTCAATTGTGCATTCTGCTGTCTGTCTACACTCTGTTGCAACAAAATTTTACAATCACACAATCTTTATTGAAAAAGAGAACGTGATATCACCAACTAATCAAGGATTAAATTAGTTAACTAATTTGGTGATCCATTTTAGTCTACTGAGTTGATTAATCACCGCACCACTACACAATCCAAGCGTCCATTGCATTTTAAGTGTTACAGCTAGGGATGCTGTAAAGACAGTCAATCCTGGCCAACTGTCTTGGGCCACCAGTATGCTATTTCAACTGCCAAAGAACAGACTAACAGTCTCAAGCGAAATGTGTTCGCTTACATAAACAAAAATGATACACTATCTCTATTTGATTCCATCAGAACGGGTCCACATTTAGCTATTGAGGCTGTTGAAATAAGCAGTCAGATCCTGCTCTGATTTGTCCTAATCAGTTTTTTTAACCTCCAAAATAACATAACATATTATTTTTAAGATAGAATGTTAAGAAATTAACACACCCTTAGAAAACGTACACACCGTACAGGATTATGGCTGCCGGCGTCATTGACTACTTCTGTAATAGAACATGTAAAAACATTTTTTTCCAGCTTATGAAGTCAGCATCACCTCCTTTGTCTCTGTGGAACTGTAGTTGAGTTGTTTCAGTTCCCAGCACTGCTTATCTAGTTTGCCAGTCTGCCAGGGTGAAAAAAACAATTTCAATACAGTGAAAAAATAGCAAGGAAACCTCTTTATTGGCCACTGGCCATAGACAGCTACACCTAGTGCTGTGAAAGAACTGTGGTTAATTATCCTTTTCCTGCTGTGGTCTTCTGTTATAACAGTCTGTTATAGTAAGTGGACAACCATTTATTTGATCTCTCTCTGATTTAGGTTGTACTGCGAGGTTCCATTCATTTTCATTGAGCTTAGAGGAGAAACGGATGACCAGGTAAGCATTGCAACTGTGAGATTTGGTGTTTCTCTTACGATATTCCTGCTTTGAATACTACGGAAACAATATAAGCAGGATTAATACATGATAATAGGTTCTTGTAGTGTCGTAACACATTTAAATGTTTATATGTATAGGTATGCTTATGACATACCATATACACCTACCGAGAACTTTATTAGAAACACCTCCTTGTCAATAGAGGCATTGCCCATTAAGTGTCCATGAGACTATTCTCAGTCTAGCAGTGAAACTGAGCTGTTTACAACTCCAGCAGCACTGCCGTGTTAAAGTATGCATCAAATGGTTATTATGATTTGAGAAATGAGTAACAATGCACTCATTCCACCAAACACTTAGGGGTTCTTAGATGTACAAATATGCTATGCTATATTGTAAAAGTGTTTCAGACATAGTTCAGATATCGTGGCAGTTACTAGGCTATGAAGGAAGAACTTTGTGAACTAATTCGCTACAGTCAGTGCCACCCTGAGGCAGACCAGTGCTGCATCTCTAGTTAGTCAAGAAAGACAGACACTCGCTGATTGTGGGCGATGCAGCTTAAACAATGACTTCATAACCTCATACGTTTATTTCAGGGACCCCCCAGAATTTTGCTATTGTGCCTTTTAGAGGGTCCAACTGGTTAATCATGGGGTCCTAATTAGACCCCCTAGAACTCCTAGTATTTTACACCAACATTAAAAGCACATTTTGAACATCTTAAGACCCAAAGATGGTTTAAACAGCTGAAAGGTTTGAGTGTGGATGAGTGCTGACATCAAAACAAAGAGAGGAAAATGTGTGTGATGTTTCATTGTTCCTAAGACATTCCCATTGTCACTGTGAACTATCACAAACATTCAGCAAGTTGAGTTATTGCAAACAGGCGAAGGAAACCAAAACTTTTTTTTGGAAAACTAAGTGTTCCCAATCTTTTGATGGGCATTGTTTGTGCACAGTAACACATGTGAAACCATTGTTGTGAATGGTGCGAAGAGATGCATTCATGTGTAGAATATACAATATAAAGGCCTCATCTTTTCCATTTCCAGGGATTCTGAGTGCTGAGACTAACAAGCGCCTGTGGGGTCCCTCTGGTTTCCAAGACGTCTTGCCAGTCCCTCCTTCAGATCACAGGTGTAATTGCGTAACAGTGTAGATAACTATAAAATTGAGGAACTAATTGCTGGCCGTCAGTTGTCAGCATCCATAAAAGTCCCCGCTCTGCTTTTTGAGTCATAGCACACATGACAGCAATCTCCTCTCTAGCATAATTCACTCTTACGCTCTTATATAAACTCCCTCATTGCTTCCAATCGATGTGTCTCTGAAAAGAAATTGAGGGATGGGAAAAAAAAAAGAAAGAAGGAAAGCGTCCATTTTTCCAGTGGTATCAAAGCTCAGCATGTGGCTATGGCTGAAAATAAAGTTCCTTTTTGCTATTTCATGCACGTATTCTAGTGCTCCGGCTTTGTGTTGGTGCTAGGTTTTCTATTCAGTGCACATTGTAGTGGCACGGCTTTTGTATTGGGGGCTAGCGTTCTAAAGCAGCGTGTGGCGATAAGGGCAGGTTGTTGGCATCTCCATTCGTCTTCTGCCTCCGAGTTACGCTGCATCTGCATAATCCAAACTGGAGGAGTGCCATTTAAAATCACTGGAGCGCTTTGTGCTGTAACTTCTACACTATGTGGCCTTTGATTTATATTCATGAGAAGGCTGGAGCTGCAGATTTTTTGTGTGTACAGTGGCTGGAAGGTGCATCCTCGTGGCCTTTTGCGCGTCACCTCCGATATGCAAGTGTGGCTTTGTGCAGTGAAGTGAGATCAAAACAAAGCAACTGTAGGGTGATGAAATAGGTGCAATGTTGCATCGCAATCATCAATCTTTTCCTGCACCTCCTGTTGCTCTTCTGGCAGAAGTGAATGGAACCCAGGCGGCAGGGAAAGCGGAAGCTGGGCAAGCGTAAAAGGTGAAACAAAATATTGTGACAATACATTAGAGCAAAAATGCATACCCCTGTGTGCGTCATGGACAGTCTTCAGATGCATTCTACTAATGAAGCCATCTACACTGTAAAATATTATTTAGGCAGGATAACTTCCATTTTTCACTTCCATTGACTTATGTAATTAAGTTTTGTGGTTTCAACTAGTTGTTTTGAGTTTTTAAATGACTTAAAATGGAAATTTGAAGGAGACAGATGAACTTGACACTATGAGTAGTGTTTTTGTCACTTGCATCAATTACTGGCTTCAACTTACATACACTCATCATCAAAAGAATAGTTGCACAAATAGTTACACCCAGAAGGAATCAACTGACAGGAACGAAACATGGTGGGTAGGTTTGACATTGTGAGACAGGTGAATGATTAAAGTTTCATGCTCGGCCGTGCATGTGACGTAAGCAAGGACAGGCCTTATCGCTGTACCTGACTGACCCAACATCCATGATTGTGGACATTAAGTAAGCAGTGATGCCCTCCATGAGTCATCCTGTTAGTGCCAGCACCACTGGCAGACAGCTGACTGAAGCAGGACTACGTGCACACAGACCGTTACGACAACTGCCCTTAACACCACGTCAACATCACCAGAGACTGCAATGGTGTCATGCCAGAATCAGAATGGCAGCAGGTCATCTTCAGTGACAAGTCCCACTTTTATCTTGGTGGAAACAACCAAAGGAGGCATATGTGGAATGGTTTCTTGTCATGTGTCACATGTCCAGAAGGCCTGGTGTCACTCCACCTATACCGCAAAATCTGCAGTAGCTGTGTGAGAATATTCAAGCTGCCCGGGATGGATTATCACAGGACACCATTAGGAACTTCTACAATTCCATGCCGAGACGTCTGGCATGTTGTGTTAGCAAACATGGCGGCCCGGCGCCATACTGAGAGACACTACTTCTGTATGTGTAGCTCAATAAATATTGCTCATAGCAGTCTAAATTTATCATCATTTAATGTTCCGGTTAACCTTTATCTTCCTCCCCAATAGCACTGCAATCCGACACTTCCTTCTGGGTGCAACTGTTCTTTTGACAATGAGTGTATATTTAGAGCACGTCATTGATTTGAGAAATTAAATTTTTTATGAATATGTAAAGTCACAGATCTGGTGCACCAAACTTTTTGTTTTTATGCATTGGTGTAAGAAATGTAACTCACCTTATCAACTGCAAACATCTCCTCTTCTCTTTCTCATCACAAGGAACGGGCTAGAATGAAAACTGAGTTGTTTTTTTTTTTTTTTTTCGTTTCAACAAACAACAACAAACACAGAACTGCTGAATGCTGGTAAGACAGATCCTCAGGCGGCTCAGTAGAGGCACAGACCCGGACCTGTTAACAAGCGGTCTGGAGTGGAAAGAATTTAGACCCTTTTTAACCCACAGTGGCATCTGAATAAACAAGGAAGTGGCCGTGAATAGGTTTACAAGGTTCTGTGACTGTCACTTGTTTTTGAGGGTCTGTGAGCAAGTTTGGCTCTGGAAATGTTTACCTGGACAGACTTAACAATCAGATAAATAACAAATGAAATAGGCAATAAAATATGCCATATTTGGCTTTGTGTTTGTCATGCTGAGCAAATGGAGTTGTGTTTCCTTTCTGGAGGTCGTAAAATGTATTAAAATACACTGAATTAGTTCTTCCTGCTCAAGCACACCTGATTAAACCCATCAGTTAATTACCAGGTTTAGGTAATGTGCTAATGTGCTCTGGGCCTCAGTTTCTGACCCCTGTTTATAGAGAATTATCAGTTTTATCAGTTTTCATTGGGATTTGAACATTTCTGTGTCTAAGTATGTAAGAGAGACGTGGTGTGTAGAGGGAGACGTGGTGGGCAAATCTCTCAGAGGAACTTTAGCCAATAGTACAGAAGTTGGTGATGAACCACAACATTCTAACAACAATAAACTCCATATAAAAAGCTGCACTGCCCTGAATTTAATCCCTAAAAAGCCTAATCACACAACAAAAACTTCTCCCAGTCCGTCCTAGTGTGAGTGGCTCCACACACTAAAACATAAATGCACCTTGAGGTGAACAGCTCAGTCTAAATGTGGCTGATCTGAGCTACACTTTTTACTAGGTTGGATCTGATTTCTTTCAGTATTCTGTGATACCTTTCCAACATAGCAACGGTAGTGATGGAAGAACATGGAAAGGACAAGTGCATTGTTTGAACGGCAAATGTCACAAACAAGTTTACCCATCAGCACACTCATGTCATGTGGCACACTTCTCCTGTCTCCCAGCTCTAATCTAACGAGCAGGTTGTGTAATGATGTGGACACAGTCATTTCTCTCCACTCAAATATGGTTCAGAATATTGAGATAAGCCTGAAACCTGAACGCTTCATCGTGAATCAGACGTATTTATTACAGCAAAGGCATTGTTACAACCCCTCGTAAGCAATCTCTGTGAAGTAGGTGGTCCTGCTGCATTGGCAGGCTCATAGCAGCAGATGCCCGGCTCTGACCACTGCCACATTCTGTCATGTATCTCATCAGTGTGGGCCAGCTGATGAACTAGTTTTGCTTGGCCAGTGGAGGGTCATCACCTGCAGGGCCTGATCGCCGTCTGTCTCAGCTCCTCATCTGGAACCTATGCTATGATTTCTCTCTCTCTGTCTCTCTCTTTCTCTCTTAGATTCAGGTTTTAGCAGCACCTGAACTGTAGGTAACACCTACACCTATCTAATACTCAGAGTGATACTAAAAGTGAAATTTGAAATGGAATACTTTTGCTCTGTCTCTCTTTCTATTTCACTCCTTTTTTTCTCCCAGTATTTTCTTCTTAAAGGCAGGAAGACGTTCCCTAAAACATTTTCATGTGCTATATTCTGTTGCCCTGACAACGTCCTCAACACATCCTCTGAACATTAGTTGAAATGTCCCCTTATAGGAACATTACTAAACTAATATACAGCTTTAAAATGGATTTGAACATGAAATTATGTGATGTTTCAGAGCTTGTAGGTACTGCTGTGGGAACGTTCCCTACTAGCTGGGTAATTTCTGTCTGTCTCTTGCTATCTGTTTGTCTCTCTCAGTCTCTGTCTGATAGTCTGTCTGGCTATGTCTGTCTCTCTCCCTATGTTTGTCTCTTTCTGTCTGTCTGTCTGTCTCTCTCTCTGTCTGTCTGCCTGTCTCTCTCTGTCCTTCTCTCTCTCCATTCTCTCTTTCTCATTCTTATTCCCTGTTCGTCTCTTTCTCTTTCTCTCTATGTATAGCCATCTCAATCTGCCTCTACTCAGTTTCTCCTTGTTTTCCATGCTCACCCACTCTCTGCTGGTTTCTGTCTGACTGGCTGTCTTTCTCTCAGTTTGTTTCTTTCTCTGTCTGTCCATTTCTCTCTTTCTGTCTGTATCACTCTCTCCCTCTGTTCTTTCACCCTGCCTCTGCTTCTTCTTCTGTCTTTCTATGTGTCTGACTATGTCTGTCTCTCTATCTCTATGTCTAGCTCTCTCTATGTCTGTCTCGGTCTCTGTGTTATTCTCTCTCTCTGTCCCCATTTGGCCTCTCTCTTGTTCCTCTCCTCCTCTTTCGTTCTGTCTCTCAGGCTGAGTGTCCTGTCCTCTCTCAGGGCTGGTGGGGTCTCCAGCTGGCCTGCTTTTGGCGTGGACCAGACTGGAACAGCTGCTAGGAGAAGGCAGTGATGGAGTGAGGGGATAAAACAGTGGAAATGTTGAACTTGTTTGAGTGAAGCGACACAGAAGAGAACAGAGAGAGAGAGAGAGAGAGAGAGAGAGAGAGAGTGTGTGTTTAAGAGAAGGAAGTGCTTTGAACAGCGTTAAGTAATGACACTATCAAATAAGCCTACAGGTAAAACATGTCACGAGTAGCTGAATGGAGCTGAGTGGATTTGGAAGGAAAATCCTTCATGCTGAATTGGTGTTACAGCTACTTTACATTTGCGAAGAACTCAAGAACGAGTGATGATAAAAACAGTGAAAAGCAGTCTTAGGTCCCTCTCCTGTTTTGCAGGAATGACCTAGTTGTGTCAGGTCTTTTACTGAAAGCAGACCATAACGAAGACACTTCCGGAGAACGTGTGTTCCATTAGCACTGCCTGGAATCAGGCAGTCAGATTTGCATGTCACACTTGACCCTTTAGCATGTCTCAGGGACTAACCATAAAGCTGCATTGGCTATGTCTCAGTGGCACTTACGGTAGAGTATGTTTTTGTACTGCCTTGCTGAAGTGCATGAACTCCTTGTGTATGTCATACCGTATCAGGGCAGAACATTTTTGATTTTATTAGAGTGATGCCGATCCAGTCGCTCATCGCATCACGTCTTTCCTGGAAAAATCATCCATGCGGCTCCACCAGCGCCACTCGGTCAGTGACTAAGGAGGCCTCAATGTTTTAGCCATTATCAGCTGTGCAAAGACATTACCATGCCGCATATTGAGCCATGGCAGTTATTGGACATTTTATTTTCAGCAGGTTACTGAGCATTTACTGGCACTCGTGGGACCTTTTCCAGGGACAAGCTGCTGCCGAACTACTTCAAGATGATATTTATATAAAAATCAAAATGTATTTTGCATGTTAAAGGCATTTATTAGGTAACTTGTTTTGAAGTCTAAGAATTGAAACCATGTGCTGCTGTAGGCCTACTGTATGCTGGGCGGTCTTTTTTATGCAGCTGCTGCTCTGTTTGAACTTCAGTCTGTGCTCTGATTGTGATTTTTGCTATGACAAATTTTATTGCAGTGCAAATGTCCTCTGAGAAAGTTATATGTGAACTATATATCTGAAAAAAATAACATGTGCTGACTTTTCCTAACCTCTCCTTAAGGAAGTCCAGTTTTTACAGTTGCCATACCCAGTCCAGCTACTCAATCCACACATAGTTCACATGAGTGCAGAATCTTTGCCTTTATATCTGTGACATATACTACCATCCAAAAATCTGAAATCACTTGCCATATTAATACATTTTGTTATGTTATATGCAATAACATGTGGATTTAAACATTTAAAAAGATTTGCAGACAGGTATTTGTACAATTTATGATCTCACTATGAAAGTTGCACCCAGAAGGAATCAACCAACAGGAATGAAACTTTAACATGAGATATGTAAATGAGTCAAGTTTCACACTCAGTCATACATGTGGTGTAAGCAAGGATGGCCCTTATTGCTGTACCTGACTGACCCAACAGCCACTATTGCTAACATTCAGTGAGTCATCCTATTAGTGCCAGCACCATTGGCAGATGGCTGCACGACGCTGCACATAGACCGTTACGACGACTGGCCTTAACAATAGATCAACATCGCCTGCAAAAGACTGCAATGGTGTTGTGCCAGACTGTCATGGAGTGACTCAGAACGGCAGTGGAAAATCCGTGTGTGGAGGCACCGTGGTCAACATTAAGATTTTTGTTGTCCATCCATTTGTTGTCACACGTCCAGAAGACCTGGTGTCACTCACCCCTACTGCAAAGTGTGCTGGAACTGTGTGAGAATATCCAAGCTACAAGGGATGGATTACCACAGGACACCATTAGGAACCTCTACAACTCCATGCTGAGACATTTGGCATGTTGTGTTAGCAAATGTGGCGTCCCAACGCCATACTGAGAGACTACTTCTGTATGTGTAGCTCAATAAATATTGCCCATGTCAGTCTAAACCTTTACCTTCCTTCCCAATAGCACTGCAATCTGACAGTTCCTTTCCGGGTGCAGCTATATTTTTGATGATGAGTGTATATTACTGTAATGTAAATAATGTAATTACAATTTCTATTATACCTAACTGTTGATTCCAAACTTTTGAGACGGTAGTGTATTTCTGGGTAAATGCTCCATCAGACAGGGTCTCTGGGCCAGCTGAAAATTTTCTCTCCATGATAGGTGTGTGTGGTGTGAGGGGAAGGTGAGACATGATTTTATTAGTTGATATTATTTTCTCAGTCCGATGATGTACAGTAAGGTCATCATTACTGTAAGAGGGGCCTATTTTAGGTAGGTAAATGTCCCTACACTTCAATCAAACATAATGAAATAACATGATTAACAAGTTTGGATTTGAAGATGATTTAAAATCAGATGTGCTGATGGTGGCGTTCATCTTTAAAAACACCTGGATCAAAATGTCAGGAACCAAAACAAGAGCTCAACCAGGAAATCTTGGCTACAATGCACTGCAATTATGGTTATATGGAGCTCCTGTTTTCTTCCACATTCCAAAGACATGGAGTCAGGTGAGTTGGACATACTAAACTGACCCCTAGGTGTGAGGGTGTGTTTATGTGTGTATGTGACTGCCTTGTAAAAGACTGATGACCTGTCCACAGCGTTTCCTTCTTCCGCCCAGTAAGCACTAGGGACGGCTCCAGCACCTGCCTGTGACCCAAAAGGAGAAGCAGCTTAGATGGATTTTCCTCCCAAGAGCTGAAAACACAAAACACTGACTTGGACTTTAGACTAAAACCTTTTTGCTTTGAACATCCTTATGCCTTAACAATGTTATTAAGTGATGTGGCCATGAGGGATGCAGTTTCACTTCCTGTCCTGCAATGCAGGAGAGTAGCTAAAACAAGGCTTCACCTACAGATCAGCAAAGCACACACACACTCTGTGTCTATGAAGCCACACTGCTGTAGCATGTGCAGAATGATGCCTGGAACTGTCTTAATGAAATAACCGTGTACTATCCAGGAAAAGACTGGATAGCAAGACTGGATGGCTTGATGGCAGCATTTGTCTCTCTACAATCTCAGTATACGTCTCTCTGTCAAGGGTGCCTTCACATGTATGCAAGTCGCCCATGCTGTGGGCACTGATGCCCACCCTATCATGATCTTTTTCAATGTCAGTTTCTCTCAAAAACAAGCTGTAATGCAGACTCATCCAACCACAGCACACATATCCACTGTCTTTCAGACGTATGCAGCCTTTCTGCATAGAGTGCTGACGTGTTGCCTTATCCTTACATAGTAGAGTTTGAAGTAATGCTTCTTGATGCTGGTGTGTACTGTATTAAGTGACAATTTTCCGGTGTACTCCCATGTTTAACACGCCACCATGATACTTTCTAATGCAGTGCCATCTGAGGGCTCAAAGGTCAAGCGCGTTCAACACTGGTTTACAGTCTTGCCCTACACGGAGTGAGAGCTGTCCAGATTCCCCGAATCTCTTCACTGTATTACGTAGGGCAGATTTGAAAGTGATGAGCCACGACCCAGCTTTACCTCCAAAGACTGAGCTTTCAATGAATCTCCTTTAATACCCAGTCACAATCCTCTCACCTGTTACCAAATGTGGAATGTTTCAAAACAGCGTAACCTGAATATTCTATATAACTTTTGGTAAGACTGCATCAAGTATTGACTAACTAACATGAAGTAATGCATTAGTTAGCATAACGTAATACATTAACAATGGTTAACATGTAAACATGTAGTTATTATGTGTTTACTTAAGATTAGTTAAGCATTGTAACAACTTAATGTACTCAGTCAAGTCACTTTATTATAACCACTTCCTACTTTCGACAGCAGCAGCGGGAAGCTCATGAAGAAAGTCACATTTGTGGCATTCTCTGGGCCCAGCCATCGATATGGAAGGCACTCTTAACCTATTTGGGTATAAGTCCATCCTTGCAGATCATGTACATCCATAAATACTGATTGTCTTCCATGGAGCGGATGGGGTCTTCCAGCAAGACAATGCAACATGGCTAGAAATGAGCATGACCAAGACTTCCAGGTACTACCTTGGCCCCCTAATTCCCCAGACTTGAGCCTAATTGAGCATCTGTGGGACCACCGTGTTGTCTCTATAGATCCTCCCCCATGGCCCCTCCTGCAGATGTGGAACAACCTACCAAGACCTTATTGAGTCACTCCCAGGCCATCTAGCTGCTATCTGTGCTGCACACCGCAGTTACTCTGGATAGTAGCTGGTGGTCATAATAATGTGATTGGACTGCATATAACTTCATGTTAACTAATGTATTACTTTGTGTTATTAGTCAATATTTAATGTAAATTTTTTTTCAAACTTTTTTTTTGCTTCCATGCTAATTTTTTCTTAATGTGTAGCCATAATGCATTTTCCAAAATGTCCCAGCTATTCCGGAAATGGGATTTGTAATCGTTTCATGACAGGTTTTGAGTACCGTATTGCATTTCTCAGAGCCTGGGTAACTAAGCTGAATAGAACTGAAGTAAAGTAGAATCTGTGTGTATGTGTGTGTGTGTACGTGTGTGTGTGTGTGGGTGTGTGTTTGTGTGTGTGTGTTTTGTGTGCCACATCTTTATTTGTTCTTGTTTACTGCCTGTCTGAGTAATTCCTGTTTTGCTGTCTCGCCCTCGCTTCTAATAGCTGCGCAATTGTAGGTCTGCGAGGGTCAGTCGTGCGATTGCTGTGCCGGTTGAATGTGTGCAGTTTTGGGAGGCTAATCGGGCGGACAAGAAAATCACCAGATGTGATATATTTAGCGCTTGAGTCACAGATATTAGCTCTCGCGCGGTCAATGTCAAAGGCACACATCATTTAAAATACTGGGTGACTCACGCAGGTGTCCAATAGGCTGAGCGCACGGTGATGTACAGCTCGGCGCGCTTTAGTGCGCGTAGCCTGTGTGCAGCGCCTCGCTGCTTCATCAATGTCACATCCTGGGAAATGAGTCAGTCACCTCAACAGGTGGTCCGGGTCTGGGGCTGCCTGAGCTTCTGAAGGTGCCCTAAAAGCAGACACAAACCTCCGACTTTGATCCGCAAATAACCGCGAAAAAAAAGAAAAGGAAAAAAAGGTGTGAGAAAAGACGCTTTCCACATCGCGGGCTCCTCGCGGGCTCTAAAACGCGGGGCGAAAATAACAGGATGACACGTTTCACATTCCTCCGCCCCATAAGACTGTGTCTTGATCCGGACAACCGAAGAAGCGTGATCTGTCAGAAGCCCCTCACTTCAAAACCCTTCATTTGTGGTGTGTGTGGGTGTGTGTGTATGTGTAGTGACATGCTGTTTTATATTTGCTGTTGGAATTCTCGCCATTAAAGGAAATGGGGACCATTTCTGTGTAATGTGATGGCCGATTCTATACGCAGCATCCATCAACAATAATCCTTTAGTCCATTTACACTCATCATCTATGGCAACATGTCAGACGTCTCAGCATGGAGTTGTAGAGGTTCCTAATGGTGTCCTGTGATTATCCATCCCATGCAGCTTGAATATTCTTACACAGTTCCTGCAGATTTTGCGGTAGGGGTGGAGGTGGAGTGACACCAGGCCTTCTGGACATGTGACGTGTGACGACAAACCGTTCGTCTTGGCGCCAACCACGGTGCCTCCACACACGGATTCGTTGGTCGTCTCCACCAAGACAAAAGCAGTACTCGTCTCTGAAAATGACCCGCTGCCATTCTGAGTCACTCTATGACAGGCACGACACCGTTGCAGTCTTGGGCGATGTTAATGTGGTGTTGAGGGCACTTGCCTAACGGTCTGCGTGCGTTTAGTCCTACGTCCTGTACCCGTCTTCATATGGTGCTAGCACTAACAGGATGATTCATGAAGGGCCTCACTGCTCACTGAATGTCTGCAGTCGTGGCTGCTGGGTCAGTCAGGTACAGTGATAAGGCCCATCCTTGCTTACATCGCATGCATAGCTAAGTGTGAAACTTGAATCATTCCCATTTCTGGAACAAGACTCTTAATCAACTCATTTTAGGTGAAGAGACTCTAGTGTCACTCTCAGTCCACCAGTCTTTTATTAGAAGGTCATTACTTAATCCGACACTGATGTCTATTCAAATCATCATAACCACAAAATACTAAAGGAGAACAGTTTCCATTAGCTAGAACCAAGCAGGTCAACACAAGCTCAAAACAAAGTGTGTTCTGTACCCTGATTGGTGGGCTCACTTCACGCTTCTTTATTTTTACATGTTTTATACGTTTTTATGCACATATGAGCTAAAAGGAAGGACAGATTTGGCCATAATGTAGTGGAGTATAAACTAAGATATTAGAGCTTGAAATGTAGTCGAGTTAAAATAAAACGTCCCCCAGAATGGAAATACTTCAGTAGAGACACACAAAATACAACTACTTAAGTACAGAAACCAGTTACATGTACTTCCTTAGTGCCCACCACTGCAAAACAATACTGACCACTTACCACTTTACCAGTATTTTGCCCTATATCAACATTATATAGAACACTGAACCGTTTCACATCACAGCTTTTTGAATGACTTTGTTTACATCTCAACAGTTAAGCTGTCCTCCTTTAAAATCATTAACACCAACAGTACATTATCCAGGTTTTATGGATAAACTGGTAAAAGTCTCTCAGACACAGTTAAATACACATACAAAGACAGAGAGAGAGTATCAGATTAGGTTGTGCTCTGCAGTGGCCTGACCAGACAGTCTGATGGAGTACCGTCATCTGTGAGCTGAAATCTAGGAGCCACTGTATCTCGATCATCGTGCTGCACACTTGAGTGCGTATTTACATAAATGATTTTTCTACAAGGAATACAGAAACTAAACTTGGGTCCCCTGGGCAGTAATCAGATTATTCAAAGTAGCTTTTTTTCGATTCTGGACAACTGTGATTTTTCTGCTGGTTCAGCTTGTTGACTTTCTCACATGTGGGGATATCTGTCTAACCACCACCCACAGTCGGAGCACATCATCTCTTTACTTTTCCTCAATATGATAGAAACCGATGTGTTTGGCTTCTGAATGTGATAGGAATGATCAGATAATATCATAGTGTGTTCTGGGTGTTTTCACACCTGGCTTTTTCCTGTTGATTCAAGTGGAATCTGAAGGTGTTCTGAAGCATTTTGATGCAAGGTGTAAACAGCCGCTTAGGCTAGTAGGTCCAGCAGCAATGGAGAAAAACGTCAGAGTTTGACAGAACTGCTGATGTTGGACGTCCAAATTCTCTGTGCAAAACTGCATTAGACTAGATTTCTTGCATCCTGTGTCTCTTATATGACCGCATACCACCAAAATTGTAAATCAATCAACCAGAAATAAATCAATATGTTCGGTGATAAACCGTATGGGTTGACACCTTTGTGATGCAGAGTGGTTTATGTGAAATGCTCAATTCTAAAGAATCTTACCAAGTCAGAATTGTTCGAACGGGTGGTGACAGGATCCAGATGTCCTTAATCCCCCTTAAGGCTGCATCACATGCATTTATTCCATGAAATGATTACGAATATACTTTCTGATGTATACGAATATACTTTCTGATGATACATTGTTTTTCAGTAGCTTTAAGAAATGCATGAAATCACTGGAAAGGTGCATTTAGAGCTTTATTAGGTTAAATAATTTCTCCATATTTGCCACTATTCTGACTTTGTTTACATCCCAATGCCCTGAATTATGCAGAAAATACTGAATTCCCATATTTATGCTGTTCAGGGGTGTAGCTGGAGTTTTTAGAATGGGGTGTCCAGGTAAGATCCAGAGATTTTATTTGCCCACTGCTAAGAAAACAGTAAACAAAATAGTGTTACTCTATTGAAATGATACATGAATCCATGTATTTGTGTTTCTTTGTAGATAACTGACTCTGTCCTTAGTATTCCATGTTGGTGTAACGTATGTCTGTTGTAGGAACAAAATCTAACAAAATACTAACTTTCCAGGATAACTGGAAACTTTTAGTAGGAGTCTATGGAACCAGAAATTTTGGCCATTTTCTTTAGTCAGTCCATCATGAAATTTTCACACGATGTAAAGGGCAACATACATTTTTAAATGATGCCAAAAACTGCAAAATGACAAAAAAATACTAGGTTTTGTCACGACAACAGCAATATGTTAGTCATTCATGACAACATGATGTGTATGAATCAAGTAAATTAAATGCATCACTGTTTTTTCAGTGCACACTGTAAACTTTAGGTAGAATATTTTCATATGGAGAGGCTATGGAAGTTATTTGTTTAGGTAGCCCTTGCTACAGGTTACACCTGAATCTAATGTCAGTATGTTAGCCAGACAGCACTGTATGAGCTAACCCACAACACATGCATGCATTCAGCTGTAAAAGAAATTAGTTAGCATGATATACAATTCCAGCATAATGTTACTGCTGCATAGCCTACTTCATAATGTAGCTCACAGGGCAGCACTGCTGAACAGACCCAGTATTCATTCACCTGTCTCTTTTAGCCTGTTGCAGCAAGATTATTACATAATTGCTAAAATGCTAATTATTACATTCAGCATCTTCAGACTCTCATAACTGACTGGAAACTACCCTGGGGGCACATCTTCTTCATAGAGCCAAGCTGAAGCTTTATTACAGACCACAGACTGTCTCACTTTCCATAGCTAAGGTGGGCAGAAGGGTGGGCATGCTTCTGTCAAGGATGGAGGTGGCCCCCCTGGCCATCCATTGGCTACGTCTCTAATGCTGTTTTTAGTGTATGACTCAGGAAGGAATGAACGTTTTAATAGAAGCGTTATTAGAGTGCAACTGCAATAGCTCAATTTGCAATAGAGCCGTAACCTTTAGCTAAGGTCTGAAATGTCAAGCCACCAGCTTCATTGTACAGTGCTTTCGGAGCCTGATCTCTTTAGATGTTATAATGTGCCTTCAATTTTAAAATAATGGCCTAGTCCAGTCTATTAAATGCCCACGACAATGTCTTTTCCTTTTGTCACATGAAGTCTGGCACTGTAGCCGGATCGTAATGAAGTCCCTTCCACAGTCTTCTTCATTGCCATTACTGAAGGTCTGCTCATGTCTGACAGAATCCTTCCTTCACAAGAATGGGAAAATGATACCAGGAGCACTTTACTAAAGCAAATTATTATCTGACCCAAAGCAGGTGAATCAGAGTGGATTGCTGAGTTCTGTTGAGGGAATTACATTTGCCTGCCTTCAGTAAGCACACAGTTCATGTATATCAGTGACGATACTCACAGGTATAACCATTAATGGAGCGTTCGCTGATATTTTTATGGCCGTGCGAGGCTATCTAAGGTCAATTTCACTAACATCTCTACACTCTTAAGCCCCATGGAGCTCAGAGTAATGCTCTGCTTCATATTTGATTTAAACTTTAACCACGTCAGAATGAGTCAGGTTATGTCGATGCTGTAAAGGTGACCTTTGCACAAGCCTCTTCAGGAAATTGCCCATGTATTGCACTCTGAGTGCACCTGAAAATATGCATTTGAAGTCGACTGAGACGCTTTGATATTACCATGTGCTCTGAGCCAAAAGTGCACAGTGTTTCTCCTTAACACTTTTCCTCATTACCTCACCCCGTTATGTGGGTCAGCAGGCTGGGCGCCATGTGGTCTCGAAAAAAAAAAGTTCACTCCACTTCAGCATTCTGGCTTCTCCTTTTCTTTTTCTTCCCCTCTCTATTTTGTCAAACATACTGGTGACGTTTCTTTTTTCCAGCAAGTTTGGCCGCTCGCTCGTGAAGACACTGAAAACAGATGAAACGTGATGGTAATTAGCTTAGAAATTACAGTTAGCTTGTTAAACTAGACTTAAACCATGCAGTCTACACTGCTGCAGTAAACACACCATGAAGAATGATGAGCCTGGAGGCAGAGACCTATTGTCATCATTCAAATGAGGTGGTTATGAGCTCCAAGGCTACATGTATCCGACATCATGATTATAACACTGGGCCAAAGACAGCTGATAGCAGGGCACTCCCCAAAGCAAATTAATGACAGGACCTGCAATTGTCTGGGACACTTTTTCCTTAAAGAAATGAACCCTGCACAGAAGGCCTAATGCACCCGATTGATCACCCACACAATTAGGGGCTGACAGTGGAATCAACCATGTTAATTACACAGGGTAAAAAAACATCACTTTAAATCAGGGCTGCCCGAAGGGTCGTATTTATTTGATTTGGTGTGCCAGAAAGTTTACTCTAACATCACCTGGTCATCATTGTTGATATTGGCACACGTGTGCTACCAACGCTGAAATGCTATTTTAAACTGAACTTCCCCGTTTGATTACTTTACAATGACCTGGACTGCATGCAGTTAATTTTTTTGTCATTTAATCATAAGCACGCACCAGCCGTTTGTCTTCACTTTGCTGCTACTCTGCTATAGGTTTCAAATTACTGTTAGCAGCTCTACCAGCTGTTGAAATATGGAAAACAGCAAGAACATAAACCTGAACCAGTATGTTTTTGGGTATATCTATGATCTGGTTCTCTGGTGGTAGAGAGGGGTGAAGGGAACTACGAGTCTCGGAGTCTAGGGCTAGCTGCTCTGAGGTAAGACCCAGTCACTTTGGACATCTTAGCACATTTTAAAGGGGTGTCGGTAACCTATAGCTAGCTAGTTAACTGATGGACAATGCTCCTGTCACACAAGCCCCCAGTATGAGTTGGCACGGTCGCGTCTGCAGACACAGTGTTCTCATGCATCTTGTCTTGCATGCTATGCCTGTGAAGTACAATTGAGTAGAAATACTTTCAGCCTTGATGTCAGAAGCTAATGTAACACCAATCTAACATAATTTCATTCCTACAGTTAAGATGGACTGAATGGCATTTAACTAAGCTGCCCACAAAAAAATCTTGTTGTAAAATTCTGGTTAGCTGTATTACGCTCCAGCGGATTCAGTGACATAATCAAAGAACCACCATGTTGAGTAAACATATTGTAGTAATGACAAGATCATTCACTCCAACCACGGTAAAGCAATGACGCTGGTGATCTTTGTACAAGTTGTACAATATCTTTGCAGCACCAAAGCAGAATCATTTTAGGTAATTATTTCATTAATTATATTATATACACCAGGCCTCGGTGACCTCAATGTCGGGTACGGCCATGCACAAATTACAGGAGAAGCAAAAACATCATTAATTTTCAGGTACAGAGTCAATTTAAACCATTTCTATTCATTGCCCAACCTGAAATTTTGACCCAGTATAAACAGTAGCTGGAATTTTCTAATTATGTAAAACAATAGCAATGACCAAGTTTTGTTCCAGCTGTGGTGGAATGTATTTTCTACTATCCGGTTTGTGCACCACTGGTCAAGTTGGTCATTACTACTAAACAGTGCAGAAAAATGCCATATTTGTGTGTTATCTGTAGAAGATGTAACTTCAACAAAACATGGAATTTAACTTTTTTTTCAATATGACAGTACATAACTTATTAAATTCTTAATTTGAAAAGAATAAAGTGTAATGTTTAACAAATCTTTATTTGAAGCTTACCTGCCTTCTTTATTTGTAAATTACAACTTGTAAATTACAACCAAATTAAAACAAAGTCAAACCCATGTTCAGTTGCTGCTGCTCATCCCTGCTGTTCTGTTTCTCCCTTAAAGATGTAAAATCCCGAACCAGTATCAGCTGGCTTTCATTAAGGGCAATACCTGGCTCGTTAGGAAGGGCTTGTTGCTCCGCCGCCCCATCACTGACTGTGCTCCGCAGCGATGGGGTTGAATGTCCGGTGTAGTGTATTGGCCCTCTCTGTTCAATGCTCATGCACTGTCCCCTAGTGTTGTACTACTCAAGACTGGTCTTGGTCTCAAGACCATAAACTAGTGGTCTCTATCTCGTCACAGCCTCAACTTCATTTGGACTCGGGTTTTGCCTCATGTTAAGGTAGTCTTAGAAACTGCTGTTGAGAGCAGCTGAGTGCAACAGCTCTGTCTGGGGTAACTAGAAGCTGGACTATAATCGAATGTTTAAAAAATCTGAATAAACAGAATAAATCAGTCCTTTGTCCTTGTATAAAATTCCCTGATCCATGCTGCTCCTCGTGCTGAGGCACTGATACACATGCAGCTTCGTGCTGCACACCAAGATGGCACAGCTAGTTCATTTAAACATTTGAAAGGGACCTTACAACAAGATTTCCCCGCTGTGAACAGAGAGAGACACTGCTTAGGACATTCAGAGCTAGATCAGGACGGCTGTAGCTCCTGTGAGTCAGGGTGGGACAAAGGTTTGTTTAGTTTTTGTCTGTGTGCTTGGCAGTAATGAAGCAGTGAGCTGTAGTACTGAAACAGACCAAACACAATTTTAATAATTCATGTGTAATAAAATTCATGTGTGTCTTGCACACCAAACATGATTTTTTCGGAGTGGCGGTTGGCATTAACAGATCCGTGTGTCCTTTCTGTTCATGAGTTTATGGTTTTTGTTTTTGTGCTGGGTAAAGCGCAGTATACAGGGTTATGTGCTTTACATGTGTTCCATACGCTGCTGTTCATTAAAGTTAAGATTTACTGAACTATAACACGAGCAGCTGCGTTTTTGTTTCTCTTGTTTTCTTTTGACACTTTGCGGCTCAAACTCAAGGCTTAATTATCTAACTGCAGTGTTGAGGTCATAACTCAATGCATTTCACATTAGTCATTATGTATTTTAAAAGATCCATTGTTGCATAATTGCTAGTTAACAATAGCCTATAACATTAGCTCCTACATATGCCCACATATCAGCACAAACCCCCATCCTACGGAGGACATACGCAAGCTATGTGTTTAGTGCTCTTTCATAAAGTACCACAACGCTCGCAACAAAGCTGAATCCCTGAGTAGTGCATCACTCTCTGTGCAGTCTTTAAAATTGGTGTTTATTTGCAGCTAAAACACCTTTGCCATTACTCTCTAGTAGGAACAAATATCTGAAGCCAAACAGGAGCACACTGTTTCACAGTGGGGAAGATACAATGCAGTATAAAATCTGATATTATGTATGCATGTAGATAAAGCATGTACCACTCAATGCTCAGTTCCTATTGGGAATCGCCGAATCCCTTTGCTCCTAATTTGCATAAAGTTGAAGTGTCCTGTATCACGTCACCAGTGTGCATGCTGCATCCTCGCCAGAAATCGGCAGGCATCATTGGAAATGGCAACCTCCAGTTGCTTTGTGGCATTGCTTTGGTGTCAGTGTGAAGGCAGGGTTAGAAACTGTAATGTAAGTACTGTCTTTAGGAACAGTAATGTGTTACATTACTGCATTACAGACTGTTACAGTTTTCAATGGGCTACATGACGCTGCTAGAAAAAACAGAATAGACCCGCATAGCATTCCAGCATCAACATACCCTCATCAATTAAAGAACAGTTGCACCCAGAAGGAAGTGTCAGATTACAGTGCTATTGGGAAGGAAGATAAAGATGACCAGCAACAATAAATGATGATATGGGCGATATTTATTCAGCTACACATACAGAAGTAGTGTCTCTCAGTATGGCGTCGGGCCACCATGTTTGTTAAGGCAACATGTCAGACGTCTCGGCATGGAGTTGTAGAGGTTCCTATTGGTGTCCTGTGATAATCCATCCCATGCAGCTTGAATATTCTCACACAGTTCCTGCAGATTTTGCAGGAATTAACAGTATGACTCACGGAGGGCATCACTGCACGCTGAATGCCCACAAACGTGGCTGTTGGGTCAGTCAGGTACAGCGATAAGGCCTGTCTTTGCTTACATCACATACATGGTTGAGTGTGAAACCAAATCATTTGCATGTCTCACAATGTCAAACCTACCCACCAAGTTTCATTCCTGTCGGTTGATTCCTTTTGGGTGCCGCTATTTGGGCAACTATTTTGCAAATTACTGACTATGGTAATCAACTGTACAGCACAGATGCAGCAGATTAGACTGAAAATGTTGGAGTATCGCTCAAAACAACTTAGCCAGTATATTGTTCTTCAGGGAACAAAAGGTGGTTCTTCTAAAGCATCACTTGGAGAAAAAAATCTTTATTTGGGTCTTTAATTTTAGAAGTGGGTAAGCTGGAAATGAATAATTTGGTGTGTTTTTTCTGCTCTAGAAGCTCCCTGCTCTGCACCCTCTGCCAGGCTACAGCACCAGATTGCACAACTGCATCTCTCTCTGTAACACAAAATGTGCTAACTGTTCTAAAGTTAAGGTGCTGAACCTTGTGCACTAACAACCATTCATTCAGAGAGCCTTCTGAAACTGATGTACTGGACTGTAAATTTTGTGCAAGGCAGAAACAAATAAGATGTCCCTTCTACCTCTGCTCTGATGGTGCATTAAGGAAGCAGTTTCCCATGCTGATGCATGACATGCCAAAAATGAACAGATAACCATCAGGACTGAGCAGTTTGTCTCATGTGGTTTGCGTGTTAACCTCTGCCTTCACTTGAATATTAATGTAGTAGCAGATGAAGCTTCTGATTCTAAGAGTTAGAAGGACATTTGGACCGAGGGGAGTAAATGTGAGTCTGCTTGGCTTCCTGTGTGTTGCTGAAATTGTGAAAAATGTGGCAGTGTCATTTCCTTGATCATCTTGCGGGTTTTGCTAACTGGCTGTCAGAGCTTCTGCCGGCCTTAACCCTCAGTGCTCTGTGTGAATTGGCTGGTGTTGGCCATTATGTGTCTAGTTAAAGCTCAAATGAAAAGTCAGCGGCGTGCTAATTAACGGCCTTTCCCAACCAAGCTTGTTACAGCAGCTCAGCAGAGGCTTCGGGGTGAAGTGACTCTCCATTAGAGCTATCTCACATCTCCTACTCTTGTCCTCCTCTCATCAGGGAGCAAGTAAACCAGCTCTATGAATCCAAACATCATGACCAACCATACGCCTTTACAAGACCCTTATTTGGTGAAACACAGTGTGGTTGTCACGCCTGACCCACGGCCTAATCCCCAGGATGAATCCGAAATGACACTGTCGCAACGGGAAGGCCATGTTTGGCGGCATCATATTCCTTGGGTGCTGTTATGGTGGTATGAATGTTGGAATGGATCGTGGGAGCTAGGAGTGCGTAATCCTCCCACTACATATTGGTGACAGGCATTGTGTTTAGCTACAATGTGGCATGTAGTTTGTAGGGATGTTATGCAATACAAATCCAGTCCATTCCTTCTGTTTTTTAAGTTGTGCCATCAAAAACACAGTTGCACAAATAGTTGCACCCAGAAGGAATCAATCGACAGGAATGAAATTTGGTTGGTAGGTTTGACATTCTGAGACGCGCAAATGATTCAAGTTTCACGCTTGGTCGTGCATGTGACATAAGCAAGGACGGCCTTTATCGCTGTACCTCACTGACCCAACAGCCATGTTTATGGGCATTCAGCGAGCAGTGATGCCCTCCATTAGCATCCTGTTGATGCCAGCACTATTGGCAGACAGCTGCACGACACAGGACTACATGCACGCAGACCCTTATGATGACTGTCCTTAAAGCCATGTTAACGTCCCCAAAGACTGCAATGCTGCCATGCCAAAATGTCATGGAGTGACTCAGAATGACAGCGGGTCATCATCAGTGACGAGTCCTGCGTTTGTCTTGGTTGAGATGACCAAAGAAGGTCCGTTCTGGGTGCAACTTTTTTTGACGATGGATGTATGTTGAAGTTATGAGCTAGTAAAATTTAGACAGTTCCAACACGTAATATAGTTTCAGTAAGTGAAAAATGGTGGTCAGCATGGTTACCTTTTGGGTTCTACCCAGTTGCTACATGCTTGTTATTTAGCTTAGGGTAACTCCTGTTTGGGGACAGTGTCGATGTTTGGTGGTCTGTCCCCGATCTTTCTGTTTGTGGAAATGTCCATGTTATTAACTGTGAATTTATAAGACACGTCTTACAAATTCAGTAGGCAGACGTCTTATGCCGTTCTTGTTTTTGCTATTTGGAGGGGGATGCTGGTGACTAGAAACCTACTCCTTGCTTGTCTAGTTTTGGAGAATCTTGTGGGTGCAGTAGTTGATCAGAAGCTACCAAGTGTTAAGTGTGTCCACAACATCACCACAAATGTCTTTTCAAGACTCAAGGAACCCCAGGGGTTAAAAGCAAGTTGTATTATCAGGTGACAGGCAGTATCTGATTTGTACAGACATACAATCTACTTGAACGTAACAACCATGCCATCTACAAACAGTACACCATGGTTTTAAACTGTTCCACTTTTTCAGATTGTATAGCATAGGTCGATAGCAGCCATCTCTATCTCTCCAGAACTGGAGCTAGTCCAGGGGTGTGTTTAATGTCTGGCTATTGGGCTACAGCCATGGGTCTGTTTTCTGTAGCCAGGGTTCTCTTTTTAATGCCAAAATATTTAATATGAATATGAATTATGGACTCAAACAGCCACTGAGTCTTTTGTGGTAAACGTATCCCTGCCTCATCCATGCCTAAACTGCTAGAATTAGTGCCTTTTGAGCAACAAATCAAAATGTCCCCAGGTCAGAAATCTGGTCACCTTACTTGAGGTTTATGTGAAGAACAGAAAAGAGGATTGGGCCTTATTCACCAGAATCTGTTTTTTCTCGCGCTTTCTTCTTACGGTCCTAAGAAAATGTGTATGTGGGTAAGTGGGTTTTAATGAGAAATTTCCTTTAATTTTCAGAAATTGTGAATGAGTGTTTGAGATAGAACTGATGTTAAAGATGATGTTGAAGATGTGTGTTTGTGTTGTTTTCAGATTTCTCGTCCATATTTTCAAGTCACATCAATTTGTTACTTTGCTTATGATAATTTGAATAGACATCAGTGTCAGACTAATTAATGACCTTCTATTAACAGATTGGTGAACTGAGAGTGACACTAGAGTCTCTTCACCTATAATGAGTTGACTATGTAAGAGTCTTGTTCCACAAATGCTAATAGGACATTAGAGCCATAATAAATCATGCTACTGTTACTCTCTATACTTAAGGTCATTTGAAGGTGAATACTTTAGTACTTTTACTCAAGTGGAAGTCTAAAGGGAGGAACTTCTACTTTTACTGGAGGAATTGTTTACCTTCTGTATTTTTACTTCAACTCAACTACATGGTTTGTGCACTTTATCCACCACTGCCTACTCTACTAGAGTCCTAGAGTAGAGTACTCTAAAATTTCTAAAATTTCTATTCTAAAATTATCATCACTTTTATATAGTGCCTTGGGGCATGGGGCTCAAGGACATATTACATTCAGATGCTTTACAAAAGTAACAAACACATCTTCAACAATAAATAAAACAACACACCACACACATCTCCAAAGTTCCCACAGCTAGCAGGGGGATCCCCAGACCACAGTATAAAGCCCCTTGCCTCATGGGAAAACCTCACCCCGCAGCTATGGTAATGACACAGATGGCCAACCCAGGGTGCCTCATATACAAAAATGTCCTTAGCCCCAGTGGTGTAGCATCTTCATGCAGCTGAACACCACTGCCAGTGCAGTGCAACGCCATCCAAGCAGCCGGTCCAGACAACCTCGTAGCTGCAATACACTGTCACTTAAGCGACTAGTCCAGGTGCATCATAGCTGCAATATAGCGTGGTATTCGAACAGCCAGTCCAGGAATTCTCTGAGCAATGGGTGGAAAAAGCCTCAACCACTGAGGATGCAATGGCAAATTCCACCGCCAGGAGGGAAACAAACCATGCACACAAACAATATAAAACAAATACAGAAACAATGTAAAGTGGCAGCCATATTGCACCAGTATGACTACAATAGAACACACGTGACCAGAGGTGGGTAGTCACTAATTACTCAAATACATGTACTTCCGTAAAAAAAAAAAATGGATGGATTTGTACCATGCTGAGTAATTTCAAATAGTAATACTTACTTCTGCATATATATTACAGAGTAAAGGAACTCATTTACATTTCAGCCATTCATATTTAGTTACTGATAGATGCTGGATTTACTAAGAAGTTCCACTCAAGGTCTATATGTACTTCAGTAGTTTTTTTGATCTCATACTTTTGCTACTTGTACGCAAGTTGCTTTATATCAAGGCACATTTACTTCAGCAAAAGTCAGCATTTTACCCAAGTGTCAGTACTTTTACTTAAGTGTTGATTTACTCTACGCACCTCTGCATGTGACCATGTATTGTGAAAAGCAAAAAATATAATATTATGACAAAAATGTTGCTGCACCCAGAAGGAAAAAACTGACAAGAATGAAACTTGGTGGGTAGGTTTGGCATTGTGAGACATGCAAATGATTCAAGTTTCAAGCTCAGCCGGGCATGTGACCTAAGCAAGCACGGGCCTGACTGACTATATAACGTCGTCCTGTTGCGTGTGCTTTCCATTCTGAGTCATGCTGTTGTGTTGGTAGCATCTTTGCAGTCTAAATTCATCATCATTTATTGTTTCTGGTAACCTTTAACTTTAGCATTGCAATCTGACGCTTCCTTCTGGGTGCACCTGTTTTCTTTTAGTATAAAAACATAATAAAAATATATGAATATAATATTGAGCAGACTTTTTGGGGAATTTTTCAAAAATCATCATTGTTGATGGGGGGAAAACAACAAACAGCTTATTTCCCCATCCATAAATCTCTATTGATGTCCGCAATTAATATCATTCTGTTTTAGCATCTGTGCTTTTCAGCATCTCACAGCCATTTCCACTTTTGCATCCCAAATCAAATACAGTTACAAAATACTTTTGCCTGCTGTATAAAATATACATATACAAATAGTCAGCAGTCAGTCTGCATGGTCATAATATTTGTGTGGTATGGTTTAGCCAAGCAATCAAGGTTAAAACTGGAAATTTTATGGCTTGCTTACTGGGCCTTTTTGTCACCATGCACTCCGGGTCTAAGATGGCTTTCAACAGCTCTGTTTCTGAACGCTGCCTGTATATGACATTCACATAGGATTCCCTTTTACAAACCTCAAGATGAGACTGACAAGCACCTAAACTGGGATATAGCCCAAAAAGTAGTGCTCGAGGAAAAAAGCCCCGGAAATCATCAATCCATGTCATTCTTTATCTTTCCAGTTTCGTCATGCTCGGCAATCTAGGATTTTTCGTGTGGTGGTCCACTTTTTATGAGTGCCCCTCTTCTTACTAGTGTGAGCTATCACTGTAATGTGTCACTTTGTCGTTGGCACGGAAGAATTGGCTTTGCGTCATGCCATTTTTGGGCAGTGACAACTTGGCTTGGTTTCCGTGACAACCAGGGCTTGAGACTAAAGGGGATGGAAAGAAAGCATCTGTTGGGAGAGAAGTGCTGGGGAAGAGACAGATAAGATCGCTTCAGGTATTCAGCAAGCATGAGCAGGCATTCTCTCTCATGATGGCCTTTAATGGATCTTGGGATCAAGTGGGGGGTGGGGGGGGGGTTCGCATTTGAAGCAACAGTGCCAGCAAAAACCTTCCCCTGTGTGAAGAGAGAGAGGTACCCCCTCTCGATCACACATCCCCTGCCGTGCATGGCTGAAGGTATTATCCCGATGTGAATAGGGCCTCCTATGAGTTGGGGCTATGGCAATTTGCGCTTGCATTTGGTGGGGCGAAGTCATTTGCGGATGATTCATAACCGTGCCCAGCCACTGTTGATATCTGGCTCTTCCAGAAGTGTGCTGCTGTCACGCAGTCGGAGAGCTTCATTGTAGTGCGTGGAGAGCCAAGCATCCAGGCCGCTGTGTATATCAGCTCTGGCCTTTTCTTATGCGACCCCTCTGGATCTGGGGATTGACTTCCGCAGAGCTGCCCCAGCAGTGGGCCCACCGCCGCCCACGCATAAGCAGAGGTGGAGGAGCAGCTCCATCATTCATCTATTCATCACTGCTCTCCAAGGTAATCAATCCTTCCTGCTCAGAATGTCAGGAGGCTTTAGTGTTCACAGCATAAAGGAAGTTGTTAATTAAATCATGCCTGTCATTTCCTTCCAAGTCTATGAGAGATTACATAGAATTAGCTGAGACCCAGTACGTAAGACTGTTCAGATATTATTCCATTAAACATATCAAATTTGCTCCAATGCAGAAATGCACTTCTTTGAAGAGTTAGCATCCAGCCACATGAAGTCTTCAAATACAGAACAAATATAGATGCATATCCCTGCACTTTTTTTCCATAGACCATAGACCAAGACCTATATGATAAACTATTCAGTAACTACACTGAAAAAAAATTAAAGCCTTATAAATTTGAGTGGTTTAAAGTTCAAATAATAAGTTGACAGGGCATAAAACACAGATTCCTGTTCTGTTAACTCAAACTCAAAAGTAAGTCCAGTAACTAGCCTCCTTACTAAGTTCAATTCTAGGGCCTTTGCTGTTCTCGCTAGAAATGTCATGTCATCAGGAAATGTGAGATGACTTTTCATGACTTTCCATGCTGATTATACACAAGTTCGCATTTTCATTCCTCCTGAAAAACAAAAACTGAATTACTGATTATTGGAACTAAAATGCAGGGAAAGATGCTTTGTCAGATACTAGGAAGTATGAAACTGGAGTGTTTAGACTCTGAGGTCTGTTGTATCCCTCATCTAAACACAGTCACTAAAGTAGCTTTTATTATTTGAGAAATATTGCCTTCTCTATCACAGAAGAATGCAGAGAATCTTGTCCATGCAGTAGTTACAGGCAGAGTTGATTCCTGTAATGCTCTTTTCACTGGATTTACTAAGAAAATACTGAGAAAAGAACATGCTCTACAACTTGAACAAAATGCAGCAGCATGGATCCTAATTAAAAGAAGAAGGAGAGCACATATCACCTGTTTTAAAATACCTGTACTGGTTACCTTTACTTTTAAAGGATAGACTTTAGAAGTTCTTTTTAAATCTCTAAATAGCTTAGCTTCCATGTACATCACTTAGAATCTTTTCAGTTTATGTTTCAGCATGTGATGGATCATTCTACCAAATTGGGTCAAACTGAGGTCTCACAGTAAAACATAAATATGTATATTTAAGGCATTGCACTTAGAGATAGTAGAAATAGGACACAGAGATAGCAGTAAGCTAAATATATACAAAGTGATTATTTATAGGGTCATTTCTATCAGGGGTGGGTGTCCCAATCCCTAACCCCTAAATTTCTTAGGAAAATAATACCTTTTTTTCTTGCATTTTGCATTGTTTAAATAAAGATATTTTTCCATCTTTTCTCTTTTTTAAAGTTAATTTAATATACTGTATATTGTTCAAAACTACTGTCCCAAAATTATTATATTATTATTTTAGCCACATATTTGAAGTAAATGTGTCCCAAAGCCTGGAAATCAGTGTGTAACATTAAGAATTGTCAATACAGGAACCAATTTAATTTCTCCAATTAAATACTAAAATGCTAAATAATTACTACAATTCTGCAATTAAAATTAACACGTACATTTTTTGTGTTTTCATGAAGGACTATTGTGATTCAACAGCCGTTCAAAGCTGTGTTTGCTTACCATGAGTTTTTGAGTTATACAAAAATTGTCATTACCAAAACTGTTACTACTGACATATTTTGTGTCATTATTTATATATAAGTTTGGAGGCATTATTAATGTATTGCTAGGGTCATTCAAAGCAAAATTATTTTAGTCTAAACTCTAAGTCACTTACAAGTCTGAAATGGATTTTTAACCAATGGAGTTTTGGACCAATTAGGTAAAATGATCCATATATACAGATACTGTGACTTAAATTAAATTAAATATCAAAACCTGCTACAAGATGGCCTATTTACTGCGTTGTTTTTAATATTGGCATCTGACAAGTAACACTAACACAAAGATCTAGGCTACAATGTTTCAAACTAGTCCATCTGAATAAAATGTATGGAAAATACATAAATACATTTGTTTTGATCAGTCAAATCACATACAGATTACACCACAGAACCTCCACTGGTAAAATGTATCCAGCTCGAAAAGTGATTTACTAGCTGTGACATGGTGGAAAATTCCAGCTTATGAAAGTGCTCCCGCTTGTGACTGTCCGTTGCACGTATTCAGCATGCTGGAATATAGGCAGAGATCTTGCAGTGGTGTGTGTAATGAGGATGGCAGCTCTGTGACTCACAGTGACAAGAAGCATATGGAAGAAGGCACCTTCACTTCCTCCCCTCAGTGCAGATGCAGCCGGGGTTCCACTGAGGCCTATAGAGTTGAACAGTCTCTCGCAGACAGCTCTGGCTATGAAGTAAATGGGGCCTGCAGAAGACCACAAACATGTAGCAGACCCTTCTGCACTCGTCTAGATACTGAAGCTGCCGGGTCCAAGAACAGAGGTAGGTAATAATGAATTACATCTACTCATTTATCTGTGTTTAGATACGGTGTTTGATAGGTTTGTGCTTGTCAGGTTTATTAGTGATGATAGTTATCTACTTTTTTTTATTCAAACCCACATAAAGTAATTAACTCTATTTTCAAGTTCAATTTAATTCTGTTCTCAGCTTTGTCATTGCTTACACCACACGTCTCACTTTAGCACTTTATTTAAGACCAAAATGATTCCAAAAAATGAAAGAGAAAGAAGAACATAGGAAGCACAGTCAGAGGTTTGTTTTGTTGATCTTCATCTATCTATTTTTCCATATACAGTATTTATTCACAGCAAAACTGTGAAGCACAAGTAATACAGTTACAGTGTCTATATTTAGTGTGTCACTTTGATTACAGCCTTTCAAAGAAATCAGCAGGGATATTTTTCCATACCTCCAAAGTTCAGTCTTACAAGTTGGTTGAAATATTATATCTATTTTATCTTAATGCTTAATAGAAGTTGATGGCAAAGTTATTTATTCCAAGTAATTTTGTATCATTTCTATTGCTATTTCATTATGTCATTTTCATGCAATGTTAAGGGCAGCTAGCACTTCCAAATTACACTTATCATCTGAAGAATAGTTGCACCCAGAAAGAAGTGTCGGATTGTGATGCTATTGGGAAGAAAGATGAAGGTTACCAGCAACAATAAATGATGATAAATTTAGACTGATTTGGGCAATATTTAATAGGGCTATGCATACAGAGGTAGTTTCTCTCAGTATGGAATCTGGCCACCATGTTTGCTAATGCAACATGCATATGTCTCGGCATAGAATTATAGAGGTGCCTAATGATGTCTGAACGTCCGCAATTGTGGCTGTTGGGTCAGTCAGGTACAAAGATAAGGTCCGTCCTTGCTTACACCACATGCATTGCCGAGCTTGAAACTCACAATGTCAACCCTACCCACCAACCCACAAGCAAAATATACACAAATTAAATTACTGCTAATTTGAGGTTTTGTAAGAGCACGTAACTCATTATTATGTCAATGCAGTAAACGCTTACTTAAATGTTAAATTCCAGACAACTTAAAGTTTTAAAACTTAATTCATTTGAGGCAACAAGTTACTCTCAAAGAGTTGAAGTAAAGTGAACTTACACACTTACACAATCTTATGTCAACCGGTCCCACGCAACTGTGTTAAGTAGCTTTTAATAAACATGATTGAGTGGGACATACTTAACACGTTCAAATAAATCAGACTAAAGTGATTTGAGTAAGTTCTAATTAACTGGCTGGGTTATTTCCATGCATCTCATGTGTTAAGTAGCTTTTAAGATGCTCTTTTTAGTTATATGTACTCAGTGAATTCGTCTTAATGTGGTTCAGTTCTAATTAAAGTAGAAAAAGGTTTAAGTTAGATCTACATCGTTTTGTTTAGTTACTACAGTGCTTCTGAGCTGTCACAGAATTACACTCAGCAATAGAGTGCATAGTAACTTGCACTCTTGCAATGTGGCTATGCAGTTAACTGTGGAATATAAGAAGTAAGCACACACAATGTAAAACAATATGCAAATAAAGGATGCCAAGAGCCAATGGGAAAGATGTAGAGTTTTATTCGACAGGATTGCATTGACCAAACAAACAAAATAAATCTGACAATTCCTTTCATTGAAACAACACAACTGACTCAGTTTCACTGACTCACATAATTTTGTTTAGTAAAGTAAACAAACAAACAAAAAAAGATTAAAACCAACAACAGAGCGATTTCATTTCTTAGAGTGTACTTGGGATGACATCTCAGGCTCGATTTCTAGTTCATCTTCGATTTTAGAGAACACTACGCACACTGTCAGTCTTACCTGCCAAAAGTAAGCATTTTATGGCATGAGGTTTATAAGATTCCTGTGTTAGCTCATTCTTCTCTGCTCCATGTCAGTATGTCATGTGCTTTCTTGTTGTCGAAGCTTGACGGGACACCATATTTTCCATTCGTTCCACATATATCAATGCCACTGGCGGGGCAGCAGTCTGTATTACAGCCTGCTCAAAGTGTCTCTCAGCTCAATCACTCAGCTTCATCAGACAGAAAGGCAGCCTGTGATGAATTTAACAGTGTGACTACAGACCCTTATATCAGCAGAGTACTGCAGCTGTCAGATCAAAACTCCTGGTAACTCAATTTATGTTTTTACTCTATTATGAAATGCTAGCTGTCCTTTAGTTTCTGTGAACATTCCATATCACATTTCACATAGCAATTCCAAAATTATTGGGAATAAAATTGTGTTACATTGACAAACATTGAAGGAATGTGTTACTGTTTGAGAGATATAAGGTCGTGTTACAGCAGTGACAGTATGCAGTTCTAAATATTCCCTAATTTCCATTGTACGTACCGTAGTTTGTAGGTGTTTTTAGCATTTTAGTGTAAAAGGTGAACTTTAAGGTGAAATTTAATTGACTGGTATCTCCCATAGGACTGGCTATCCAAGGTGACATGAACCTCTATCACAATATTGTGATTACGGATCAATATGCAATTTCCTTTGCAGCATTTTGGCCTTCTGTAAAAAAGTGACCCTATAGACTTTTGATCCTGTGACCTACAGGGTGAGGACAACTGTACACCGACATTAAAATCCACTCACAAGCTATAGATCTGACCTGGCATCTGATGTTTGATCTTAATTGTCCGTCACTGAGCAGTAAGGACAAGATACCAGAGGCTATGAGAGGAGAAATAAGAACACTGTGTTTTCCTCTCCGCAAAACACTTCAACACAGTGCAGTGACAAGCATATCATTCCACTTAAACGCTTCGTTTAAAGGCCTCCACTCTCATAATTGGTTCCCTTTGTTTTCAGTATAAGGAGGTAACCGAATGTGTACTGGGGTATCATTTAAATGCTAATTCTCTTCTTAAATTCAGTACAAATGCTTTGTATTACCATATATCAATTTATTTTAATTAACTACCAATTGTGCGCCATAATCCATTCACCAGGGGCCATATAACCTCAGACTAACCTTGCTAATGACCAAGATTAGTAATAGGGTAAAGTATTGATTTCCTGGGAGGCACATTTTGAACTGGCATCATTGGTGAAATGCCCTAGAGTCTAGAGAGCCAGAAATAGAATGATATCGCATCGATCTGGTAGCCGAGCCCCTCAAGTGGAATGCATCCATCTGAGTTAAGGGGAGGGCTGTCTGTACCACTGCAAACAGCGGTTTGAAAAGGTGGTGGAAACGCAAACGGAAATGGATCCATCATGAACAACGCAGCTACCTGAATTTCTGAATTTCTTGTCCTTCTTTCCAAATTGTAATGCATTTTGAACAGGGATGCACCAATAACACTTTTGCCTGAAATTGATTATTATTATTATTATTATTATTAAGGCATTTGATTTTTTGTGTGTGTCATTAGTGCATCTTTCTGGTTTGGTCCTTCAAACAATCTGTAGTACTGCAGGCTGAAGCCCAGTTGTGCTGTTGTGGGTTGTGCTTGTGTATTGTTATGCTAGAAGCTACAGTTGAAGCTCTCTTCTTCAAATATAGCTTTTAAATAGCTTATAAAGAAGACTACTAACGGGCTATTAATAAGTCAACAAGCAGCAAGCTAACAAAACCAAACGCAATGTGGAAAGCTCCAGTTCCCATCCAGAGCCTTCACTGTAATAAGAACTTTATAGCAGTTATATGAACGAGAGCGAGTGCACTATAGTTGTGAAGGAGTTGGAATTAATGACTGTATATATGATATATACACACAGTGATTGAAACATGCAGTCGCTGTTGCCCTCATTAGATACTGGAATCAGAATTTCTATGGAAGTCACATGATTTTTAAGTCTTCATTCATACTAAGGGAATAAAGTTACTGATTTAACATTATATAATAAGTTAATAATAAAGACACTCTGAGATAAATACACTCTCTTATTAATTAATTGTGTGTAACTAAACAATGCGGTTAATTCATCTTCTAAACCGCTTATTCCTCTGGGTTGCAGGGGTTGCTAGAGCCTATCCCAGTGCTCATTGGGCAGAAGCCAGGAAACACCCTGAACAGGGCAGCAGTCTATCACAGGGCAGACACACAGACGTACATATTAACACCTAGGGGCAATTTACCATCCCCAGTTCACCTGACTGCATGTCTTTGGGAGGAAATCCGCCCACCCGGAGGAAACCCACACAAGAGAATCAAGAGAAGTGATCAAGAGAAGAAATAATCCTTTGGATGATATGGTAAAGATTTCTGTGTTTAAGGTTAATGCAGAGATATCTACTGAAGTTAGCATGCTTACCAGTTAATTCTGGCCCATCCTGTCTTGTAATACCACTTTGTACCGCAAGAGGTAAGTCACTGTAACGTCAAGTCTACCTTCCATCCAACATGCAAGACTGGGGGCAGTCATGGGCTGGAGGTTAGGGAACCAGCCTTGTGACAAGAGGGTTGCCGGTTAGATTCCCTGAACTGACAGTAATGACTGAGGTGCCCTTGAGCAAGGCACCTAACCCCCAACTGCTCCCCGGGCGCCGTGGATAGGGCTGCCCACTGCTCCGGGCAAGTGTGCTCACTGCCCCCTAGTGTGTGTATTCACTAGTGTATGTGGGTGTTTCACTTCACGGATGGGTTAAATGCGGAATACAAATTCCTCTGTGTGAAAATCACAAATGGCTCAAAAACTCTCTACTCAGAGAATGATTGGCCTCACCGATTTGACTTTGATTTGATGAAGAGGTAGCTAATGAAAGGAAGAGTAAACACAATGAGGGCTGTAGCTCCTGGCAAGTGACCGCTGCTGCCCACTCCTATCAAAGTACACTTTTGGCAGCAAACAAAAGAAGTGATGTGCTGTAAATACAAGCAAAACAAGAGTTACCATTGGTGTTGCTTTACACCACTGGAGATGCACCTGATGAGTAAAGGGATGAAGTATGATGCTGAACTTGTAACTTTTCTTGTAGACTGGAAAGAAAACAGCTGTTAATAATAAAAGGAGGGCCTGCGTTTCTTATGATAGGGCTGGACACCATAACTTTCTGGTGATATGTTGTCTTATTGTTGTAAGTAGGAATTTGACAGGCTGTGTCATCTTGCATCACTTGGTGTTTTAATTGTTTTAACCATTGAAAGCCCTATATAGAAGTATATAGTAATTGCTTTGATTTTGCTGCATGGCTCAGTGTATTCTATCATGTGTTCTTTGCTTGTCTTGTTATCTGGTGTGGACCTGAGGAGGATGGGTTCCCCTTTTGAGTCTTGGTTCCTCTCAAGGTTTCTTCCTTTTGAACTGAAGGAGTTTTTCCTTGCCTCTGTCGCCCTTGGTTTACTCACTGGGGGCTCAGACACCAGATTCTTTTCTGTTGTAAAAAGCCCTATATAAATAAATGTTGACTTGACTATCAGATTTACATCCAACTTAAATTGTGAATCTAAAGGTTCAAGGACACGTCTTCATCCTATATAACCATAGCGAAATCAAAATAATCTAATTCAAATAATATTTACTGATCTTCTATCATTGAGGCATGGATTGAAAGTGTAGAACCTGCACTTATTGACAGAATCCCCTCCACTTGTTTTAATGAGCTAATCAGTATTGAATCACAATTGTGCTTTTGTTAGCATTGGTGATAGCTGCGACTTCTAAGGGTTAAATCTTTTCCAGCAGTAATTCATAAGCCACCGTGGATATATAATTCCACAGAGATTAATGGTACGTAATGTTTTGTCTTTTGAGGGCATTTCTGGGAAAGTGTGAGATAGCTGTTCCCCCTCATAAAAAATAAAATAAAATAAAATAAAATAATGTCTCGGAAGAGACGTATGCATGGCTGAATTCACTTGATGAATGTGAATTTGTGAGAAGGGCCGGTTGTTGAGTGTTGACATCTGTCAACGCTTGATGTGAGAGCCATGCAGTACTTTTCCAGGTTCGTCAAAGGGAGGAACAATTGGAGACTGTTTTCTCCGGAGCAAATATCCAGCAGTGAGGAATGCTTAGAATACATGCTTGGTGTAGTTCGGGCGTATGTCTGAGATTCATGAGGCCCACTTGAGAAGACCCAAAATAGCAGAATAGCAGAATGCTAATAAACCATTCCTGAGAAATACTGTAAGCATCTTCTCAAGCGCGGAGCGTGTATGTTTATCTCAAATACAATCTCCTCCTGACCACTGAACATCCTTTTAAAGAGAAGTCACGAAATCACCGTATTCTCATTTCACTGCACTCCGCAGCTGCGTATCATGTGCAGCAGTGGAGAATGGAGTGTGAAAGATGAATCACGCTGGACGATACGCTGGGCAGTTTGACCTAAGCATCCATGCTTAAGAATTCCCTGCGGAGGCTGCAGGGGGGATCAGGACCTCTGGTGGTGCTGAGATCAGAACAACTGGCCGAGTGTAATCGTTGGGTCATACGATTCGGAACGGCATGTTCTTGGGGGCAATCAGGAGTGTAATCTGTGTCATGATGTGAGGCTGTGGGGCAGGTGGGGGGGAATCGGTAGACACAGGTTGGACACAGTGACCTCCCACCACCCGCAGAGCCCTGATACCTTCTTGGGACACTTTCCAGTGTCATGGCAACAGCACACATCCATTCATTCAGGACTTAACAAACAGCAATTCATCTAGATCTACAACTTCCTGTCCACTGCACCCAACTTCCTTGTCATGAATTTACCCCATACTTCCTAAGCAAGATCTTGCCTGATTATTCCAGTGCCTTTATTATTTTGCCAGCAATTGTGGGGTGGAGCAGCTGCCGTTTGCACTGTATGAACATTTCATGATGAATGGGCTGATGCAGGAGTCATATCAACTCTTTAACAGAGCTTTGTGCCTTTTAATCTACTCTTCTCTTTTAATTACTAGAACATTTACAGTTCTGTGCAAATGTAGGAGACCATCCTTCATTTATTAGATTTCCCAAATGAACAGACATTAAATACTATATACTTGATATACTAAATACTATATATACTATATACTAAATACCATTAAATAATATATATGTTTTTCAGAATTAACAGAAAATTACACAAAAGCCTCAGTGACTAAATCTAACATCAAATTATACTATTTAGTGGGTCCATTTCAGTTTTTAGTGTTTAATGTGTCTGACTTTAACCTTTATTACAGCTTCCATTCTTTTCAGCACACTCACATCCAGTTTTTCCAAGAAACCTGCTGGGATGTTTTTTCATTCGTGTAAAGTTCAGTCTTAGAAGTTGGTTGCATTTTCTTAGTGATTTTTTTTGTGAATATTTTACAAATTTTTACAAATTTTACTTTGTGAATATTTTATTAGCAAGTCGCCATGTAAAACACAAAACTATGTTCACTAAGCCCAATATATGTCTGTAAGGTTCTTTACAATAAGCATAGCAGTAAGTAGTTACTTTTAGATCAGAACATTAATAATAATAATAATAATAATAATAATTAGAAACTCCAGTAGTTTCACACTCATACCTGCTAACAGATGTCTCTATACTCTATGCTTAATTTTAACAGCTATTTCTCAATATGAGACCAGGACATAGGTTTTCTTATTTTGGCCCTGTTTATCCTGGCTGTTGTACACTCCAGAAGAGTGATGTCTCAAAGCTAGGTAAGCCAAAGAATATGAGCAGGAACGGAGAGTAATACCGTATTTTCAGTATTGTCTTTTTGACTGCTCTGAGGCCAGCCGGGCGTTAGTTGCATTTTTAAATTCCAAACCCGTTCAGTGATGTTGGGGTCTGGACTCTGGGATAGTCAGTCCATTGTTCTGAGAACACCAGCAGCTGGTTGATTTGCAGTTGTTTGATTTGCAAATGTAGTTATTTTTATTGATTTTCTTTTGTTCGTAAGAGCTTCTTGACAGCTACACATCCTTTCTTCAGTGGCGGGATGGATAGAAACACCTGTGGATCTTTTAAGGTCTGAAATAAGAGTGGAGCAGAGAATGGATTTCTCTTAAAGATGAAAGTTTTACTGTACTGTTAATGTGACAGTGACAGTTTTGGTGGTCTTCCAGGTCTTGCATACTTGTTAGGGGTCTTGTTTTCTCTGGATCTTTTAATAATTTAAAAAAATAAAATAAATAAAATAAAAGAGAGTTAATGAAATATGTTTTAATACATCTACTACATATTTGGTACATATATCTCTAAATCTGTCATTTACTGAAATTTTATTGCCATTGCACTGCCATATTTACATCATGGAGATGTAACCGTGTGGAAGCCATTATTGTGGCTCATGTTTGTTGTTGATAATCCAAATTATGAGTTCTTCTTATTCATACATACAGCAGGTCAGGGTTTAAAACCATGCAGGTTCATGTCATGTTTAAAACCATGCAGGTTCATGTAATGTTCAAATCAACCATCAGAATTGGGGATAAATATGATCGCTGTTGCCAGACAGGCTGGATTGAGTATTTCTGTAACTGCTGGTTCTCTAGAGTTTACACAGAATGGTGCAATAAAGAAACCAGAGTGAGCAGTTCTGCAGATGGAAACACCTTGCTGAGGTTAGAGGTCAAGACAGAATGACTGGATTGGTTTGTGCTGACAGAGAGGCTTTGGCAACTAAGATGATCACTTTGTATAATTGTTGTAAGCAAAAAAGCTCCTTACAATGCACAAATATTAAGGTGGATGGGCTACATCAGCAGAAGAGCACATCAGTTTCACAATCTCTTAGCCACCAACAGAAAGCTGAGGTTGCAGTGGGCACAGGCTCACCAAAACTGTTGAGGACTGGGAAATCATAGCTTGGCCTGAAGAATCTTGATTTCCGCTGAGGCACACAGATGATAGGATCATAATTTGGCGCCACCAGCATGAATTCATGGACCCTGAGTCAGAACTTCAGGTTGGTGGAAGTGGGGTAATGGTGTTGGGAATGTTTTCTTGGCAAACTTCGGGCCCATTAATACTAATTGATCATCGTTTGAACACCACAGCCTATTGAGTACTGGTGCTAATCTTGTGCATCCTTCATCTTCTCTTGGCTACTTTCAGCAGTATAATGCATCATGTCACAAAGCAAAAGCCATTTTAATCTGTTTTTACGAACATGCATTCAGTGTTTTTCAGTGACCTTCCCAGTTAGCAGATCCAGTAAACACCTTTGGGTTATGCTGCAGCTGGAAGATTCGCAGCATGAAAGTGCATCTGAAAATCTGCAGGAGCTGCATCATGCAATAATGTCAACATGGACCGGGAGCTCAAGGGAATATTTCCAGCATCTTGTGAAATCTATGGCTTGAGGCTGTTTTGAGAGGACCTATGCAGCATTGGTATAGTGTTCCCAATAAAGTGCTTGGTGAGCAAACAGCATTTCCATTATTATATAAGTGTGATGAATTTTACATGGTTTACTGTTTGTCAATTCGATGTGAAAAACTGATGCAACATTTTAGTCTTTGTTTCATTTATGTAATTAACTGGGGGAAACAATGGGATTAAAATATATTAAACCAATCAATAGTAAGTCAAAATTTAAGTAAATGTAAATTAAATGTAAGTCATCCAACAATAAAGGTAACACCACACTTCATTTATACAGCAATATAAAAGAGTATAGGAGACAGAAGGCTCAAACAGTACAAACATGGACATGCACATGACCCAACTATTCTGGTGAACAGAAAGTTAATGTATACAAAGTCATACTGCTCAACAGATCTTCAGTTGCTGTTTTGGGGGAAAATGTTGAGATGTTTTCTTATGACAGTAACAATATCTCCCTTCATTTTCTACCTTACCCAGATCACACAGAGCCTCATTCATCACCCTGTGTTCTCTCTGCACTAAACTTCTGCCATTTGCATCTCATTACCATGCCCTGCCTTTGTGCTTCCATTACTAATGTCTCATCTTAATTCCTTCCCAGTCCAAACCCGGCACCTGCCCCTGAGGTCCAAATACACAGCCGTGACAAATGACCTGCTGTAGCCAGCCTTCACTTTTCCGGCAACCTTGGGACCCCTGTGTTGAGCTTGTATGCTATCTGCCTGCCACATGGCCATGTCTGACGTGGGTGACCGCTGACCTCATGTCTTCATTTACCCAAACCTCCCCAGCGCTGATTCCCTGAAATGTTACAAGTTGTTTCAAGTACATTTCATCACTTTACTGTCTAATCTCTTTGACTTACTCTGAGCAATATCACTGTCGTCTACTGTGTCTAACAATCTGATGACTCTAAATCTCATTCGGTTTGGCCCACAGGAGGACAGTCATCCTTTCAGAGGCTTGGCTTCCTCACAACTTTCTTACTTTTCCTCTTTCCCAGGACTTTTTCTTTCTCCTGCCGTTCACTGATTCACTCAAGGGCTCACCAGCTTTCTGACAATACCTATTGCAAAAAATCAGATGCTGTTCAAACAAAATCAGGGGAAATTGCATCCTTCTCTCCTACCATGGCCAGGATCGTTTCTTTCCCTGCGTTTCTCAGTTGGTGAAATTGATATTTTCTTTTTTTTGTCTGGACATCTTTAAGAAATACAGTTTTATCTTAAGTTACAGAAGCATGTCAACACAACAAAGTGACCTGCCACCACTTACTGACCAAACCATAGTTTCAGATTACTCAAGGGTGCATAAGGGTCAATATACATTGCCATAAAGAAGCATTGTTAATCAAATTACTATCCGTTTGCAGTGGCTTGTGGAGAGCTTTTCTCTGAATTCTGAGTCTGATAACTTCTAGAATATCTAAGGCCCTTATTTGTCAACGCTACATGCCCAGGGCTTATCACACACAGTTAAAAATGACCGGGCCACTGAGACATGAAACCTAGAAGTGCTGGCTGATGGATCTAATCCTTAGATGCTCTTTTGTATGGGATCAAAACAATCCTTACAGCTTCTTATATAAGCAGGGTGCAATGGATTACTGGAGCTTTCATCCAGCATCCATGAGGAAGTTCACGCATTAATAAGAGATAGGCCTGGTACCTGTTGTCATAGCAGCCCGTCAGCCAAAAAGACTTCATTATGAAGAGAAAAGGCTTATATCAGTCAATCATTCCTATTCTGCATTAGCTAGAGCAGAATTATTGAACTACCGTTACATCTTGGCTCAGTCCCTATGAGCACGTCCCCATTATACGAACTGCATCATGACCTAATGTGCACCGTGTGATGAATCCATAAGCACTGGATGGCTTGCTCAGTGAACAGTGGGGATTGTGAGCGGTGTGTGTTTGCTTTCTTTTCCTATCTTGCAGCTTAAATCACCACAATGATGTTGTGACACTTGCAAGAGGGAAGGTTACGTAACATGAAAGCTGTGCATGCTGCCTCCGAAATGGCCGGGAAATACTGAAGAGCATTTCTTTTGTGCTGAAATAAGGGGGCACTCTTGCTGCAAGCCGCCCTTTTGATTCCAGTCCCAGGTAATCTCCCAGTGTAGCACACGTAATCTCCTAATAGAGCTTCTCGATGCTGATCCACAGTACTCCAGTTTATCTTGAGGCCGGCTCCCAGGGGACCATGGGAGAGCAGGGAGTTTCTTGCTGTCGGCAGCGGACTCCCTTCAGACAGAGCGGAGCCGTCTGGGGCTCTGTGGAGCACGCTGGGACTCGACCCTCTTCCTCCTCCCTCCTTCCTCTTCCTCCCCAGCAAGGACAGCTGTCACCACGGCCCAACCTATCTGGCAGGAGGCGGTGATTGAAGAGGACGGTGAAGGGGCAGGCTGGGGGCTGATGCTAACCAGGCCTGATGGTGCTGGTGGAAGAGAGACCTCACACGCGTCAATGCCGGCTGATGGAGCTCTTTCTCTCTGTCTTTCCGTGCGGCCACAGTGGGAGACTCTTAGCACACCCACTCAGCACACAGCACACTAAACCGCGTGTGACTCATGCCATTAGCGGCCTTGCAATAATAATGCAATCAGAGCCTCACACAGGCCGTGCAAGCGCTTGACGCAGTAGGAAGGAGTTAAGAGTGTGGTCGCCGTAAATTTGCATAGACACAAGTGAGCTTGCAAGTCGATTATCTGTTACTGAAAGCTACCGCTAGCTGCCAGAAGCAAAGTTCAGCCCGAAGCATAATAGGACCTGCCGCCTTGCTGCTTTGCTGTTCTCACCGCCCTGTGTCGGATTCAGACCCATGGAATCCGTGTTCTTCCTCTGTGCTTGAAAGATAACAGGAAGAACAGAACTTGGACGGGCAGCACGAGGTTGAAGTCTGCGTGGCTCAATAAAGTGGAGCGTTTCCCTGATTGTGTTAATCCTTGTATTGCATTCTGAGAAAGCAGCAATATTCTGCAGGCCCTGACCAGCCTTTTTTTGCAGAGTGGTGAATGTGTCTGTCGTTATGGAGAGGCAGAAAGTTGTAAACAGTGATCATGTTTATAGAAGCACACAAGATTCTGCGTATTGCCAAGTAGTTAGGAAAGGGTGTACAGGGTTGTTGAGGGCTGCTAGAAATCAGCCAGTTTATACGGTTATGACAGAGTTGTGTAAATTCCCATAAAATGCAAGCTGTAGGACCTACGAAACAGTGTCAGAAAGTATGACTATAGTGAATTATCATTTATACCTTCTAGTCGAAAGTATGGAGTATGATGGTTTTGCAATGTACACTCATCATACACAAATAGTTGCACAAATAGTTGCACCCAGAAGGAATCATCCAACAGGAATGAAACATGGTGGGTAGGTTTGACATTGTGAGACATGAGAATGATTCAAGTTCGCGAATGTGACTTAAGCAAGGACATGCCTTATCGCTGTACCTAACTGACCCAACAGCCCGTCAGAACAGTCTGCATGCAACCGTCTGCCAATTGTGCTGACCGTTATGACGACTGCCCTTAACTCAACGTCACCATAATCAAAAACTCCAATGGTGTCGTGCCAGACTGTCATGGAGTGACAGCGGGTCCCACATTTGTCTTGATGGAGCTGACCAAGGAATCCATGTGTGGAGGCATCGCGGGACAACATTAGGAACATCTGCAACTCAATGGCTAGACATCTGGCATGTTGCATTAGCAAACATGGCACCCCAATGCCATACTGAGAAACACTACTTTGGTATGTGTAGCATAGTAAATATTGGCCATATAATAAGTCTAATTTCTTCATCATTTATTTTTCCTGGTAACCTTTATATTTCTTCCCAATAGCACTGCAATACGACACTTCCTCCTAGGTGCAACCATTCTCCTGATGATGAGTGTATGTGCATCCAGTACACTTTTGCTGGCCTCTATGACCATCAGATACTGTCAGAATTTGGCAAGTATTAGAAGTTCACACTTGAAGTTCACACTACGAGCAATTGTCAAGACAGCAATGTCGCCTGATGCAGATAACTGAGAAAGACGACACAGAATGAGAAGAAGCGGAAACATGTCAAGCAGGCCAAAGGCTAATACCAAGGGACTGGCCTTTCTGTACAGATTCCGCACAAATGTCTACACCCTTTCAACAAACTGGTGTATTTCCTTTTCTCCTTACTGAAACATAACTAAGCCATTCCTGGGATTCAGCTAAATGCTAACCTTAGCATGTATTGAGCTGTACATAGGCTGTGCTCTCAACTGGTACATGGGAATAGCCATATCCCGCACTACTATTAAAACCAGGGTGTAAAATGCAAAAATCTATCATAACTTCCCACAATTCAGTTCCATATTCTCTTGTGATCTTGCGTATGCAGTCATCATTCAGAGACCAGCCATAGAGCACAGCTGCATCACACGTTATGAGAAACCCTTCTCAGAAATACATGGGAAACATATTCAGACTTAATGACCTGCGAAGCATGGTCACAGCACATCCCTATTCACCATTTTACTCTGCCCATCAGTGTTTCTCACCAGCGTTTATACAGTCCCATGTGACGCCTGTGCACAACCTTTCCCACTCAGAGGAGTGTTTTACTCCTGATGGCTTTTTACTCAGCTCTTCATTTGTCCTTGCTCTGCTGCACTAAAGGGTCTGCGACTGAAAAACAAAAAATCTAAAACGCTACAAGGTTAGTTAAATATCAAGTGTAGTGCGAAAAAGCTTTGTGATCTATGGTTCAGTAAGATGCTCGAACAAATAGCTGCATTCGCAACAAATAAATAAAAGGTCAGTTTTGGGGGGCGGCTTGCGTACAGTGGCCTTACTGGAAGAACACGACCCCGTACATGAACTTGTTTGCTTCCTGACTTCACCAGATTTGAGTCATTAACTTCCAAATACGCAGTGGACCAGCACCAGGGGCTCTGAGCACTCTCATGAAGTCTTTTTGCTGCTATAAGAGATGGCTGGCATTCAAAACCAAATTATAACCTTTTGCGTGACATTGAGCGACATGTTACTGAGATACAAAGTGTACATGTGCGATAACTACGCATAAAAAAGGTCATAATAGCAAAATTAATTAATCTTCCAAAATATCAGAAGCATCTTTTGTACAATTAAAGTTGTCAAAAATGCTTCTCTGGAGTAATGCTATACAAAAGCCATTCTCAGTGGGTAGTTCTTTAAAAGGTGTATTTTGTAACTGAGGTCTTTTTTAATGTTTAAAGAACCATTAGGAACAGTAGGGAACACTCGGAGCTGAATGATTCAGTGAAATAAAAAAGGTATCGTTCTGTAACTTTACATTTGTTTTGATTCATATTAAACTCAAACATTGTTGTAGTTTTACTACAATAATTTATTTCGTTTTTAGGTTTTGAGTGGAAACAAAAGGATCAAATGATCGGATTGGGACTGATTAAATCGAAAATTATTCAATTAGGTATATAAGTAGATTCAGCCAAGCTAGCTCTACCATTGGTTAGGCCTCTCAGAGCTCAACTAAGGGCTTTACCCAACAAGATCACCCACCAACATGATTAGGAACTGACAGTGCAATCATCGAATCACGTTTTGATTTCCATTTGGTAGGTCACTAACCCTACTCCTAGAGATCTACCTTCATGAGATCTGGCACACTTCCAACTTCTTCATGAGGTGTATGAGTGCCAGACAAGCAGGTTAGATGTAGAACTCTTTAGCAAAGGCGGTCTCCTGGAGGAGTGTGGGTGACCACTGCTGTAGGCCTTCTGGCCTGACTGAGAGTGTGAGCGGGAGCCTGACCAATCCATTTCATTCGGTTTTCAGAAATGGAACACAGCGGCAGCTTCATGCCCAGGCTTTTTAGTGAAAGGGTCCCCCAACAAGGTACAATATATGTAAATATGTCTTTTTCCAACTTCTAATAAAACATCAAACGTCTGCATATAATCAAAGCAGCCAAAAATGTGAATGAGAATCGTGATTAGCTTAGACCTAGCTTTTTATTAGCATTATTCTTAAAGCGTTTTTGTCATGGGTTTTGCCATTTAAGGGCCAAACTGCAGGCCTAGCTCTAATAGTCCAATGTTGCTATATTACCACATTCATATAGCATGTGACATATTTATGAATGTTATGTCTTAACGCAATTGAGACTTTAGTGTTGTATACACCACGTCAATAATAGGACCAACAGCTTAACGGCCAATTAGCTTATTTTAGCTGCTACAGTTTACTGTGATATCATTGTTGTGACAGAGAGTGTGTTCCTTTCTTGCCCCAGGCTGCAGAGCACCGGTTCATACTTGACTGGATTCAATCTATAAAGCTGGGGACCGGATAAGTTAGCCAAATGGTCCGCTTTCGAGGATGAGTGAACCAGCACATACACACATGCGGGACATGGCAACACAAAAGACATGCAACAGTGAATATGTTATTTACTCGTGATTTGTTCAATGTCATGAGTATCTATATCATATTATGGAAATGCGGAACAGCAGTGGCTTATTTACATAAACGTCTTAGCTGCAGATTTCACTTTCAAGTTCATTACACCTGTCATGCTTCTGCTGAGTAGCAAAATGTTGGCCAGCGTTCTTCCTGACTCTCCAAGCTGGCTGTTCAGGCTGTTCAGGCTGGATGATCAGATCAGATCATTGTTTTGCTGGCTGACTGAAGGCTTTAATGCAGTGTGGTATATTGCACGGCCCAACCCATCTCCTAAAGGGCTATGCTCCTACAAAGTTCAGTTCCAGCTTACCTCTTTGATTAGGGTCATCGGGTATATAGGATTAGAGCTGGAACTAAGCACTTCAAGGAACACTGAAAAAAAGATATGCTTTGAAGGTACTTGATTCAAGTTCATACATGGTTTCCACATGTTTTATCTTTCGTTTGACCTACTTTTGGCAATAATTGTAATTGTGTTGATGGTGCACTCTTTAAATAGATGTCGTTCTGTGGTAAATGCTTCTTTTAGCATGGTTAAATGGTTCGTGGTAAACCTGCAGTATGTGTTATTTATACATAAATGTGAGCAGATCCTGTTTTAGGTAATAGCAGTAGATAAATAATATAACACAAATAACATGACCAGTAAATAGTTTTTCATTCATTTATTGAACTATTGAATGTAACATGAAATGCCTTTACTGGCAAAAAATATTTGAACCTCTGCTTGAACTGCTGTGACCCTCTTGAGCAGCAATGACTTCAAACAAATCGTTCCTATAACTATTGATCAGCCCTGCACATTGCGTTTCAGCTCATTCCTCCTTTTGCATGAACACCACACCTTAAATTCTGTCTCATAATGTCTATTTGATTATGGTCTGGACTTTGACTAATTTTTTAAGCTTTAACCTTTCTTTGTAAACTAGCTAGTGCTGTTGGGGTTGTTGCCTTTCTGCAGAACTCACCTTTGATTAAGGTTCAGTCCATGCATGGATGCCTAAACATTCTCCTGAAGAACTTCATGATACAATCCAGAATTCATAGTTTCGTCAAATGATGGCAAACTGTCCTGGCCTAATATTGCAGTAAAACAGCCCCAAACCATGATACTGCTACCATCATGCCTCGTAGTTGGGATGAGGTTCTCATGCTGGAATGCCGTGTTTGGTTTTACTAAACATAACGTCCCTCATGTTAGGCAGCATTCCGTTATTTCAGTAGTCTCAACCAGGCTCAACCAGGTGGCCTTTAGGAACCTTTAAACAGACAGCAATGTTCTTACTGGAGAGGAGTGACTTTCTCCATGTTGTTCAGGGTTTGCCAGTGTGAAAGAGGCCTGCAGATCCTTAGATGTTACCCTGGGGCTCTTTGTGATCACCCAGAATATTATACGCCTTAAAGTCTTAAAGTCAATTTTGTGGAACACTGTAGGAAATAATTTTATGTTTCAATGTTATTTTCTTTATGTTGTAAAGAATATTTTGTATATATGTATAATATATAATATATAATATATTATATGTATTAATAATATATGTATAATATATTGTATATATGTATGTATTTGCTTGTGATGACCAGTAGAATAGCACCCCAGTGCCCCCAATGTATAAAATAGTCCTGCACCCCGCCACACCCATTTCACTGGGTTTAGTGAAATAACCTGATGGACCTATGGCAACATAGATCTAACAGTCACTGCAAAAACAACACATCCTGCACATAGGCGGAGAGGAGTTTGCTGAATGCTGGTGTTACTGAATGCTGGCATTGTTATACTGTAGGTATCTATGTTAATGTGCACAGGTGTTTATGTTTAGGAATATGCTGTAGATATGCTCGATTATACAGTATTAGAAAACTGCTGAAATTGCTTTAATTTAAGTGGACTGTTTGCTTTACTGCCTCGAGCCAATTCCAATATAAACCGTACCGCTAATTTCTCTGCATAGCTTGTGCACTTTGTGCTAGTATTGATTGAGTCTAGCAGACAGTTGATTATTTTTTTACTGGTTTGTTTGAGAATGAGCCCTATGAGCCCTCGCCCAATGGTTTGGACAGGCTTCGCTCCCCTCTTCGATTTCTGGCCTCACCTCTATGCAGTCATTGTTGGATTACTGGTTCTCCACAAAGCAAAACCTAAAATAAAAAAGAATAGGGTTTTTGTTGTTCTCCAGAACCATAAACAGAAACATTAATCATAAAACTGTTCATTAAGCAGGAAATGATGCTTTGTGTCAGCAACTACAGCTTCTGCAGTGCCTGGACAGGACATAAACACAGGCCTAACAATGAGGGTTCACTTAGTGGGGCGGTGGCCCATCAAGCAATCACAATGCCCCACTAAACCCACAACCTTTTTTATATATCCTTCCATAGTGTCAATCAGCAAAAAACTTTAACTAAGCTCTGTGTGCTCTCTTAGGCTATGTTCAGACTGCAGGCAAATTGGATTTGTGTCCCAAATCAGATCTTCAGAGATGACTGTCCGCACCGTTACTTGTAAGTGATCAGATTGGATTTGTGTGTCCAGATATCACTAACCCATCTGCGTGGGCTGCTGGTGTAACAACGTAGGCACCAAAAAGCACGTAGCTATGCCAGTGATGTAGATTCCAAACATGGATGCAAGAGAAATAGAGGTGCAATCCGATTTGAGCCTCCAGAGCATCCAAACTGAGATGCATCTGTTAAAAATCCAATTGGACTCACATTTCAAACCACCTCCTTATGTGGTTTGGATCAGATGTGCAAATATCTATTTGTGTTTTTTGCTGTCCAGACTATTAAAAACCAATCTGGATTCAATCAGGATATGCCAAAAATGGGATTTGGGCTGTCAGAATATAGCCTTACTGCTTCCCGTGCTGGATGGTACATTGACGAGCATAAGAGGGTTTACATGCATCACTTGCTGCATTTAGGGTTGTGCTGTATGAATATGTAACTCCGTTGGACAGATGTAGTGTGAAATAGTTACAATGTATTTCCCATAGCTTTTATTGCTGTCTTGGAGAAACTACTGCATAAGAAGAATAGGAAATCACTTATCATGCATTGCCTTTGTGAGTACAGTCTTGTTACGCTGAAATGAAAAGCAATATTGTTTTGTCACTGTTCAACATCAAAACATACAGAAAAAGTTTAAAGCTGTTGATAAAGAATGCCAATTGAATTTAAATACAAATATTTATATCAACCTCAAATGTTAGTTCATGTCCTTGGTCACACAAAGTGCCATGCTCTGTCAAATCCACCAACTACACCTCCCATAGTTTACCCCTTCATGACATCAGCACCACATGTCCTCAATGCATCAACTACAGACGTGTATAAACTTTGCTTTGTCTATTGGTCTTCTCTTTTGGTTTGTCTGGTTGTGACTCTTGCCTGCTTTCTGGTTCTCGGCCGTGTCATTCCCATGCCTGTTTTGATCACCTTGGCCGTTGTGTTTTGGCTACCATCTGACACTGTACAACCTCACCCACTCCTTTCTATTAAACCACTTCTAACTTTTAGATCCGGGAGCATCTGGTTTGTCTCTCCAGCATTACAATGTCGTTCAACCGACAACATTCTTTCTTCTCTATAAACTTTGAAGTGTAGTGACTTCTGTCCATGAAGCCTATACTAACCTGTTTAGATCAGTTTTCTGTTTATTTATTCAGAATACCCATGGTCATGTTAACAGGAGTGAGGATGTTCAGATATCTGGCAGCGTTTGTGCTGTTTTCTGCCACGTCGCGAGGCTGAGAGGGGGTCAGCATATGATGGAGTGACATGCATAAACACACATAGATACATTCCATCTCTTGCATTTGCTGTGCACGTGAAGGAAGAGCAAGTGCAGTGTGAAAGCTAACAAGCTAGCTGGTGTTTCATCTATGTCTTAAAATGTAAAAAACACATTAAAATCAAACATTCACCAATTAACAAATCATTTTCCATAAGCTACAGAAAATACAATTGACTTCATTTTTTGACAATATCTATTTTGGCATTTGTGCAAAACAGATGGAACCTGCTGACCATGAGAAAGGCCCTTTTTTCTCGATCCAATCAAATCCTACAGAATAAATGTTTCGCAGACAATTATTGGGAGGGAAATGTCCCCTGACTTCAGATTCACTCTGACTTTAAGGTAATAACATATGTAATTACCTCACTTAATTTAAATCACGTACACACTGACATTCATAACTCCCCAAGGATTCAAAGGAAATGCAGATGCAAAAATGCAAAAGCTGACCTTCTCAGAGCAGGGCTGTTTTGTAGGGGGGGCTTGAATTATCTTAAACATTTATCTTATGTAAGGTAAGTTCTCTATCATCGGCCTCATATCAAAGTCACCCGTGGTCTCGACTCCCATGCTGTTGGCCCGGATCTGCATCAGTGCACATTAATGTGATCACTGCAAACACTTTTTCAGGGCACTTTGGTCTCAGTGGGAATGTTCGAATAGCCTCTTTGCACTTTCAAGCAGACACAGTGATCCCTAAGCCCCTCACTAGCCTTGTTATCTGTTTTAAAGTCAGGTTGGATTTCATGCAAATCAGTCCTGTCATGCATAAGATAGAACGGTGGAACAACACACTGACATACCATACCCACCGACGTTTAAGTACATCCACACATATTGGGCAAAGGGTCATTGAAAAGTAAGTCATCCCATGTCCTCATAAAGCAGACCGTATTAAGGTTTCACTGCTCAGTGTGGACTTCTAAACTACTGTTGTAGACATATAAGGCAGGAAAACGAGTGACTGCAGAGCACCGGAAGGCATAAAGCCCCAAGGGCAGCTAAACGCTGTCTACTGATTTCATTTGGCTGCTAAGGCATCAGCTTTTAAGTTTCACAGAGTTTGCAGGCTCCCTAAGGAGGCCTTCAGCAGCAGTGGGTTGCTGAGGCCATATTTTAGCAGGGAAAGGGCGAGCTGAAAGCATCCGTGCAAGAAGCCTACGCGCTATCTCGAATTCAGTGCGAGCACGATGGAATGGCTGCACTAAAAAGAATAACGTGGGATCAATGAAAAAAAGGAAAGATCATTTAAATCACTGATCAAATGCATCAGGCCACATTTTGTCTTCTGAAGGAGAGAAAGTGTTTTAGTCACTTTGCATAGGAATGACAGTGAACGCTTTGTTTACGTAACGCTAAGGCATCCCAGAGGTTCCATGCTGATTTGACGACGCTGTTTTGATGATTTGAGCGCATTGTAATTTGCCTGCTTTGTCCTCGCTATGTTGATTTGCCTGTGCATCTTCATTTATTTAATTTAAGGCCATAACAGGATGAACACAATTAAATAAAGGCTTCTCTATTTAAACCTTCAGCTATTGCGGTCGGGATGATTGGATTTTTTTTCACCATTCCTAAAACTTTATTCCAAAAAATGACATGGTCTAATCTGCCGACTACGCCACCTGTTATCCCAGTGAATAATTAAACTTTGTCCCTAATTGCCTTGGCCATGCCACTTACATGTCAACATGCTGCACGATTCCATGCCAGGCAAATGATTAATGTGGTGAACCATCCCTAACACGGCATGCAAGCTGATTTAAATTTAGCAACCACATTAGCCATTCTATTCCAGTTACGATCCACTAGCAGCTCTTTGACAGACAGCCAAAAATTCAGTTGTGGCAACAGTCTAATGATCATATGCTTGTTTTTAAAACGCTTGCAGAGCGAAGCCGCCACCCCCACCC
>CM067485.1:8666135-8702291 GCA_034552555.1 Semaprochilodus insignis
ACCCCCACCCCCACCCAATTCCCAACTCTGCCCCTCAGTTGACATCAGAGGGTCTGCTCCCTCCAGACTGCACTCAAACTAGCATGGGAAGAAGATTAAGAGAACGCAAAATTGGCCCGTGCTTTTGACACAGGAAGAACTTTAAGAGCAATCATGTGGTGGACCATAGATGTGCTGTTTATTTGACGCAGTTCGGCTTGCAGAGCCGCGTGTGTATTTAGCGGTCGAGGATGTTAAACACAACATTTAAAAGCCACTAAAACATGTTTGCTTAGCGCCTGGCATATTAACTGCCTCCTCCAATCTACTTAGCACTGCTGCTATTTCAGGCTAGGTAAAAGGTCTGAGACATGAGTGGGCCGCCCATGCCAAGTGCCTCCCCTCCCAGCAGTCGTGGCTATATTGTTCTCCTGGCAATCAAATTATGTTCCCTTCTCTGTTGCGCTGCAGGACACCATGTAAATTCATGGACATTCCTTTCAGACTCGCCGCTTGTCACAGCCCCCATTGTTTCCCCTCTATTCCCTCTTTCTATTTTTTTCCAAGGCCAAACAAAAGATGCTGGATCTCGGATGTGAGTGTTCAGGCCTGGCCTGTCAGGCTGGATGCTAATAGCACTGTCTGCCAAGCTCCTCCTCTACCAGATTAATGCAAATTGGGCCTAAGTGGGGCCAGTGGTACTGGACTGTTGGAGAGTTCTTTGAAGTGAAGCCCTTGACATCTAGGCTTGTCTCCTCATTCAGAAGATTGGGCGCAGAGCAGTGTAGGGCTTTACGCAAAGCCTCTCTTGGAAATGTCAAGGTGCTGTGGCACATCTGCGGGTGGCTGTAACGGGTCCTCCCTCTGCGGCTCTTCAAAGTGGCTGAGTTCTCTTCAGAAGGCACTTAGTCAAGCAAGTCCAGGGGTGCAACTAGTGGCAGTGTGAGCAGAGCATGGTGACCAGGCCCTCTAACATCCTATTATTATTTCTCATAGTGTCGTTATTATTAATGCCTTACGTACTTGTCATTGGTAGAGATGGTGAATGGATAAGATACAACAGTTAGCCTACATTAGAGCATCGACCTGCTTGAGCGTGTGACCAAGTAAATTAGTCTGTTTGTCTAATTGTTTGAAGGTAATGTACCTATTTATATACTGTCAAGCAATTGTTTTCTTTCATAGCAACTGTTGCTAAGCTTTACAGAACACTGTGTCACAGTAGCTGTGTCCCAATTCAGGGGCTTGTGTCCTTTAAAGGACACAGTCCACGATGGCATTTTATTCGAAGGCTGCGTAGACTGCAAAGGCTGAACCGAAATGAGACAGTCTGCTCTACGGTGGATTTCCTGTTTGCGTCAGAGCACCGCTGTTCCTGCCCTTACCGTAGCATCACGAAACACTGCTCCTGTCACCTAGCAACGCTGGACGCACCAGCACGCAATGAACTTTGGGATATGTTGGCCAGTGAAGGATTCAAATGTTGGATTTATCGTTGCCATGGAAAAGAAGGACGCATTTCTCAGCTGCATTTAAAGGATCCTTCTACAGCCTAGTCGCGTCTCTTTCATGCACGTATTCATCATGCAATATTTTCAAATGACATCCCAAACCTTTTAGTCTGGACGACTGTTCCAAAACGCACTGTTCTCACACTGTGTGGTGCTCAATTTCTTTACATACAACAACTATAATGTAAATAAGCTAACTGGACAAAAGATTAGGCACTTTGAGTGTTTAAGGTGCTAGTAACTTCAGGCTCCTGAGGATGGCACTGCACAAGGATGATGGGGCTATAAATACCTGCGGGTGTGTGACTGGATTCATAGAGAAGAGGTAGTACAGCGCAGTGCATTGCAGTGCAAATCGGATGTTAATGATTGGCTGAAAGGAGTGATTGCATTTGGGCATGCCAAAGGCCATAGTGTGAGTGAAGTAGTTGAATTTGCAGGTGTATGGAAGCGTACGGTTCTACAGGGTCTACCAGCAGTGGCTAAAATCCCAGTCTATAGGAAACTGTGCCAGGGAAGGCATCCACCAAATCTGGCCCAACTGGGTGATTCTTTGAGGCAAGAGTGGCTGAACATTGATGTAACCTACATCCAGAAACTTGTCCAGTCCATGCCAAATCCAATCACAGTTGTTACTCATGCTCGTGGAGGTATTAAGTACGTATCAAACACAGGATGACTCATTTTATGTCTTGTGAGCTTATTATATGTTATTGCCTTGTGACGGGTCCAGGGTGTTTCCTGCCTTCCACTGAGTGCAGGGATAGGCTCTAGCATTCCCCACACCTCAGAAGGTTAGTGAATGAATGAATGAATATGGCATATTACTATATATTGGGGGGAAAAAAAGATTTTTTGACAGTGAAAGAAGAAAAGAAGAATAACGTAAGGAGGAAAAAGGAAAGCAATCTGAGCCTGACACGGTAATTATGTCAGAGTGTAATTATGTATGAGTAAACCTGATGCAACGGCCACCCTACACTGTCTTGTCAGCAAGCCACAAACATGGACTATTTGCAGGAGCACATGGTTCCCAGGATCACTCTACCCTCACGTAACAGTCTTTTCAAGAGCCCGCTTTCAATAAATGCTCTCCACTCTGCTCTTTTCACGTTGACTACAATAAGTGAGCTCAACGTTTTGTGGATGACTGGCGTGTACATAACCCTGCATCAGTGACATTTGGCTGAATGGACTATGAATAGCATTGCCTCTGGGGCCTGTAATACATTAGAGGTGCTCTTTGTTTCTTTGCCTGGCAGCATTAGAAGCTCACTGTGTGTGCGGAGGATTTGGCGCACGTCAGGGAGGGGTTGCATTTTGCCACCCTCACCCCAACACCCCCAAACCTACACCTACTACCTGGTCTAGTGAATGCCTTCCAGCAAGGTCTTTTACCATTTATCCTCTTCTCCCATCTAAATAAAGGCATAGGGACGTTTGATGGATGGGACAGTTTGTGAGAAACCCAAAGGTTAATGGTGTACATTATGCCAGGAAGGTAAAAAGTCGTACCTCTACTTGCGCAAGCTACTTTCTTCGGGAAACTTTTATGGCAAAAGACCAGCATGTGGTCAACCGAATTTGCTTGAAAGAAAGCAAATGGCCTGTAGGAGAGACAGATGAAGAGTAGTGAGAGAGAGGTGTGAAGAATGAATACGTGTCCACCCCTGTGGAGTTAGAGTATGTGGCTTCGTCTTACTGTACATTCTTTTGTTTTGCAGAAATCTGTCCAGCAGAAGACAACTACGAGCCTTGACATTTCATTTGTCCGTATCCACCTACACCACACAGATGGTATTTTAATGAGAGTCCAGCGAGAGCAATCTCAGACTGTCTAAAACTGTGCTGGAAGAGTGCTGCGGGGAACCCGATTCAGGGAAATCACAGCTCTCTTAGCACCAACAACAGTCTAGTTAATCACAAGCAAAATGAGGATCAGGTGTTTTGCTGACTTCTGGTCCTTGTCAAGCTCCAGAAAGGATATCCTGCAATTCCAAGAAAGTGATTGCCGCTGAGTATGAAAATATTTGTCCAACTGGAAGAAAAGAGAGACAAAGTAGGAGAAGTAATAGAAGGAGCTTTGTAATTGTAGAGCGAGTGGTTACATTCGTGAAGAGAACCAAGAAAACCATCCGTGGGGAATGAATAAGGAGGCTTTGTGCATTTCCACTGATGGAAAGTTAACCTGACCCATTACTGAGCATCATCCACATTCCTTTCAGGGTTAACTGTTGGCTGCTTCTCCCATCATGGCTCGGTGCATCAGGGCCAAGTGTGGGTGAGCAGAATGGATTATATGAATATCAGGGATAATACGCCCTTGGGGTTTACACTGGCAATCCAGTCCATCATGTAGAACGAATGCCAGTATCTGTTACCAGCTGAGACACTGCGCAATTTGCAGACCCCTGAGTGGCGTACACAGACTCACAGATCAATTATTCGATAGTGCTTACATTCCGCCCAGCCGTGATTTAATTCCTTTCCCGCCATCTGCACTTGGCCAGTTCAAACAAACAGGGCCCCGCGTGTCCTTAGCCATTGCTGCAGTGCGCTCCCATTTTCCACATGGTTGCAGTTGGGCGGCATGCAGGCAGTCGGAGTTTGGGTTGCCCTCTGTATCCCCGGCAGCTTTGAGGCCAGGAGGTCTGATCAGTCCCGTCAGCCAGTTTACTTGGAGGCAGACAAGCTCCATTTGTCACTGCTACGCTGAAGCAACTGGGCCCGCAGCCTCCATGAGAGAGCTTGTCGAATATGTTTTCATGCACATAAGAATCTAAATACTGTAGAAAAATGAGATTTGATGCTAATTCCTTCAGCACAGTTACACTAGCAAAAGTTTAGACACACCCAACTAAATGGATGTTGTTGGTTACCTTAAAGACTCTACAGGCTTACACTCAACACTTCCAACTGATGAGATGAGTAATATAGTAATAGCAGAATCACTCAATCATGTTTTGCTTTCTCGTACAGTACCAGTCAGAAGTTTAGACATGACTGCTCATAGAAGGTTTCCTTATTTTTAGCTTAATGCTTTACTTTTGAATAAACATGAAGACTTCAAACTATAAAATAGCAATCATGGAATTAAGCAGTCCACCTTAAAACCCTCCAAAATGGAACTTTACTGGAGGTTAAAACAGCTTTCTAAACCTGCAGTGGAGGCTGATGTAACAAGATTATTTTCTAAGCAGTTTTGGACCAATTGTATTGGTCTGTCCATCATGAATATTCACTACACTGAAAGGGGAATAAGAGCTTTTAAATTGTGCAAAAAAAAAGATAAAAGTTTTATTACACAGCAACATATATATTAGAGGTAGCGATATGGCACAAATATAAAACTGCGATACATCAAGAGTATATGTGGTATATCAGGATATGTATTGTTCCAGACATCTCAAGGAAGTCTGTAGAGTCTTTAAGATAACCAAAACCTCCATTTAGTTGGGTGTGTCTAGGTAGTCTGTATGACAACTGCATGAGAATAAACATCTCTCTAGGTCTTCTGGAAGTCCTAGATACATCCAAGATCTGTCACCGACTATGAAGGAGAGGCTGCCAAATTAATGCTTTGTAATAAACTGCAGCATCAGCTCCATGCCAGGTCTATCTACTGAGCAAATCTGCAGCAAATCTGCTACAAGGTAAAATGCTTTATATGCTAATATGTTGGACACAAGCTACATGTGTTTGGAATGTACTTTAGAAGCTTGGGATGTTGGTGTTTAATCTAGAAGAGCTAAAAATGCTCATACAAATTGTCATCAGCTTAGTGTTAACAAACCAGTAGAATCTATTAGGGGTGCTAAATATCATAGAAGTTTGTTTTGACCCAGTTTTGACATGAATGACCCCAACTGAAGCTCTAATAATCATGATTCACGACTGGAAATTGCTAGTGAAGGGCATTTTGGCTCTTTTCAGTGAGTCGCTTCAGTTGACTCAGCTCGAAAATAAGAATCAACTCTATCAGCTCTCCATTGTGTCCTCCAGCTTTTGTTCCCAAAAGTTGGCTAAGGTTCTGATTTCATCTATCGTTTTCATTAAAGGCTTAGTCTACAGCTAACTCATTAAAAAGCAGAAAATATGGATTATGCTTGTTGTTTAAAACAATGTAATGAAGTCAGAAGGTCAGGAATACAGTTTGAGAGGATCACAATATAGGCAAACAGGCCAAATACAGGCAAATCAATCAGCCGGTCATCAAAAACAAAAGCAACTAAAAGTCAAAATTTAGATTAGCGAGTCATACTTGGAAACACAACTAAGACTTCCATGAAACCTGCCAAAAGCAAAACCAGAGACAAACTATCATAATAAGTAGCAGGCATGGGGGATAAAGAGGGGCAGAGCTGGAACGTTCCAAGGAGATCACAGCCTTCATCTCAAAGAGCCTACTCGTTGGTGAACGACATATCACTAGTACCTGCAACACACTGTGCAGCAAATGAGTCTTGATTTCTCATATCGGTATTCAGCATTATCCCAAATAACCAGCAGCCCTCGTATACAACAGAAAAACCTTATGAGGTAAAGATTTAATTAAATTACATTGAAAAGTTAAAGAGTTTGTAGACATGAGTGCGCATAACACCACCAGTAATATGACCATTATGATATGTCCTGCCTGTTTTCCACTGTATTTTCATTGGAAAACAATCCGCACACTTGCATAACCAGTGATGGGCATTACGGCTCTATTCAGTGAATCAGGTTATTGGCATCAGCTCACCAATAAGAACTGACACTTCGGAGTCTAAAACGACTTTTCATTCAGTGGTGCTGACAGCAAACAGGTTTGCAGACCAAACTAATAAGATCTGCTGGTACATACTTTGTGCTGATTAGATAAAACACAGAAACACAGGACGAAATAAAAACAAACTACACTCATCATCAAAAAAACGCTGCACCCTGAAGTAAGTGTCGGATAGCAGTGCTATTGGGAAGGAAGATAAAGGTTACCAGGGACAATAAATGATGGTAAATTTAGACTGATATGGGAAATATTTACTAAACTCAACATACAGAAGTAGTTTCTCTCAGTATGGCATCAGGCTGCCATGTTTGTTAATGCTACATGCACATGTCTCGGCATCGAGTTGTGGAGGTTCTTAATGGTGTCCTGTGATAATCCAACCCATGCAACTTGAATATTCTCTTTTCCTGCAGATTTTGTGGTAGGGGTGGAGGTGGAGTGACACCAGGCCTTCTGGACATGTGATACATGACAACAAACTGTTCATCTTGGCGCTGTCCACGGTGCCTCCACACACGGATTTGTTGGTCATCTCGTCTCCACCAAGACAAAAGCGGGACTCGTCACCGAAGTCTGGCACGACACCATTGCAGTCTTTGGCGACGTTGACGTGGTGTGAAGGACAGTCGTCATAATGGTCTGCATGCATGTAGTCCTGCGTCACGCAGCCATTTGTCAATGGCGCTGGCACTGTGACAAATCGACGGTTCTCTTTCTCTCTCCGTGGTTCGTGTAGGTCTCCCAAATAATTCATGTCGCTGGTGCGTGCCTTCTTCTACCCACTGCTGCCAACAGCATGCATTTTTCATACATTTTAGTTTCACTTTTTTCATTATTGTAAACATCAGCANACATACAGAAGTAGTGTCTCTCAGTATGGCATCAGGCTGCCATGTTTGTTAATGCAACTTGCAGACATCTCGGCATGGAGTTGTAGAGGTTCCTGATGGTGTCCTGCGACAATCCATCCCATGCAACTTGAATATTCTCACACAGTTCCTGCAGATTTTGCAGTAGGGGTGGAGGTGGAGTGACACCAGGCCTTCAGGACATGTGACATGTGACAACAAACGTTCATCTTGGCGCTCACCACGGTCCCTACACACACAGATTTGTTGGTCGCCTCCACCAAGACATAAGTGAGATTCGTTGTTGGGTCAGTCAGGTACAGCAATGAGGCCTGTATGTCCTTGCTTATGTCACACGCGCAGGTGAGCAAAACTTTAATCATTTGCCTCACAATGTCAAACCTACCCACCAAGTTTCATTCCTGTCGGTTGATTCCTTCTGGGTGCAGCTATTTGTGCAACTATTCTTTTGATGATGAGTATAAGAAAAGGAAAACAAAAGAACATAATACATACCGAATGACTGAAAATTATGGCTCCTAATGTTGATCAGGTATTGCGAGGCAAGCTCATGGATGATTTAAGAAAAAGAGGGAGTAAAAGAAAGCTCATATTAAGTATGTGCTCATATTTTTCTCTGAACGCCCCTGTTTATTCCAAATTTGGAGCACAGTGATCCCTGGCAAAAAGCTTAGTGTAGAACCCCCAGGCAACTTGTTTGTATCTTGTTCTGTTTGTGCACATGTGCAGATGTAGAAAGAAGTGAGAAATCAAATTAACAGGATACACGCTCTGAAAAAAATTATCTTAGTAATTTAATATCCAGGTTTCATTAATACAGCTAACAAGTCTGAGTGTGCTGTACCATTTCAACACTTGAGATTTCTGCCCAAATCTGATGGTGTAAACACACTTACAGCTTAATTGCTGTTCATTTCCAAACAACAGGCATTGGTGGATTATCCTATATTCTGTTTCACATGATGTATTAGCTAAGGGTTGGAGCTGCAGGGTGGTAGGTCTCCAGGACCAGCACTGAGCACCCACACGTTACAGGAATGGAGCTAAAACAAGCCCAAACTCAGGACAGAGTATAAACAGGGAAATAAAGGTGGCAGAGTGGAACAAGTAACACCAAAGCAACAGGTTAAATCAGGATGTGAGGTCACTTCACTGTTTAGCTAGTCTCAAAGGATGTCGGAGGGTCTAATATGAGGCAGAAAGTTTAACAAAGAAGAACATCTGACGCTATGCAAACTGATTTACTGTATACTGATTGAAAACATAGTACACTCATCATCAAAAGAATAGTTGCACAAATAGTTGCACCCAGAAGGAATCAACTGACAGGAATAGAACTTGGTGGGTAGGTTTGATATTGTGAGACATGTGAATGAAGTTTCATGCTCGGACGTATATGTGACATAAGCAAGGACAGACCTTATCACTGTACCTGACTGACCCAACTGCTGCGATTGTGAACATTCAATGAGCAGTGATGCCCTCCATGAGTCATCCTGTTAGTGTCAGCACCATTAGCAGAAAGCTGCACGACGCAGGACTAAATGCACACAGACCACTAAGACGACTTCCATTAAGACCATGTCAATGTCGCCAAAGACTGCAATGGTGTCATGCCAGACTGTCATAAAGTGACTCAAAGCGGCAGCGGGTCATCTTCAGTGATGAGTCCCGCTTTTGTCTTGGTGGAGACGACCAGCGAATCCGTGTGTGGAGACACCGTGGTTCGCGCCAAGATGAACGGTTTGTTGTCACGCGTCACACGTCCACAAAACCTGGTGTCACTCCACTTCCACCTCTACTGCAACATCTGCAGGAACTGTGTGAGAATATTCAAACTGCATGGGATGGATTATCACAGGACACCATTAGGATCCTCTATAACTCCATGCTGAGATGTCTGGCATGTTGCATTAGGTCTGACGCCATACTGAGAGACACTACTTCTGTACGTGTAGCTCTATAAATATTGCTCATATCAGTCTAAATTTATCATCATTTATTGTTCCTGGTAACCTTTATCGTCCTTCCAATCTGAAACTTCCTACAGGGCGCACCTATTCTTTTGATGGTGGGTGTGTATTACAGGCAAAAACAAAAAAAATAATTGACAGGATCAGTAGCAGAGTGTGCTAATGGGTCTCTGGCTTCTGCGTTCTCCGTTTCCCATAAGACACATACGAAAAAATAAGTGGAATTCCTCTCCTTTTCACTCACGTTTTGATATTCTACCTGAATCGCTGTTTGACCATGTTCCAAGGTCGTCACATATTTGGCAACTGCTGAACAGTCTGGTGGCTCCTTCTGCTTTAATGATGTCGAGTGGGGCATAATTTAGGGGGCATATATTGTCCTCTAGCTCCATTTCAGGTCACATGGTGTCATTAGTTTGGGATCTCGGCCAAGCGCCTGTCATTCTGTGGTAGTTCATGGGTTTGTGTACCAAAGCATTAAGGATCCCTTTAAAAGTACTCATTCAGGCCAACAGCAGCCCTTTTGTCATGGACGGGGCTCAGCATTATTTCCTGTGCTGAGTGTAGCCTGACTTATTGTATTCCAGAGTCTTCCTGTAATTCTAGTCCCCATACATATCTTCAGTTGACATACCGTCCTGTAAGAGCCATTATTTCTCAAACTGCACTTGAGGCCTTAGTGCACTCATTCTTTCCCAACCTCACCAAGCCCATTTTCCGCAACACTTAAGAACATTTGTGTACTGATAAACCAGCACATTTTATGGTCCGCTGCTGTACTTTAAACTTCTACACTTTGATATCGAGCCACATGCCACCTCAAACAGAGGGCAAGGGAGTAATGAAAAGGTTATGATGCAAAGGCAGTGTTCCCTTCAGGGTGGAGATATCTTGGCTAGCATTTACAAAACACACAGCTTGACAAAATGTGTCCACGTAAAATTGTCACTCCATTTTTTTTGTCTATTTATTTTTTTTATCGGGTTGGCGGTTTTTTTTTTACCCTCGCGGGCTTTTATTGTTCAGCCGTGGCACTCGAAAGTGACTGCAATGCTCCTTCCTGTAAATCTCTACGACACAGACTGGCTCTTGTTTTATCAGCGTTGTTGTTTATCACTCCTCACTGCTGATGAATGACATCCAATTAACTCAGCAGAGCAAACACTTTGTTTCATAGATCATTTCACAGGTACCATTTGTGTGGCTTTACAAACCAGATCTCCATTGTGATCACATTTTGGCTTTTAGTGGTTCTTGTGAGGCATGCATATGTAAATAAACTACTTTGCAGACTTTGGTTGGGTAGACAGTGGGGAACCCTCAGGGCCTTCTAGGCCTTCAGAGAAAGTATAATGATTTCTTTGCAAGTATCACAGCAATACTCTACTTTCATGATTTCATTAAGGTTGTTAAACCACTCAATGGAAGATTATGCAAGCAGGATTTTTTTTCCTCCATGGTATATAGATAGATATTTCTGAGCAAGCTCTCCCATTGGTCAGGACTTCAGAAACTGAAGGCCTACACTGTCAGGTTAACCAAGATGATTAGGACGGTTTTATTTTCCTGGTTATGTCTATTTCGACATGTTTCTTCTGTCTGATCATCGCAGTGTCTGGCTACAAACCAGCCAATCAGAGCAGAGCTCATCTAATTATTCATGAGTTCACCAAAAAAGGGAAACCAGCTTGATTCGTTTCTAGAGCTAAACCATAGCGTTGCAAACCCCAGACTAAAATCACATACCCTCTATGTAGACCTTAGAGAACAATTTAAAATACCGGGTTAATGTATTCTATGACAGCTTTAAGCTTCAAATTAAATATGGAATATCTTCTACAAGATTCTAATCCTTGTATAATATATATACATGTTTTTCTTTGGAAGGCAGGATATATGTGAAACACTTTTATCTTAACACTGCAATATCAATAGCCATTAGCACAAATTAGTATTCTGATTAGAGGTCTCGGTTTTGACTTTATTGCCCAAACCAATGGCCTAGCTCTAATGGTCACGCTTCGCCACAGCAACAGATGACATGCTTGTTGCAAGACAAGAGGCAGATGTTTATGAAAGTTTGCTCCCTGGCCATTCTTCTCGGAAGCCTGTCCAGTTGTACAGGGTCAGACTGTCTGTCGTTTTAACCAAGTACAACCAAAGCACAAGCAAAAGAATATGACGTAAGACGTAATTAAAAGGAAAGACCATCCAAAGGAACTGTAAGCATATCCAAAATCTCTTGGCCAACGACGTAACATGAGATGAAATTAACAGGAAAGACCGTCTAAAGTGGGTGTAAGCACATCCAAAGTCTCTCGGCTAATAATGTCATCACACTAAGGAGCTCACAGTCCTCATAAACAGGAGGTATTTTTACAGTTCTTAGTCACTCTTGCAGGGCCAGATTACTGAGCTAATTGTGCTTCTGCATTGTTGCCCACAAAGAGTATCTGCCAGTGAAATTACTGTGGGAACATGCCGGCCTTTGTTTTTCATACATTGTGATGGCATCAAAACATAAAAACTGTTGTGACAGGCATTTATAATCACTGGAAACTGTGCTCATTGGTGCTTGGATTGTCTATATCTTCATCAAGAACAATGACCTATCAACATGAATTATATGTAATGGCACTATGAAACAGCTGCCACTAATGAAAAGCCTGCGCCCTGCGACGTGTGAAGTCAAAACCATCTAAAGATCCTATTTTAGATACAGCGATGAGATGTGGGGGAGCGGGGTGGATGAATATCTTTTATGACATATTGTGGCTGTCCAACAAGGTTTGCTTGTATTTTGGAAGAGCAATTTCAGCACTGGGTGATGGACTTTATCTGCTGGATATCAATAAAATGCTGGCAAAGATCAAGCTGCGCGGCATGAGTCTGCTGAAACGACATCTCTAATAGGCTCCGATCAGTACCTCACTTTCTACCGCATTGACTGGATCTAAAATATTTATCACACAATGCAGTCGCTTGTTTTCACATATACGGTGTGGGGCTGCAGAGGGTGTGTGTGGGGTAGTGTGTAATATTTCTGCTTGTTGTACTGTCACGTCTGTGTCTGTGTCACCTGTTGTAAGTGAATAGGTAATATTACCTTTCATCAGGCACACCCCTGGGCTCGCTGTCAATCATACTGCCTGCCAGACACAAATCAAGTCTCATGAAGCGTCAGATATAGCTGGCACAGGAGCTGGCTGGCTTCTCTTTGCAATTGATTGTGTTGTCTGAGATCTGATTTGAATAGTACATAGGACTGACCAAGGGATGGGAGGTATACCACTATAAAGATGATGCTGGTGTGATGTTGTACCATGAGAAGACAAATTAATTGACAACAACAGCAACTTACTTAGAATTCATGTGACTGCAGTTCAGTTGCCTACCCCTAAAATGACCTATTTTTGAACATGTACACTCATCATCAAAAGAATAGTTGCAACCAGAATGAAGTGTCGGATCGCAATGCTATTGGGAAGGAAGATAAAGGTTACCAGGAACAATAAATGATGATAAATTTAGACTCATATGGGCAATATTTATTGAGCTACACATACAGAAGTAGTGTCTCTCAGTATGGCATTGGGCTGCCATGTTTGCTAGTGCAACATTCCAGACATCTCAGCATGGAGTTGTAGAGGTTCCTAATGGTGTCCTGTGATAATCCATCCCATGCAGCTTGGATATTCTCACACAGTTCCTGCAGATTTTGTGGTAGGGGTGGAGGTGGAGAGACACCAGGCCTTCAGGATGTGGGACGCGTGACAACGAACCATTTGTCTTGGCGCGAACCACATTGCCTGCACACACGGATTTGTTGATCGTCTCCACCAAGACAAAAGCGGGACTCGTGACTGAAGATGTCACTCCGTGACGTTGCAGTCTTTGGTCATCATAACAATTTGCGTGCATTTAGTACTGCGTCATGCAGTCGTCTGCTAATGGTGCTGGCACTAACAGGATGACTCATGGAGGGCATCACTGCTCGCTGAATATCGGCAATTGTAGCTGTTGGGTCAGTCAGGTACAGCGATAAGGCCCGTCCTTCCTTACATCAAATGCACGGCCGAGCGTGAAACTCAAATCGTTTGCATGTATCACAGTGTCATACCTACCAACTAAGTTTTATTCCTGTCGGTTGATTCCTTATAGCTGCAACTATTTGTGTAGCTATTTTTTTGACAATGAATGTACATATATGATGCTGAGGTCTGGACTCAGTCTGGAGTGGGTAGTCAGTTCAGTCTTACTACAGCAGCTTCTTTGTTTGATTTGCTAATTTCCTTCTTTTTGTCAGTTTCCTTTTCTTGGTAGAAGCTTCTTGACAGATATGCAACAGACTTGACTAGACTTGTTGAGTTGTCTTCTCACACTGGAAGGATGGACTGAAGCGCCTGTGGATTTGATTCAAGAGCCTGAAGCAAACATGAAGCTTTATTTTCTGCTCTCTCTTAAAGATGATGGTTTCTTTGACAGTTTTGGTGGTCTACCACGCCATAGCATGTTACTAGTTTGTAGTTCTACAAAAACAGATTGTGATCCATCAGTTTATCTGCATATCTCTTTACCCTGTTCTTCACCACAGAGCAGGTATTTTGTGGGTGGCTGATCTTTCACTGCAGTGACACTGACATGGTGGTGGTGTGTTAGTGTGTGGTGTGCTGGTGTGAGTGGATCAGACACAGCAGTGCTGCTGGAGTGTCCACTCACTGTCCACTCTATTAGACACTCCTACCTTGCTGGTCCGCCTTGCAGATGTACAGTCAGAGACACTAGCTCATTTTCTGCTGCACAGGTTGTGTTGGTCATCCTCTAGTACTTCATCAGTGCTCACAGGACGCTGCCCACAGGATGCTGCCCACAGGTTGGTTGAATAGATTTAGTTGGTGGGCTTTTCTCAGTCCAGCAGTGACAGTGAGGTGTTTAATAACTCATTTAAGGCATTTAGTAGCACTGCTGTGTCTGATCCACTCACACCAGCACAACACACACTAACACACCACCACCATGTCAGTGTCACTGCAGTGCTGAGAATGATCCACCACATACCACATACGTAATACCTGCTCTGTGGTGGTCCTGTGAGGGTCCTGGCCATGGAAGAACAGGGTAAAAGGGGTTTAATAAAGTATGCAGAGAATCAGATGGGCTACAGTCTGTAAGTGTAGAGCTACAAAGTGTTCCTGGAGCTGATAAAATGGATAGTGATTGTAGATACAAGGAGGTGTACCTAATACAGTCTTCAGTGAGTGTGTATGTAATATCCTCCCTCTTTGGAAAGAAGCCTTTAAGGGAAGTTATTTCCTTAACGAATGGCCTGTATGACTTCCTGTGTACATACATGATGTTAGATGTAATACTAAGATCTTGTCTAACTCATTCCTCCCTTTTACAGGAGTTACTTCCTGTTTCCATGGTGTCGCATGGTGGCTAAATGAAGATCGTCTGGCGTCAACCTGTTGCACTTTTGCTATTCCTGTAGCATTTATGTAAATCATTACGTCTTTCGCTCTAATTACAGCCGAACTCCCCTCTGTATGTCAACACGGCGACAGCTATGATATTTCCATTTCACTGGACGTTTCATTTGTATAGGACCGTGTGAAAAGGTGGCCTAACGCAGCGGACACATTCAAAGCCTGCTAGATTTGTCAGAATAACACTACTTATTAGTCAGGCTAACTAAAAAGTCTGCAGAGTGCCTGACCTCATATCAGCCACATGCCGTACATGCAGAAAAATCAATTTAGATCAAACGGCTGAGCAAAACTACTGTGCGTGGGTGGGCTCAGAGAAGCGTGCGCATTTGTTTTGTGGACAGACATCAGGGCTTTTTTTCTCTTTTTGCTGCTTTCTTTTGATGTTGATCAGCTTGCTCTAGAAGAGGCAGGATTCAGCTGGGCCTGGCATCGGTAGGGTGCAGCCTAAAGGCCAAAATGCCAGACGAAGGCATGGCTGTGAACTTCAGAAAAAATAATGATCAAAGCCCAGCATTCGCAGACACAACAAACGCTCCTAAACACTCATGATATCATGGTGGCTTTGTGTCCGACATCTGTGTGCATTACTGGACATTGATATGTTGCACCTAGTTTTATGTTCCTGCTGTCATTTGAAGTTTAAAGCCATTTATCTCGTCAATACGTGCGTTTTTGCCAGTACAAAACACCATACATGAACAGAATAGAAGCAAATACACATGAATGTAGTAAACAGTAGATAATATCTTGTGAGCTTAAAGAACAAGGTTTGGTTCCAGATTCTCCTCAGTGGCCCCAGATATCACATGGAATTCTTAAAATCCATTACTAGCACACTTGAATGTGAATCACTGATTAATTAAACTAGGTGGCTAGAGGTTAAACATATACATTACATATATAAAATGACTACTTTTTGCAGTGATTGTAACATTAATGTTGTTTTTAGTGTTGTGTACCCTGCGATTTTCATCATTTGAAATATTAATTATTCAAAATTACTTGAAATCTTATTACATATTACAAGTGGTTTATTTGTCTTGTAAGGATGTGTTATCATTTTGGAGATAAAAGGTTTTGTTCCCAGAGTGACTGCTGTATATGGAAAGCTGTATATAGAAAGAAGGTGATCTGTTTGTGTGATAATGCTAATGCCAACACTGATATCTGCACTCAGCAAGCACTTTATTAGGAACACCTACCTTGTCTCTAAACTCGTTGTCTCTTTTATCAGCTCCACTTACCATATAGGTGCACTTTGTAGTTCTACAACTACAGCCTGTAGTCCATCTGCTTCTCTGTATACTTTGTTATCCCCCATTTACCCTGTTCTTCAATGGTGATAACCACCACAGGACCACCAAAGAGAATGTGTTGTTTGGGTGGTGGATCATTCTCAGCACCGCAGTGAAATTGACGTGGTGGTGGAGTGCTAGTGTGTGTTGTAATATCAACTCCACTTACCATATAAGAACACTTTGTAGTTCTACAGTTACAGATTGTAGCCCATCTGTTTCTCTGCATACTTCGGTAGCCCCTTTTACCATGTTCTCCAGTAGTCAGGACCCCCACAGGACCTCCATAGAGCATGTATAATTTGGGCGGTGCATCATTCTCAGCACTACATTTACACTGATGCGGTGGTGGCACGTTAGTGTGTGTTGTGCTGGAGTTTTTAAACACCTCAGTGTCACTGCTGGACTGGGAATAGTCCACCAACCAACCAGAAATATCCAGCCAACTGCGTCCTTTTGGCAGCATCCTGTGAGTTCTGATTAAGGACTAGAAGATCAGTGTCACTGGACAATATGTCTAGACTGGGCAATGGACAATGAGTTTAGATACAAGGAGGTATTCCTAATAAACTGCTCAGTAAGGGCATCTAATAAGCTGTTTACCATATACGTAGTGTCAGAGTTGAGGTTAGAAATGACATATGAGCCTATTAACTCTATACCAACAATAAACTTGAATAAAACTTTTTTACGTTTTGTTGTGAAGACAATGACTCATAACCAGTGTTCACCAGTCTATGAGCGTTTCCCCATGATTACCCCATACAGTGTACATATTGCATAGTTGAGCATATATGCAAAAGATATGCTATATATTTTAGCTGACTCTTCCAATTTTACCATTCTTAATAACATTATGTACTGCATTTTTATTTGATCCTCAGTTCCCATTTTAGGGGGTCTTGGATAGACAGACCTTGTGTAAAGCGAATTTGAAGCTGGTAATGCTGCAGACAACAGGGTACAACCTTTGGAAACAGACCTAATTCCTCTGGGCCCACTAAACTTCCAAGGTTCAGTTCTCCAAGCGCTGGCAGCCGTGTGCTCTGAGATGTTTGCCAGGTGCGGATAATAAAGCTGGTGGGCAGTGGGGCCAGCAAAGAGTGAAGCAGCAGCCCAGACCAGCACCACCCCCCTCCTCTTCGCCAGAGCCTGCTTTCTTCACCCCAGTCTGCTTTCCTCACCCCACTTCCCAGTGACCTCTCTATCTACCCCTGGAGGGAGGACCACTAACTCTGCACAGGTCTGATAAATCACAGGTCTCTCTGATTGTATTCAGCAGGGGAATTGAGTTCCCTGACCTCTTGGCTTCCAGAGCAACCCTGGCTGAGGTTACCCATTGTGAACTGAAGGCAGGATGGTGCAGGATCCAGTTGGTGTCGATGACTTTTACTTGAAGCCTCAACAGAAGATGTGGGTCAAGTAATGAATGGTATACGGGGGCTGCAGGCCTTTGCGATATGGCACAGTCATTACAAAGCCAATTAGGATGAATCTGCTGGAGGAAGATTTCTGTCTATGATACACATTAACTGGAAGGCCACAGACCCAGGTTCTGAACCTAAACTAATTAAGACCACCACTCAAAGCAATATGATACACCCAGACAGAAAAGAATTGACCAGGCAAATGCATTAAGTTCGCCAGACTGTCCAGCAGGCTGCACTTTCAGTCCATTTCTCCATAAGGACGCTGGGCTCTTCATTGTATGAGCAGTATGGCGCTTTTCACTCACATTTCAAAAGGGCTCATTAAATGTATTAATTAAACATACGCTTCATGGTACTCCCAAAAATAGGACCATGCCTAATCATGAAAGATGCATGGCTAACATTTGATGGCTGACGTTTCAATCATGCGCTAGGCCTCACCTGCACTCACGAAGAACACAACAGCCTATTTTACAACAAAGAGGCAAAAAAACAGGGCTGTGCTCGTTTCTTGACTGCCAGGGCGTGGGATGTCAAGGAGAGTGTCTCAAGGGTGATCGTTTTCAGCGGTGCTGTCATGTCAGTGGGTGGAGTGGGAGTGAGATTTTGCAGGGACAGTGAAGGTGGCTGTGTGCTCTGGCTCTGCGGCTGGAGCGGCAGACAGGGACGTGCTCTACCAAACGTTCGGCAGGGTGACTGGGTTCACCGCGCACGTAGCGGTCCGTACTGTCACGCGAATGACAGGTAGAGAGAGGCTGAGGAAATGTAACAGTGAGGAAACAGGTAAAAGGCTTCTTCGGAGGTGGCACCTAATCAAAAGCTCCATCACCCTGAGCCACAGGGTGACCGTCGGGCAGCTGGAGGAAACCCTGCTCCTGCAGCCGCTGTTGGCCTTTTCCTTTGTAGATTTTTTTTTTTCCAATTTCCACATGGCCAGGTATTGGACGGTGGACAGCTACAGTCATGTCACGGTTTTGCAGTGAAAACTGACTGCTGATGGCTTGACTGGACAAGACTCCCTGACAGCAGCGCTGCAGTTCACCTCGGTGTCACCAGGCAGTCAGTGGGGACGAGACAAGATCAACATAGGGAATGATATGCTGGAAAAGAGAACATAATGCCGCTGGGTACAATCTTCACGGCAATAGTCTACCTTTGTCCTCAGAAAAGGAAATATTTATGTGAAAGCATTAGTGGTTCAGGGGCCTAAATGACCATTTAGACTGTAATTGCTACTGCTACATCAGCTCTAGACCTTACTTATGGCCCCCTTAATCAACCATGTGTTTCACTCAAACAGATCTAAATGGTCTACAGCAGCGCTCTGGAGCCTTTGACTCCACTCTGATGTTGTTGTGCACTAAAGTTTACTGCCCTAAAGTTGGCCGTGGCAGATTTCAGTTTGACTCATTGCGAAAATAATAGTTGCACCCAGAAGGAAGTGTTAGATCGGAAGGAAGATGAAGGTTACCATTGCAGTCTTTGGCAACGTTGACGTGGCGTCAAGGCATTCGCCTGCAGCCGTCTCCGAATGGTGGTGGCATTAACAGGATGACTCATGGAGGCAATCGTGCCTGTTGGGTCAGTGATAAGGCCTGTCCTTGCTTACATCACATGCACGGCCAAGCGTGAAACCTCAATAATTCACATGTCTCACAATGTCAAACCTACCCACCAAGTTTCATTCCTGTCAGTTGATTCCTTCTCGGTGCAACTATTTGTGCAACTATTTTCTTGACGATGAGTGTATTAACAGGTGCAAGTCATATTTAAAGTATTGCAGATACTTCCTGTTTCGTTTTTCATAGGTAGTGCATATCCTCAATGCAGGCAGCACAAAAGCACAAAACATAACTTTGTGGCATGCTTTATTATGGTGATGGATTCTCAGTCCATCCACTCTTGAAAGTAGACCAAGGCCCTGCAGAGACAGGAAATGAAACTCCATCGCCACTCAGACAGTTTGACCACTTCACTTCTTCCGACTTTCAGCCTCATCCAGCCTAACCCTAAACGCTGCGAAAGCTCCGGGGACAAAATGAAATATTTATGTTTGAATTGAAAGTGTTTCGCAGACAAAGGTAACTGTTAGGATTTCCTCCGCGGAACATCGATCACTGTGTTTGGCGGAAGATGGAAATATAACAGATCCCGCATTACTTAAGAAGAAGCTTACCGAGCCAATGTCCATAAATCCTAAATTCTCTCACTTATGACTAATATAATAGCAGTGCATTAATAACAAGCTGGCAAGGTTGAGAAACACAGGGAGCTCTGTGACGAAAAAAGGCAGAGTGATAAATCGAGTGTCGGGGAATGGAAGAGTGACACAGTACGTGCAGTTCTTCAGTAATGTTATTACATGGTACATTAAATGTAATACATAAACACATTTCAGCCATATAAGTAACAGGAATGAAGAGTCTGTTCCAGTTTAATTACATTCTCCATGCCTCTGTTATGGTGTTTCTTCCAAACGGACATTGTGTTGGGTTGCAGCAGTCCAAGCAAATCAGAGAGCCACTGGCTGCACAAAGTGAGGGGAAGATGGTGGGAACGTGACGTGTGTTTACAAGACCTCAATGTCCGAGTATACTGAAGGTGGGCAAAAAGACAATATTTACCATTATCATGATAGATTTCATCACAAGATGTTTCTGAGCATGTTATGGTCCCTGCAAAGAGGGCATAATTAGTCTTGTTTAACAGGACTCAGCACAGTGCAGCACAGTATGCACTGCAAAAAGTGCAATGTAATAAAGTTACTTCATGTTGTTACAAGCAGTTGAACAAGCCTCATTCAACTCAGTAAATTACTTTAATTTTTTTTTATTTTTTAATAATTGTTTGTTTAAAGTCATTTTTTTGGGTGGAATAAACCTAATTCATTTGCTTGAAACAAAATGAAATAAATTACTCATAGTTTTTATATTATTATTGTTTATATGTTGCACTACTGTCTGTTCCAACTGAGTAAACCTCTGAAAACTGAAATATTGTGATACACGTTGAAGTGTTTTATGATGCAAAATTGTTATTTTCAAGATATTTTCCAGAAGTTTTATCATTTGTGATAACCTATGCTGTATTATATTAACAACTAAAAAGAAAACACTAACTGTCTCAGACAATACATAAGATGGACTTTAGCTTATTTAGCTAATAGTACGACAGTGTTCATTTTTTTTGGTAAACCTGTTTATGGAACATTGGCATATCATGTCATAGATATGTTTTATCACCCTACAATATACTTGTATTATATTTAATACTGTACATTAAAACTTGGTATAAACGAAAGACTGTATGTTGGTTTCACACAGAAAAAAACATGATACCAACAGTAACAGTATTTAAAGTTGTCCATGATCACAATATCAAGTATTGAATATTGTGGTATTATTGAGTGTTGCCATATCATGTCACAGATATGTTTTATCGCCCTACAATATACTTCCATTATATTTAAATTTGTACATCTAAACTTGGTAAAAAATGAATGACTGTATGTAGTTTTCACATTGAAAAGCCATAATACCAGCAGTGACATATTTAACATTGTACACAGTAACAATATCAAGTGATGAATATTGTGGTTTTATTGAATATTGCCATATCATGTCACAGATATGTTTTATTGCTCCACAATATACTTCCATTATATTTGAATCTGTGCATCTAAACTTGGTAAAAACCAAAGGTTGTTGACAGAAAAGTCATAATACTAACAGTAACAGTATGTAACATTTTCCATGACTGTCCATGATAACAATATCATGTGCTGTATATTGCGGTATAACTTTTTATTGAATACCAGCACGTTTCTAGATGTTTTATTACCCTCATCTATAGTAAGCTCACCTTATCTTAAAAAATGATCTTCAAACCTCCGTAAAAATGAAAGACTGTATGTGGTTTTCCCACAGAAAAGACATAATAATAAAGTCATGAATATGAATATAAGGGAATAAGCACTCAGTCACGTCTCGGATGTGGAGGAATTCGTTACACGGCGAAAGCAGCGGTGGAGCCGCGGGGGGCTGCGCGCGGCCGGGGGCGGGGCTTTATCTACAGTTTGGCGCTTCGCCGTGGAGACGCCGCGCCGCGCCGCGCGCACCGCTCTGCTTCAGCTGTGGTTGGTCCGGTGAGCCGCGCGCTGCTTAGGGTTTCGCTTTTGCGCTCCTGAACCGCCGTCGCCTGGAGGCTGGAGGTCGCGGGGGAAAGTGTCCTCCTTTCAGCCGCCGTCAGTTGTCCGCCTCCCGGTTTAAAAAGTTCCTCGTTTCCGTGCGCCGGCGTCTCTTTCACATGCGAGGATGTGATTCCCCACATGAGGGTTCAGAGCCGCGCCATGGTGTTGACCCAGGGACTCCTCGTGGAAACGGTGAGTGATGAATGTCCTCTGTACTCCACACGCCTGAAGATTTCATCCGTTTATCTGTTTCGCCTTTCTTTTCACTTCCTTTTTACTCCTCCTGACTCGGAGAAGGTTTGTTATTTTAATTCGTGTGGTAAATGAATCCTATGTTGTCTTTTAACGTGTGGCTTTGGCTGGCTTTTCCTTTCTTTGCTAAGCCGTTGGCGTGGGAGAGCACTGAAACCCCTGAGGCTTGCTGTTAAGAGCTACTGTGTTGGAAAACACGAGAGGGTTTTTTTGCGGTAGTGAGGGATTAACAGCCCAAACCAACGAGATTTCTTAATGTTTGCCTATTTGTATTTGTCCTTGTAAATTGCCTGAATATGAAAAGGCTGAGCTAGGTCACTGTGGGAAGCTCAGTAACTTACTGAAGACAGGGTTGAACATGAAAAGACGCTGATTTCGTCTGATTCATGCTGAAACTGAACCATCACCACCTCAGGAGTGATTAGGGGTGGTAAAAATCTTCACTGTGGGTCATAAACGCAAAGGTCAACAGTCTTTATTCAGATGAACTGCTCACCAGTTTTAAAGGCTTTTTTTTTTTACTCTTGCTTCCGAGAGCTTATAAAGACAACAGCCATGGCTTAAAAAGCGGCCATGGTTAAATTTTAGATCTGTTAAAAGGTGGTTATGGACGCTTCTTTGAATTCCCTCCATGCAAAACAACATGGTGTCTATTTTAAGTGCCAGTTTAGCTGATGGTAGTTGACACATTGATGCATTTTATTATGTATTGGCACACTGGATTATGTGGTCTACAATAGTTTACCAGACAGTACAGTAGGCCTGCCCAGGTCTCCTAGGGCTGTTTAAGGTAATGAATGTTGTTCAAAGGTTTCGAGAGCCACGTGAACTGTCTCAGATGAGAGTGTATGAGCGACTAAAGCGTAGTGGCTTTTGCTCTGTACAGCTACACTGTGATGGAACGAAGACGTCCCTGCCCAGATGTGCGGGGAATGAGGTTTATTTTTCTTTGTATAAGGGAACCTATGGCTAATTTTTTGACGTGAAGAAATTTGTCCGGTGTGCTGCTTTGAAATATTGCTCAGTAAACAGCACAGAGCCAGCAATTTTCCAATCATATTTTTCAGGACGTCTCCATGATTTGTAATTATCCCTGTGTTCCCCCGTGGCACGGCCGCACAGCACAGCATTTTACCTTGATAGGAAATCTGGTGTGTTTATGAATTGTGTGCGTTTCACTGTTTGGGTCTGAACTACAGCTAAAAAGTGGAGTTTAATGCGGCACCTCACCTCTCACTGTCAGCACTCGAATAAGAGGGCATGGGCCGCTCGCCTGTGCTGATATAGTAGAGCTAACAACAAGAGAAGTTCATCACAGGCACAGAGGACTGCCAGGTCAATTTGTGCTTATGCAATAGTGAGTGCAGTGGTCAATACTGTCATGCCAGGCATGGAAAGGATGTGTTTTGATGGATAGCACAGCACGGAGCTTCAGCCGGTGGATCGATACACAGACTCTTACTTCACATTAGGGCTGCGCGTCAGGCTAACCCAAAATCCAAAGGTGAAACCTGAGAGCCAAACAAGATGCAAGTGTGCGGTTCTGCTATGAGTATCAGTACCTTAACACATTTGGTACATCTGCTTTATACGGGCCATTCGTTGGCCACTTCCTCAAGCCAAGTGTTCCTTAAAGGCACTGTAAGGAACTCAGTACAGCTTGTCAGTTACGCATGGCTGGCTCATTGCTGATCACATGACCAGTCACATGATCGGTCACATGTTGACCTGGGCACCCAAATCAAGCAACAAAAAAAAGCAGACCTTCACTCAGCACACTGACTTCCTTACCATACCATTTCCACACCCCTACCAGCTGGTAGCATTTTAATTTTGTAGTATTTTATGAATTCTTGCTGGCATTTCTGCTTATTGGAGTCCCTCCATTTCAAAATACTGAGCTTGTTTAAACAACACTCAAGTAGTAGGATTAAGGGCTAATGCGTTCTACTCGCCGCAGAAAGATTAGTTTTCTTCTCCCCTGAGCCTCTTGTCAATCAGCTGAATCAGGTTGTTAAAGAAGGCCCATCCTCTAGCCCCCTTTACTTTTCCCAGCTGGGCTGAGGTCAACCGCAGCCTTAATTTCTTTTATACCATGCAGTTAATGGTCATCTCAGTCTGTTGGTAAATTGAATTTTTGTTTACTCGACTTGGTATGTGTTAGGACTTACTGTTTTACGGAGAACTGCCTCTGGCTTTGGTGCGTGTTGCAAAGTTTAAAAGCAAGCTGCCTCAAACGCAGCGGCTCTCAGTTTGCTGAGGGGGGGAACTAGGCTCCCGTTCTGCCTCGCTTGCCTAAAAATGGGCACTGAACCCAGACACAAACAGCATGATGAATGCCGTTTGTACCGTCCCCTCCTTCCCATGTTTCCACCTCATTTGACCCGAGAAATTGTGTTTTTGGGTGCAAATCTAGTTGTGTTTTGTTTGTGGTTATTTACTAATATCGTGCAGTGGACTGCCTTGGTGGCTGTTACCTTAATTGCAGCAAGGTGGAGATAAAGGTCAGCATAAATGTCACATTAAATTAAATAATTTTAGGAAATGTCTGTCTAAGAGCGTCACAGGTCTAGACATTGTTTTCTATTGGAGCTCAAATTTCAGGTAGGCTCTTATGCACACTTTTTATTTAATTATAGAGACTTGGCATTGTTGGCTGCCTTGTGAGCCTAACTGTTATGTATTCAAATGCCACTGATCAGCACAGCAGTGAACAGGATATTACTCCTAACTAAGAGGAGTTGCAGCATGCATACAATTTAGAGATGTGATGATGCACAGAATTCATAATTGTATTCTATGACATAGAGTGGAGTCTCGACTTCATATGTATATGTTTCGTATATTATGTTTGCATGTTAATGTTTCTATTTTAAGTTTTTTTTTAGGAGTCAACATCATAAAAGTCCAATATTTTATAACAATACAAAGACCAGAAGCTAATACAGTATATGTTCTGCATTTTGAGATAAAGAGGAAGAGAGAACAGAGGTTCAGAGCTCAGTTGGTCTTGGTCCGTTTTGTATTCTACATCATGCAGTATAATCAGTATTAAACTGAGTGCTTTATTTGCAGCAGTCTGTTGAATGCATTATTTGATCCATGTGAGTGTTGAAATAAGAGGCTCATATCGAACAGTGCAATTCAATACGTTGTATTTGTACACTGCTCTAATACAAATACATTCAACTTAATGTTTATTTGAGTGTGTTGTTAGAAAAAAATGTACCCCTTTTGATTGGTTACATACACTCTTGTGCACTGTAAGACAGGAATGTGCAGATTTAAATGTGAAGATCTAGAACGATGCAGTTCTATGTATTGTATTGGCACACTGCTAAGACTTGTGCATTATAATCCCTGTTATTTTCCTCATGCCATTAAAAAACAATAAGCAATGCAAGGCAAAAATGTACAGGTTTAAAAGTTCAGAATTTGTTCCTGTTACAAAATCGTATATGTATGTGAGAGTTAAAACCAAGAACAGTTATTCTTTATTGTCTGAGCTCATGGTACAGTCAGTTTAGATTAGATAAGGAAGCCACTTTTACACCGAGCACACGTTTTCTATTCTTGAGCCTGAATCTGGTGCCCAGTTTATTGCTAGTTACTCTTCTGTCAGTACAGCTAACACTGCCCTTCGTGCTTCACAGGATTCTTTAGCCTGAAGGGCAAAACATTCTTCCATATGAAAAAATCTGATATTCTAAACATACTGATGTAAACATACAAATTCTAAACATACAAAATGTTTGTAGTCTAAATGGAAATGTAAAGTGTAAAGTGTGAGAAGTGTAAGTGTCACAGTCGGATGCACTGGAGGTGTGAATCTGGGGCATCTCACCCAATTCTCTCTCATTAGCTTTGTCGTGCCCTGGCAGCATTATAGTGCATCTGGGAGAAGATCACAGCAGTTGGTGGACAGCACTGCTGTGTCTGGAGTGGAGAAAGTGCTGCCATTAGGGGTATGGTACTGTTCATTTAGGGAGGCAAAATGACTCTGTGTGGACACATGCATACTCTACACATTTCGCGTCGTGCCACATGCAGAGATCATGCATTAAATACATTTTCTAAAATCTTGGTGGTTTATTTGGCAAAAGCTTGGCATTTCTGTCTAAGAAATTGAAATCAATGAAAACAAACATGTGAAACCAGCTTGTTGAGATTGCGATATCGATTTATCTTGAGAGATGTCCTTTAAGTTCAGCAGGTTTTAAACACATTTCTCTATTTGCTTGGTAAAGCACATCAGGAATTCCCCCTTAGAAAGAAGTGCTCGAGTTAACCCCCCTTCCCTTAACTTTGTTTATAGCAGAAAAAATTAAAGAAACATAAACTGAGGTCTGCTAGCCCAGTCCTCTTCAGCAGTGGGACAGCAGGAGCTTGCTGAACTGCCTCACGCTGTCTGTCCACAACATGAGACTACCTAAGAGATAAAAAAAACACCAGCAAGGCGCTGTCAGCTCCCAGCTCCCTGTGGATAGAAAACAAACCCAGGAACAGAGTGCTTATGCTTCCGCATGCTCTCCAGGGCTTGCGTAAATGCAGGGGACCTCACTGCTGATTTATTCCCCTGCTGCCACTAAAGGCTGGTTTGAGGAAATCTACAGTTTATAACTGCATCCTGGAATGTTAAATTGTTCCTTATTTTGCAGGACAGATCAATTTGTCTGCTGCTAGCCAGTGGAAAAGTAAATCCTTCTGAATGTGGTTGCTTGTTAGGTGATCATTCTGACAGGTCTGGGAGCTCACTGAAACATGGAGGTGGTATGGTGACAGTGAAAGGAACGTTTGCGTTATACCCATCATGTCCAATTAATTAGCTTTTCTGTGGCAGTATGAAGCCTGTACGCCAAAAAAACTGCTAGATTTCCTTGGATGTCTTAAATAGGTTTTTGCTCACTGAAAAGGGAGATCTAGTTTAACATATAATGTACTAATAATCAGTAATCAGCAGACTATAAACTGTTCACATTCGCATGTTTGCTATTGCTATCGTCAGTAGAATTTTCTTCTTCATATATGACAAATAGCAATGAAAAATTCTGCATAATTTCATTTTCTTACTCACCTGCTGCTCAGAATGAAATATTTACCAAGTTATAATGTAATGCATTGACAGATTATCTCTTTCTCCACTGCAGAATTCTGGAAAAGCAGTATAATTTGGGAGTGATAATGTTAATCCGTGCCGCTGGGTGTTTGAGATGAGAGTGCAGAAGCAGTCTGCCACCTGGCTGATAGATACACTGCGCTGGCTCTCTCTCTCCTCTATCCCCCTCCCCCTGCACCTATTTACCATTCTACTGATGGACTACAGGTAGAACTCTGTGCATCCCTGCGCCTCTGCAGCCCCGCTTTTCCTGTATGGAAGAGACTGGCTTTAACACTAACAAAAGCAAAGCGGTGCTCCAGTAGTCATCCATCCAAGTCGCCAAGGTCTCTTCTGCTTGTCTGGGCTTTGTACAACTTAGCTCACAGTCTGAATTCCTTTGCCTGTCGAAATCCAAAAGCTCCTCATCTGACACTCAGTCTAAGAGTGCATGCAACCCAGACAGCAAACTGTGAACTATTTACTCTGAGGAAAGGCAAGTGAGAATCATCGTAGTTTATCCTGGCAGGGTTGCACCAGCACTTTATTACCACAGTATGAGATGCCACCTTGTTCTCCACACCAACTCCACAGCAGGTCGAAAATAAACATTCGGCCTTAGCTGCACTCTGAACATGGAGTCCCCTAAACTTTCATTTTCCCTGCTGAGCTACATCCTTTTAGGCCGCCTTTGGGTACTTCCAGCATCTTTTAAAGAAAGGAACACCACTGATAGCTGTATTATTCGAGTTGTATAAAGAAAAATCCATGTTCTTGAAGTAATGCTGAAAATAATAACATATTTTTAATCTGAATGATTCAAGAGCAAATTAAAACCAGAGTTGAAGTATTGACTGATATATAGGGTGCATTCATACTTGGCAGATTTGGTTAAAACGAATCCTGATTCACTTCCTCTGTTAGAGCGGTTTGTTAGAGCAAGTGAGAATGCCGGCATCTGAACGAAGACCCCCCTTGAGCAGGTTGGTCTCGGTTCACTTCAGAACAAACACTGGGGCGTTTTGTTTAAAACATGAATGTGAGACAACACAGACGAAAAATGGCTTCGGTACATAGAAAAGATGACTTCTGATGCTGTTTTGATGGAGGCATGTGTTATATTGTCACCACGGAAGTTATGAATTGGTAATTATATAGCAGGTAGTTTCAGTTTTAAGTTGTGGAAACCATGACAGTTCAGGGAGTCTTGTGGCTTACTGTGACCAGACAGATAACACAAGACATAAATAAAACAAACAAGCGCACAAAGAACAAAGAGCAGCATGATTCACAAAGTTGGGTGGACATTATCACATAATTGTACGTCATAAAATCTGTCCAATCAGTTGTATGACTTTTGTTCATAGTTTTTGGTTGCATGGTGGATATGTTAGTATGAACACTAAGTAGTGAACAAGATTTTGCATTCTCTTCGTTTCTTTTTTTCCTGTTTAGAGTTTGCACTGGTCTGATGATTTGTACTTTAATTTTTTCCCCTTTTATTTGCTTGGCAATAGGAAGGCCTCTTTTACGCCTAATGATGTCCCTAACATGCACTACACTAATGGCATCTGGCTGACCTCAGATAGGGAGACAGAGAGAAATGAAAATTTCCTGTCTTCTTCTACCGAGATAGACTTTGGAAATGGACAGCAAAACAGTCTTGCATAATTAAATATACCAAGGTTAACTTGTCGTGGCCCTGTGGACCGGGGGTGTTTAATATGAGGATTGTTTAAGAATGTACAGCATAAAGTACAGAAGCAAGTAAATTGTGTCTTGAATCGATTTTCTGGGTAAATGTTTTTTCACTTAATAAAGCAGTCATGTGGATGGATAATACTGCAGATTAATTTTTGGTTAATGTCGAATTATATCTGAGAGGAGTTTTGTGTGCTTTGGAGAACATAGAAATGTCATTCTTGTTGCCTAAAGTGATACAGTTAGCTAATTAAAAATGAATCATATTCATTAATCTGTAGTACACCTAGCAGAGGGATCACAACCTGTCTACGGGGAATTGTAAATGACTGTATTATGCTGTCATTAGCCCTTCGCTCTTAGTCATTCAAAACACACCTATCTTCGGCTTAGCTTTCATTTACTGTGCTTTTACTTATACCGTGCCACCAAGGCAGGATTTCATTTTTGGCTATGCTCATTTTATTAATGTGCCTTTTTCATCTGGGCTTCAGGTCAACTGTGCCATATTAGTTTAACATGATAATTGAAATATCAACAAGCAGAATGGCAAAATAAAGTTCAGAAGTTCTGAGTTTTGAGTTCAGAGTTTTGTCACAACCGAGTGACTCCATGAGTGCAAGGGCACTTTGTGTTGACTGCTTTCAGACCAGTAAGCTAATAGGCTGTTGAGCTTAATGGGAAGAAACAAGGTAATATCGTTTTCTATTTCAGGATGCCTTTGGGTGGGCTTCTGAGGGCAGGAACACAGTCCCTTTCATTTGAAATGCGGTGAAGAGCCGTGCTTTCAAGATGACTCTCCGCCGTCAGAGATTAATAATTCATCAGCCCGAGCGGACCCAGGAGAACTCCCCGTTGTGTTGTTGATTTCTCCCGACATTGTTATTATGTGCATATGATTGAGGCCCTCTGCGGTCAGGGAGCCAGTGTTTGATTAGCCTATTGGCTAAAGTGGAGTGAGTGAGTGTGCCCTGTGGGCCGCTGAGAAGGAGCAAACTCGCCTGAGCCTGTGAGGCCTTGGACTCCGAGCCGTTCATACAGAGAGGAACCCAGACCGGCAGCGATGGGCTATAAAACTGCGGGGGGTGTTTAGGCCGTAAAAATATGCCATCCGCTATTGCGGTAGATATGGAGACAGGAGGAACCATTGTTCTCAGGAAAGTAGTAGTAAACTTTGGCACATGGAAAGGCTGTTTACAAGTTGTTCTAGAATCGCAAAGCATGTTTTGAGTCACCAAGGTGTTATTTGTTACTTTGTCAAGACCTCCTCAGGTTAAACTTAGGACGGTGGTTTGAGTCGTGGGTTTGTACCACATTAAGGTGTGCTGGGATCGCATACCAACCAAAATATATGACCACTGGCTGATGATGGAAGACTTATCTGGGACAGTGAAAACACAGTGCCAGAGGTGCTTCATCTGACACGCACAAGACTTCTGCAGGCAACTTTTGCAGGGAACTAGGCTGCTAGTTTCTGCTCGTATTAAGAGTTATTCCTGAAGTCTGACCCAAGCAGAGTGTTTACTCTTTTCCTTTTATGCACAAACATTTGGCAGCAAGCTATTTATGTTCCATTAGCAATTTCTGCAGCCTTATTTACTCTGCTGTGATTTATTTAGATTATACGGCTCTAATTCTTTTTTCCTTTCAGAAAATTTTTACGTCAAGGGTGAAGCACCACCACAGGGGTAATTCTAATTACAGTAACCTTTTATGACATCACAAAGGCTTCCATCAGTCCAATTCATTCTCTCATTTATGCCCAAGAGACAGTCAAATTTATATTGTGCTATTCAAACAAGCTGTGCTATTTAAGCACACTGAAACTTATAAGAATACTTTTATTCCACTCTGGGCACTCTGTCTTAAAATAAGGGCTTTTTATTGGTCTTTTCAGCTACTCTATAAACAGATGAATCATCCGAGTCCAGCAGTAAAAGCTCATAGGTATGACCGCAGCAGTATCTGCTTATTACCATGCAGAGAGCTGCAATATGAAGATTTGCTCTATAGAGCAGGCTGGTATTATTCTTCGGAGAGAGTGGCAGCTGCTAAGGATTATTTTGAGTGCATTTGGTTTGTACTCGATGCTACTCTGAGAAATGCGCTCTGGCTTATTTATTCGCTCCATTAATTACAGCTGCTGATAAGTTTCAATGGGATATTATATAACCACTCTAGAGGTAACAGATGCTTTGACAGCGAAGTATTGTGGCAAAGAAGAATCTATACAGTCAATTTAGCTTCGCTGTAGTAAATAAACAGTATTTTAGCCTGATGTGTTTTGGGTAGCATTATGCGTCGCTGTGTGCTTCTTCTTTGTATAGCAGAAGTATGCCCCATTTAGCCGTAAGCAAAATGCTTTGTTAATTACATATATTTTTCACTTGTTGTGGAGCGTGCCTTACGGAGCTCAAGAACTGGCCCGTAGCTATGTAATACTAGAAAAAATATGGTTGCTTGGCTGAGGAGGGTTTCATGATGTGCATTATTAATGGAGTGGTAAATTAGTGTGGAGTGCTCAGCTGCCCTCGTCTTCAGAGTGGAGTGGAGTGGAGCAAAGCAGAAAGCGCCACCGACAAACACAGGACCTCTGTAAATAGCACACAGTAAGCCAGCAGATGCACACGTTCAAGCATTAGGTTCCCCGAGATCATCATTAAAGCCAACATTTGCATTTAAATGAAATATGAAGTCCACAGGGGTACTGGGAGTTTTTTTTAAGTACACAGCGCAATGAAGAGGCTCGTTTTAGGGGAACAACTTTCTGGCTGCGTTCATTACATTCTCCATTACTCTACGAACGCAGCAGGCCCGTACCTGGCGAGTTTTGATGAAGCTCATGGTGCCTGCAGAGCCTCAGGTGAGCTCATCGACAGAAAGCCACTACAGATTGAGTAGCAGCCTCCACTGTTAATTCCATCTGCCTGCTAGAAACAACTGACTCAGCAAGCCCGTTTTATTGAGACGGAGAAACGTTTTTAGAGGCGCTCTCAGGTTTCAGTGGGTGGCTGAGCTGGCGCCTGAACTCATGGATCCCCCACCTTTCCAGTCAGGAAGATTGAGTTTACCTTGAAGAGTAATGTATAGTAATAGAGTATTTCTTGACTTCCTCTTCTCAGAAAAATGTCCGCACGAGTCACAACTGCTCTTATCAACTGCTTTACTTATCGACAGACCTTCCCCTTCCTTTGCTGTCTTATTTATCTTTATTTATAGAGAAGAGAACAGCCTTTAATCTGGATGTAATGAATAAAACATCTAAAGTTATCCACTTGAAGCTGACAGTTTAGACAGAGAATGTGGTGTTTCAAACCTCTGGACTCTTTGCTGGAGGAAATTGAGATAGAGAGTGTTCGCCATCTCAGCGATCCTCATCCATGTCTTATACATAGGCCATCGATCATAAAATGGAAATCATGGACAATGATAGTCTGTTCCTGTCTCGAGTAACAGTGGTCAGGATATTTTTCAGAATGACTCCATAAATGGTGAGAGTGCTTGGTATGTGCTCTTCACAGGGCTTAAGGCTATTTGAAAAATATCTAATAACCAGTATTGTGATTGCGACTGAAATGGTGATTTTTGGTCCAGCCATATATGTTCAAATGCAGGGTCATTGAAGTAAATTACGTATTTGAAAAACAGGTTGCACTACACTAACTGGTTTTTACACTGAGCTCATTAGTCGCCAAATATTTGCACTTCTCCTTTGGCCCACACACACACAAAGAGACCAAAAACATGACCAGACAGAAAAACATTAATTATAAAAGTAAGAACTGCTAATGTTACTTTGTGCTTACGATAACTTAAGGTACTTAATTAACTTAGTAAAAACACTAACTATTGTGTGCTCAATATTTAAGCCGCTTAACTTCCTGGTTGCTGGAGCCTATTACAGCGCTTACTGGGCAGAAGGCACGAAACACCCTGAATGGGTCGCAAGTCCATCACAGGATTTCACAGCATGTTATGAGGTTTTATAATCATGATGTAGATTGAAACTTAAAGCTCCTAACATGAAGCTTAAATTCGTAGTCAGACTCTTTAATGCCTCAGTTGTGGTCAGATATACTGCACATTTTGTTGTGAGAAAATATGTAAAGATGAACAAGTACAGGTACCTGGCTACAGGTATTCAGTTTCATGTGGTTCATTTGTAAAAACATAACTGTACACATCATTCCATTCATCAATCTATCAAAAGATATTCATCAAAAGATAATTAGTCCTCTTTAGTTGGATTTAGTCTGACAAAATATGTGAAATGATGAATAAAAATAATAACTGTAATAACTGTTTTTAGTGGCAGTGTCAATGAGTGCTGCATATGGGTCAACAGTGTAATATGTATTGTGAAACTATTGTGACATGATATTTTTGCTATGTTGCCCGCCACTGGGTTGTTACTAGCTTACACATTACTTATTAATGGTGCAAACAAATTAAGTAAAAGGAGACTTTGAACTAACTTGTGTTTACTAAAGATTTGGGCACATGGGTTGTTTTGGTTGGCTCAGTATTATTAGGTTAAATGTATCCACTTAAAGCTTTACGGTGTTGATAATGTAGGCTATAATTGGAATTGCAGTTTGAAAATTGCAGTTTCAATATAAAAACAATTCATCTTTCAGATTTTTGCAAGTACATGATTACCTCCCTTCAAGTGCCTTCAAATGTAGAAGCAACTGGATTAGATTGTATGGGGTCCGCTGCTATCGAGGACTATATTGCCTACAGTCTTTGGAATGTTTCTGAAGATTTTAAGTGATTTATTTATTACTTGCTATGATGCAGGGGCAGCAAGTCTCTCATGGGCCAAACACATTAAGCAAGACTTCATATCTCATAAACATCAAGTTTATTAAATTCACTCTGAATTGTAGGCAGGCTTTTGCAGTTACTTAGAAACAAGCCGGTCAAGAAGGAGGGATGATTGGAGCGAGGCAGAATTGTGACTGTGTTCCTCGATAGTGGTGTTGAGAATAATAGAAGTGGACAGACTGCTTTGTACGTGGTGTTTATTGTTTCTTAGGGTATGCTTTCTCTTGTTATATCATTTCAGGCTTGAGGCACTCTGTGCCTTGCCATGTCCTACTATTATGGGACTTTTGTTTCAGGACAGACTCTGACCACTCTGGTGTTGAACAAGGATTGTTGAACTGATATAACATGGTTGCTGAATGCGTATATGTGTTACTGTGTGTGTGTGTGTGTGTGTGTGTGTGTGTGTGTGTGTGTGTGTGTGTGTACGTCACATTTAAGAGTGTCTGGAGGCCATCTGGAAGAAGTCCACCTTGTCTGGAGTCTCCGGACTCCCTGCTGGTGGGCTGCTGCAGGAATTCTCTCCCTTGAGTGGTTCGGGAATGATGAGAATCCTACTGGTGCAGACATGCAGGAAACTTCATCTCCTCTCTCTCATTGAATTGTGCCAGCACTGAGCAGGCATCTGAATTAAAGCTTTGCCATTTGCTATTGTGCCAGTGTGGATTTATGTGCTTCTATGCTGACCTAAACATTTATTGAGGTTGCACATTTTTTGGCTTCATATCTAAATGAAAATATGGGGGGGCATTTCATATGAGGAGGAGCTGCAGAGCTCTCTGTCCTAGGGCGAATCAGGCAGCTGTCCCACTATGTGCCTGCCCTCGGGCTCGAGTAAAATCGCGGTATTCATTTTTAAAACAGCAGTCAGAGACCTTCAGTTGATTTTAGTTTATTCATTTGAATTCACAGACATTGGTATCAGACATAGAAGAAAATATGAATTTTTATTCAGAATGTAAACACATTGATTTTTATCTGTGTGGTTTGCTGCTCAAGGGGCCACACGGGGCCCCAACCTAATAGTCAGGCAGCACCATAAAATGACATGACATGGTGCCATAAAGGACCTTGATCATTCAGTTCCCTTCATAGTATTCACAAAGTATACCTGAATTTTTATCCTGGAGATTGTCCCCAGCATTGACTGTCACAGTGTAATTTGGTTTTGAGTACAGCTATTAAGCTGTTGCATAAGCTGTAAATGCACTGTTGGTGTTCTTGAACTTCAGCGAGCAGTTTGCAATCAGCCTGGAAATGTACCTACTTTAAGCTATGCACCCCATGCTGCTTCTCTCCGTGAGCGAACATTGTTTGTTTAGGGCATGACATAAGCTCTTTTCTTAAGTGAGATTTTGGTTACAGAGCAGGAGCACACTTGTGTGTTGCTGCAAGAAGGCTGCTTCACTGATGGCCTTTAACCTCTCACAAGTATTAGTCATTGCATTTCATTATTCCTTTCTTTAATATGACAGGCTCATTCAGCATTTGCAGGAAATCTTTTTTTCTTTCTGTGTGCTCGCTGTTCAGTGTCATGCTTTAGTTAATATAACACATACATCATTTAGTGGCAAAATACATTTCCTTCCATTCAAGCCTGTAATTCGGGAGACAGTCTTTTGTGTGATGTGTAAATGAGGAAATCTTTCAAAAAGCAAATTAAGGACCTGTCGTGTTGTGTTTTAGGTCGGTAATGTGTTAAAATAGATGCTCTGTGTGCTATCCACTCTGTCACAGTAACCTCAGGCCGTCCTTGCCTCACATTAACCCCCATCTGTCCTTGCTTTACAGAGACGCTGTGCTTCTATGGGTACATGAATCTGAGTTCCACTGGCCAGATGCCTGTGATGGAGGAAGTCGATTCCAGTGAGAGGTTAGAATGCCATTATTTGTTAGTTTCTAACTGTGCAAAAGTCAGCCACACTTAAATGATTTGATTTTAAGGGTTAAATCGGCCATTGAGTATTCATTTTTCCAGGTGATGGTTCTCAGGAGATTATGTATTACATATCATGCAAGAACTGACAAACCACCAAAACTCATTAGATAAACAGCACTTAAAGCTTTTATCTTTGAGAAAATCAGGCTCCACTCAGCATCATGCAGGATGTGACCTGTCAAAAAGCCACTACTGAGAAAAAGAAATAGACAAGAAAGGTTGAAATCTGTGTCATATCAGTGATTTAATGGACTGATGAGTCTAAATTTGTAATTGTGATTACTTGGATTGTGAGAAGCAGAAAATGTAAATGCTGCGATCGCACGTTTGCATTAAAAGAAACGTCATTCCTCATGACTGCAGCATGAAGCCACGCAAACGTTACCATGGTGACAGAGTTACCGGCGACAATGGAAGATTATCAGAGGAGAGCTTTAGTGGTGTCGAGTGTTTATTTCGGTGGAAGAAAACAGGAGGAGCTCTGGACTTATTTTTGTTATTTTTTTAGTACTGGGTTCACCTGGAATTCAACAAGTTGTAAATCAATATCAGGTGGCATGGCAAAAAATGTAACTGTTGAAATTGAAACTGAACTATGGAATTGCAGAGTTGAGGTTTTTTTGTGGCTCCTTTTAAAACAACGGAATGTCCAATTTGTTGTCATCAATCTACTGCAAACGTGAACGTAGACCAAAATTTGGAGATGTGAAAAAATATCCCTGAGCCTTTCTTTGACTGAAAAGCAACACTGGACACACCAAATGCTGAGAAAATGGTGTTACAGGATTATATGTAACTGTATTTCATTTTATATATATATATATATATATATATATATA
>CM067485.1:8702667-8735712 GCA_034552555.1 Semaprochilodus insignis
ATATATATATATATATATATATATATACATAGCTGTGATTTGATTTGGCATGGACTGGACAAGTTTCTGGAGCTTTGTAGGTGACATCAATGTTCAGCCACTCTTGCATCACAGTTGGACCAGATTTGGCGGAGGCCTTACCTGACTCAATTCTGAGGAGAATTTCCTGTGGGCTGGGATTTAATAGACCCGTAGACTAGAAGCTGGTAGACCCGCTTCCATATACCTGCAAATTCAGCTGCTTCCTTAACACTATGCACTCACTCGTTTTTGCCAATTATTAACTTATTTTTCCCTAAACAAGTGCAGCCTTTGACTTTTGCACAGCACATTTTGCCATATATCTGAGTATAAGACCACTGGGCAACTACAGTATGTCCTTATTGCAAAATTCATTTGATGAGTTACAGTACACGCCCCGTTTCAGACCTTTACACATGTTCATTATCTTTGACATGAATGTGATATACTCCTGTGTGCTTATCTGAGTGACTCGTTAAGTTGAAACTATCCCCGGATGGGGCGGAGATATGTCAGAGCTGTGTTTTCTGTGGATGTAAAAGATTGTGAGAAAGTAATTTGGGCATGAACTCTGATTGCACCGAGAATCACTCAAGGGCAGTGGCAGCTCAATTGATCAGCAATGCAGAGGAAACATGGCCTTCCTCTCCTTGCATCAGGTTTACCTCCTCACGTATCAACTTACCTTTCGTCCAAATTCTCTTAGCGGATCCTGTGACAATCCCAGCGCTCTGTTGCATTCAACGCACAATAAAAGGCAGATAAAAATAGCAGCGAAGAGCCACAAAAGTGACCTTTAACGATTATTATACTTGGATTGACTTTAAGCCCTTTCCACGTTGTTGTCTAGTCTAGTGCTGTCACCTAGACCGCCTTTGTCCTCAAAGCGCCACTGCTGTTGTTGTTATGGTAGTGATGGTTAGCGCTTGAGAAATTAAAGGTGTGGATAGTGAAAGGACATGTTCGTTCAGGTATTGTGGTGTACGTGGTCCCCAGTGAAAGCAGAATAGCTCAGGCAGCTGTCCAGTTCGTTATGAATGAGTATTCTAGCTTGTCTAACAATGCTGTCAAAATCCCCATTGATAAAATGCAGGCACCCTGGGCTCAGCTCATGATTATCATCTCACACAGCTCCACCAGTCTGCAGTTTGGGATGCACTTTTTTTTCTCTTATCCAGACGTTCCCATTCAAACCTCTGAGCATGACTTATAGCAACACGGCATGATATCACTGCAAACCACATGTTCTCCTCCTTCTGTCAGTCTCCTCTCCTCTCCATGCTTTATCAAGAGAGACTCGCTGCTCTCTCTCAGGAATACAGTAGTATCCTCCCTGCTTGTGCTGCTTCTGCTTCCTATGGTGAATCCTAAATATGGCACCCCCCCCCCTTCTTTACAGGAATTTAGAATGGGATTGTGCTAAAGAGGGAAATCAGCTGAGCTGAGAGTTGGCTTAGTAAACACTTAATATATAGATATGCTCACATGCTATTGCACTTTAATCAAAGATGCACTTACAATCTGTTCACATCTAAAGTTCTTTGATATGCCTTATGGGGTTTTGAGCTGAAGATAAAACTGCCCGTTCGTTTGAGATATACTGATCTGAGGCATACAGTGATGCAGTCTAGGGCTTAACCAAGGTGGTAAATCCTGGTGTGGTGGATGAGGTCTGAGCTGCTGCTGGGGGAAAATCTGCTCATTGAAATGAGGATAAAGGAGGAAGAGGAGTCTATTGATCTCTCTTTCCGTCTGTGTCTGCTGGAATGTGTACAGACGTGCTATTTTTGACACTTCAAGCCCTGCAGATTTCTGCCAAAGCAACTTGTGAAATGCCTTGCCTCACAGGCCACTATGGTTTAACCTTAACCGGACATTACTGCTGTCTCTTGATTATATTAGTAATCGGGTCATTTATAAATATTTGGCTATTGTTTGAGTAATTAGAGTTTTTAGAAAAAGACATTACCTAAAGAAAAACAAATACAGGATGCAGTTGGATACAGTTAGAAAGCCCTCAAGACTTCAAAATGTTTGTGTTAGTCAGTGTTCTTTCGACTTGATAATAAATTAATTTGTGATAAAATGCAATATATGCTTTATATATGCTTTATATATGCTATATAAGTCTTTTTATTTTACTTCCATTAAGTAAAAGTTGTTTATTTGTGGCTTCTGAAAAAGGCTGAAACCTTTATACTGTATAGGTCATGTCACTGTATATACTTATACTATAACTTAATACTGTATTATTTTTCAGTGTTTGGTATGTCTGTGCTTTGCCTGTATTGCAGCTTCTATTCTATTCAGGAGACTTGCTTTCTGTTATTTAAGGAAATCTGCAGGAATAATTTTCCATAATTCCAAAGTTCAGTCTTAGCCGTTGGTTGCTGCTTGTCCTGATTCAGATAATCACAATTACAACTTAGACTCACAGGTCCATAAAACCTTACTCCACATCTCAGGTGTCCAGTTTTGGTATTCTAGAGCAAATATTTGTTTATTTATTTTTGGTCTATTTTCTTTTTTCAGTTATGTGTCTGATGGTGACTGTTTTGCTGGTCTACCAGGTCTTCACCATGATTTTCTCCTTTTTTATAATTTTAAGACCTTCTGTTCCTCTGCTGATTTTCAGTTAAAAAATAAGTGAATTATCTCATATCTATTCTTTTTAGGATCATTTCCTGACAACTTGAATAGCATAATGCCTGTTCTGAAGGGCATTTAAATAAATGAAGGCAGGCAGCGATGGTAAATTTTAATCAAGTTATTTATTTTTAATTGAGTAATTGTGGCAGTTAAATAGCCACAGTTTTCCCAGGTTTAATTCTGCTCTTCCTGGTCTTTGAACCTTCTGTAGTTCACATCTTGAATCTCGGTGTAATTAATAAAGGGCTGTTGCAACTGTGTGTGTCTGTGTGTGCTGAGATGGCAGGAAAGGCAGCCTCTGGTCCACCTGCCTGTGAGTTGGATGTTCTCCAGCTTTTGCTTGCTTCTGACTCAGGGCAAGCCTCTGGAGATCAGTAGTCCCTGTGATGGCCAGACGTGGGATACGCTTAAAAAGATTACTCTCTGAACCTTCTCTATAGCAGTACATCCTCTTATGTCCTTTAATATGCTTTATCCTTCACTTGTCTTTCTCGTAATGATATAAACGCAGCTAAAGTGGATCAGGTTATTTGAAAGTGGGCTTATTTGAATTAGGTTTGCTCTCGGCGTGCTGTTGTATGAGCTCTGGGTAGTTCGATACAGAGTTTACTAATAGCAAACACATGTTGTAACTTTCTTATAGCTCATATGTGGGAGGGTCACAGCTTTTATCAGCAGCTGATTAGTAGAAGAACATTACTGGTCGGAGAATCAGTAGCTGAAGACAGCTTGTCCCAACGCCTTGATGTTTCCAGGCAACAGAGGCCTATCTCATATCAGCAGCCACAGTGCAACAGTGTTATCATTCTTAAATGATAACAGGATGAAAATTAGGAAGTTTGACTATCTCAAACTGCAGATATTCATAGTGACACAGTGAAACTTGCTCTCATAATGAGTGGAACGTCAGGGCTACTGTATGCCATTAAATGCCATCCCCAGTAAGATGATTCCTTGTATGCTGATAAAAGTGGTTACCGGAAGCATCATGACTGCTACAGGAGAGGTTTATTGATACTAATGACTAAATATGTTGTCAAAAGATTTATGGTTATGTAAAGAGTATATGATCGTAGATAATGCTTGCTCCCCTACTGTATATGTGTATGTCATGTACACGTATAGAGTGTATATGTGAAATAAATACCACATTCTCATATACACATACATTTATTTCTTGAATGACATTAACATGTGTGCGCATGGGCGTCTTGATGATAATAGCAGCTGCTAATGGCCTTGAACCAGTCAGAAATTCTCATTTAGACCCATGCCAATCATCCACTGCAACCTCATAGTGATTTCGATTCACCCTAAAAGACCCCTTTGTTATCTGGGACAGAGGAGTCATATGTGGCTTCAGAGTATCCAGGCAACCCAATCCATCCCCAGGTGCAAGTTATTATCAGATTTCCCATTAATTATCATCAATCTGTGGAGCAGGATGAGGCAGATACGTGATTGATAATTGTCAGGAAATGGATTTGTCAATCTGGGGCCACTGGATGAGACTGAAGAAGTTCAATTGAATTGACCCGCCATATTTCATTTCACTGAGGCTGCTGAGCGTTCATGCACAAATGAAACTGGGAGAATTATGAGGCGCCTTAGGTATGTGGGAACCAGTCCGAGTATTTCCTTGCTTTGCTGAAGGTGAAACTCACTTCCTGTCTGTTCTTGTTTTTGTCTGACATGCTTCCCTGTGTTTGTTTCTACAATAAAACAAGGAATTAAATTCAGGAATTCAGGAGATCAGCACACAGCTCCAGCACCATGTGGAAACCACAAATTTAATTGTCTGATGTATACACTTCAACCTTATCAATATTAATCAGGTTTATTGATAGGGATACTTGGACCTTGCCTCATTCATTTGTTTAGAATTATTTGGGAATTATTTAGAGCACCACAAAATTCCATTTCTCGCAACACTTGATTTGGTTATTTTGCTTTGGTTATTTTTAGGTTATTAGATTACTGTTAGGAACGTTTTTAATATATTTAGAAACTGTAGGAGTTATTTACCCAGTGAAGTGATATATACAACAAAAACAATACACAATATATTTTAACACTTGAAAGTTCTCTTTGATTTTTATTTTGGCCAGAAAACAAACCTCTAATATTGCAAAATTGTTGCAGTTGGATCATCACATTCATTTTAAAGAATCCAGATAAATCAGTACATGTTTTACTAGGGCATTCTGTGCCTTCATTCATTATCCAAAATGCACCACACTGGTGTGCTGTCATCCACTTTTTGTACTTCATTGCAGTTTAATGTTTACTTGTCATGTGGTTTTGTCACAGTCAATGTTTTAGATTAATGCGGTGAAAGCTTCACATCAAGTTTAGTATGCTAAGTGTACAAGTCTGAGAATGTGGGAAGATATAGCAGAGGGACAGGAAGTCGGTTCATCTCATAATTCAAAGTACTGGTCCCTGGCACTAGGGGTGGGTGATATGGCAAAAATATTTTATCTCAATACTTTTTCAAGACATTTTCATGACATACAATATGCATCATAATATTTTGTTTTTCTGAGCTTTAATTTAAGTTGGATCATACAAAATCAGCCAAGCCACATATAAAAATGTAATAATAATAATATTAATATATTATATAATAATAATAAAACACACAACTACAATGATTTTTCAATACTTTTTAAGCTGCACTGCAATAGGTCCTAATGAGTGGGTCTAATTAAGCTTACTTAAGGAAACATGTATTTGACGATATTATGACAATGTTATGTTCAGGATCAAGTGTATTGTGGCATAATTATTCACAATAATGGTCAAATATCATTATATTGCATTTTATTTCTAGTATTCTGAAAAATCAGATGAATGGCTTAGTCATTCCCTCTTGATAAATACAGAATATATAACTGCAAAACACCTGTAGTTTTAAATGATTAAAAAAAACATTTTAACAATTTTGCACCCCCAGCTCAAATGGCATACATTTCCTCGTGTCTTAAGTATGCACTGAGATGACATACTCACTATATCATGAACTCTCCTCTCACTTTGGGCCCAAAGCTCACTGACATAAATAGACTTTCTAATGCACCATTTTAGGCCTGTCCACTGAGAGATGAAGATTGCACGAGTTACCAGAGTGGAACGCTGTGGATAATTGCTTTACCATTGTGATTTCCTTTCTGCTATATGTCTGGGTTCTTGTTGATTTTGGTTGGCTCATGCCTAATTGCCAAAAGGAAATTCACACTAGCCACAATGTTTTGGATCCTGATTTTGCACATCCTGCTGTCTGTGTGAGTAATTGAGGTAAAATATCGGGATGACTTCTCGCACATTCTTTTTTCTTTACGAGACCGAGCCCACAGTCTCTAAACATTTTGTTGGTCTACTGAGCATTAGCACTTTTGCCGTAATGCACAACATGGCTCTATCCAGTTGAGTTTTATCACTCAAGTAATTTCATCACATTCTTTCCTAGACTGTCAGACCTTAAAACTGAGCAAATTAAAATGCATTATGCATTTGAAGTTTTAATATGGAGTGAATAAAACATTGGAGTGCATAATTTACTGAAATCTCCATATGACCGTTTCGGTGAAGCAGTTGATTCAAATTACTGACACGTTTCACACGGTTGTGTTTTGATGTGTTGAAGGAAAGTTTCTGGCTGATTATGAATTATGTAATCTGTTCCACAGTTAAAAACAAGAATCGCAAATGGACACCTGTGTAATAATAAATAGTCCACTGATTCCCTTTAAATGCATACGGTGCCCTTTGCTCCCTAATCAGCACATTTGTTCTCCTTGAGTATGCAGTTAAGCCAGAAAGTTGAGATGCAAATTTTAATAGAGAAAAATTAATGATAATAAAGGACCTCAGTTCAGGCTAAGATTGTCAACAGCTAGACAATATGGTGATTTTGCAGTAATTGAGGTCAAGTTTAATCTCACCTTAAGTTGGAAACAATTCAATTATGGCAAGGAGGATCGCAGTAAGATGCCAAAGCTGTCTGGGGCAGATTGCCAGGATAGACGATCCACCGTACACAGTTATTTAGTATATTCAATGTTAGTCTGCTCTCTATCACTTCATCAACAACTTGAGCATGAAATTTTATGTGCAAACTCACACCACTGCTGCTACCGCTGAGTATAATGACTTGTCCTTAAAAGGAAAATTTATTTAGTTATAGCCAAACTTTTAAGGTCTGTATATTTGGGCATTCCTTAAGGGGAATTTCCTACTAATTGTTCAGCATTTGTGCAAAATTCCATGTAATACAGATGCAAGTACCATTATCCTGAGAGGTTTGGTGTGAAATGGTTCAGTATAGAGAAACAGACTTGTATTTCTTTGTGGTGGTAATAGGAACCAGAAAAATAGGTATTCTTTGAGGGCTACTTTGCCCTTAGAGGTCTGCATATCTACCCCTCGGCCATAAATGTATTTAATAAAAAGGTATTTTAGTGCTGACTAACTAACATGAAGTAATGCATTAGTTAACATCAAGTAAAACATTAACAATGGTTACAGTGCTTACCTAATCTTAAGTAAACATATAACAACTACATGTTTACATGTTGAGTAAACATATAACAGTTGTTACATGTTTACTTAACATCAGTTAGTCAATACTAATGTAAAGTGTTTCCAAAAAAATGTATGTTTTGAGCCAAAACCCTGAAGTCATGAGATATCTTTCTGAGAAGCATCTTTCAGAGGCATTAGTCAAACTTTCTTTGGACGTCTGGTTCCTATCACCACCACTCTGACACTCAACAGTCTGAGCTCTGCCTCCCAAAAAAGATTTAAAACTGTTTAATTATTTATTGACAACAAGCTGTTTTACTTGGGGCTTTTCAGATTAAATCACTGTCTGAAGGCTGATAATTAGTGATGTGAGTGAACTGATGATAAACATGTCACTCACAGAAGCCTGAACAGCATGCGCCGTGCTCACCTTTCAGCTGAGCAGTAAGCAGTAGGACCTTTCAGTCAGTTCTTGCACCGACAAAGAAAAATAAGCAGGGCTAGAATGTCATGCACTCTCTCGGCTCAGTACGCTCTCAGCTTTCTCAGTGACCCTAATTACATCATGTTACAGGTAGACCACCTTGCTCCAAATAAAGGATCAAGTCAAAATGCCTGCATCTGACTGACTACAGATGTAAGTTCTCAGCTATTCATAACCTTTTCATTAGCCTTTTAAAATCACAGTATGATCATTTACTGTTGGTACACAGGCTACTGTGAGCTTTAGCCACAGATATGAACAAATATTTTGTCTTCAGGTAGAGGAGAGTATGAAGTTAGAGGCTGTTAAGTCAGCATTGTGAAGTACTGTCAGCACTTTTATAGTATATGTAGCATTAATCATTTACTCAGTTGGAGGTAAGGTAAAGACTGAACGTGGAGAAGCAGCATTTAGCCAGTGTGCTGCTCTTAAGTGGAACCATTTGATAGAGAGCTTTAGAACAGCCCTGATACTTATAGTGCTTGGGCAGAAAATGTTTCTTTTTGATCAGGTTTTCAGCTCAGTTTAAAACACTGGTAACTCTGTTGTTCTTCCCTGTAAAGACACTTCACCATCCTAATTGTCCTAATTGAATTTTTAAATTAATGTTAAATTTCTCTATAAAATCTATTTTATAACAGTGTTTTAATCATGTGTTTTATTTCCGTTCTTCGACTTCATTTAAATTTTCATTTGTATTACCTTTGTTGTTTTCTCCTTTGTAGAAGTGTGTTAAATAAAGGGTGCTTTATATTTAAATTTTCTCTGCTTTAATGAGAATAAGAATCGGTTTCTCCTGGCCTCGGCTGGATTTCATGTGGTGTCTGAATAGTTGGTTCACATGCTGAGACCTGGGAGAGGAAAGCATCATAATCACTGTCTGTGACATTCCTTTTTGAGATGAACGACTAATTCAATTTTCATCCTCTGACAGCAGTTGTTTTCTTGGCTGGCTTATTATGTAAATAGACAGTAGAGACTGTTAGAAGACATTATGCTCAATGGTCCTTAGAATACTCTGAATATGTAAATAGCCCCTTTTTCAATAAAAAAAAAACCTTTTCCAACTGGTCATTGATTTGTATGACATGAAGAATTAATTTTACTCAAAAACTTGTACACTTGTTTTCCCAGGAAGTTTTCTCTTCTCTGTTTTGAATACCTTTTTATTTGGATTTACAACAATTACAGATACATACATGTATGTAGCAAAAATAAGGCACAGAGGGCACAGACATTAGACCCACCCCACAAATAAATAAGACCCTGCACAAACCAAATATCATTTGTCCAGTTATTCACAGTAGTTGGAGTTGCATTATGGATGTTAGATGGAGACCATTCCAGGATTATGTCCAAGAAGTACTGTAGCCATATTTTCCTCAACAGTATGCTCCATCCAAGTAGGCTCATCATTTTGCTTCAGAATTGCTTTTATAGAAACAGTCAAACCTGCCATGAGAATCTTTCTTTTTAGGACATTCACAATGACTCATCCCATAATGAAGATCCGGACACATTGGTTAGAGTATAAAACAAATTCAGTCAGAAATTCTAAATGGTCTAGTCTATTAAAAGTTATGCAAAATAGAAGAGGAATTGACGGGAAGGCCTACATATCCATGCACTTGTACATTTTGAACCTGACATGACTAAAAGAAAAGCTGCTAAGTGATTAAAATGAGAATTGAGTGTTCTTTCCAGTGCGACTGGTGCCAAGCTGTTTTGTGGCACATCCAACAATGGAGCTGGTGTACTAGCTGACCTGAGGGCAGATCACTTAGAGCTTTGATTGAGCCGCTGTGTGCTGATTGCACCCCCAGTTCAATTACACACTCGAGGTCAAAGGTTTCACCCGTCATCACACACACACACACACACACACACACACACGACTGTGCCTGTCGAGGACGGAGCGACCCTCCTCAGACATCAGGCCCGTCTCTCTGTGAGTTCTCGGCCTCTCATCCTACTTGTGGCCGCCATCCGAGTGGAGTGGAATGTGAAAGAAGAGATTCAGTTTACTGAAACTTTTAATTGGACTTTTTACTTCGGCCACATCATAATGGGAAAATAGTGCGTTAAGTCAGTTTGAATTGTGATGAGTTTGTGTATATTTTTGCTACACTGAAACTGTTTACTCTGGAAGGGGTTAGTGTGGTACAGTGTTGAAGAGAGAACAGAAACGTTCTGCCCACAGCTTTGTGGGTAGAGTCTGTGGTTTCCGGTTCTGTTTGTTCAAGGTCAGTTGTTGCTTTATTTGTAAGTCGTGTGTCAACCGTGAGTCAAGCTGTGTGCTCATTATCCCTGATAAGTGTTTTCTGTCCTCTACACAGTCAGCAAGCTCAGGTTTACGCTACTTACATTCAGTTCGTGCTGAGGATCAAAGAAAACCCAATATGTGCAAGTCATCACAAGTTCTTTGATATTTAGATGTGAAACAAGTGTTGTGGGCAAGTATTTCAGTCAGTCAATTTGATGCATAACAACAGCTCTGTAGTGGCACTATTAAATATGTATTTCTTTGAAACTGGCATGCAGAGACTGCAGCGCCATGCGAGATAATGCCTTGCCTTCAAACAGCTCTGAAGTATTGTAGCACATGCACAACTGACATTCTATATATTGTGATACTGTAAGCAAGGTTATATCCTGTGCTTTTAAATCTAATTTTAGGAAAACTGTTCTTTTATAAAAAACTAGTCAGCAAGGTTTGCCTTGTGTAGTAATAGTGCGGTGTGCCTGAATGCTACTTGTTTAAGATTGAGTGGAAGAGTCTGATGGCTGAAGATTATAACATTACCATTGTCAGGGGTTTCAACACAACACCCAAATGAACACTGATCTTTGCTTTTATACTATGTATTAAAAATCAATACAAAACATTATATTGCTATACTATTACTGTACTCAAGTGTGCTAGTCTTTTCTTACACCCCATCTTTGATGTACAATACTTCACAAAAGCCAAAACTACCCTTCTTTGATTGAATTTCCAGTCAAAAGGCAAATTTATTAATTTTTAGTTATTAGTTTTTTAGCATTTGGAAGCAAAAGAAAATATATAAGACATGGATATTTTCCACAGCTCCAAAGTTTGGTCTTGAAAGTTGCTTTTTTTTCAATATCCAAGTAATTTCAAATTTATTAGATGATGTTGAGGTCTGGAACCTGGGTGGGCAGTTTATTGAACACCAGCAGCTTCTTGGCTTGATTTGCAGTTTTCCTTTTATTTGCCTGCTTCCTTTTCTCAGTAACAGCTTTTTTTGTCCACTATATATCTTTTTGGGCACCTAGTGTTGAGTTGTCTTCTCACAATGGAAGGATGGAGAGAAACAAATGTGGATGTTTGCAGATCTGAAGCCAAAGTGGAGCCTGATTTTCTCCTCCCTTTCTGTTCTTCTGAAAATGACAGCTCTGGAGTTCTAACAGGTTAGGTTATGGAGGTTAGGAGTTAATAATTTTGTTAGGAGAACCGCTTTTTTGAGCTCCGGCTTTAAATATTTTCACTTATTTTAATTTGTCTTTGCCCTTCCTTGTGCAAGTAGATTATCTTGTATTTAATCTCCTCAGAAATATATCATGAAAATTGATCACTTGCAGCTAAATGAAGGTCTCTGACTAGACTGTACAAGAATCCAGACTCGGCTGGAGGTGCTTTATCTTAACGGAGTATGAAATGTAAACGTTCCAGACGTTATTGTAAATCGCTACAGTTGTCAAACACTCAAAAAGGGAGGCACACTGTATGAGTGAGAGAGATGTGTCTCACCTACATTGAGTTAAATCCATGAAAGAAAATTAGCCTGCTTTTCTGGCCGCACTGTGTGTTCGCCACGCTGCTATTCTTGGCTGGTGCCGCACAGAGATGTTACCATGGGAATCCAAGAAACAGAAGCCATTTCATAAGTGCAACTTTTAACATCTAGTCCAAAAATGTTTAGACTGTCCATGATTACTCGTAACTTGCTGGAATCTCAAGCTAAGCAACCCGTTAGTAGTTAGTATTAATGGGGTGTATTTATTTGCTCTTTCATCATTCATATTTCTGCTGAACCATGAAATGTCCATCACCTCATGACAACGTTCTCTCTAATCGGTCATTAGTCTGTGCCATGCTATTGATTGCTGTAGTATAAGTCCTTACCATCTCTCTGTTACCACAGCAACGGCATGGCGAAGAGGGTTGCTCTCATCAGCTTCCTGTCGCTGGTCATGCTCATGAGCGTCCTGGGAAACCTGCTGGTCATGGTGGCCGTCTGCAAGGACCGGCAGCTCAGGTCAGAGTCACGCCTCTCTCTTATCCTCTCTCCCTCTTTCTCTCTCTGTCCAGTGCCTACGTCACTGCCGTCATATCAGAACCTCATAACACTTTCTACATTATTTGAAAACAGCAGCTGCCCTTTACATATACTCTCAGCAGTTCTTTGTAAATAATCCAATAGAAATGGTCTAAAATGACTCATTACTTTAAAGGTAGAATGAGTTTCTTTTCTGAAGGTGCCATTTCATTTACAGTGCCAATGATCAGTCAGTATTTATTTGTATAGCGCTTTTGTCGTATAGCTAATGTTGTCTCGAAGCAGCTTCACAGAAAAGCAGTTCATATGAAGTGATGTAGGTCCACAATGATATCATGGTCAGTTTGTTTCTCAGAGGAGAGCTTATTTTTTATTACAGTAGGTGTTGTAAACGAGCTGAGACATCTAAATATTGCTTCTTTACTTTAAAAACGCAGCTACATTCTCCACCTTTCCCATCCCAAAGCTGCCTGTTTGGTAACTACAAAGCATAGCAGCCCATAGTAAAACTAAAATGAAGTTTTATTAAATACTGTTTCCATTTTTTTCTGAAGAGCGGAGGATTGACCATGATTTAGAACTGGTGTCCATCACGTTTTCACTGTAAATCTTTCGCTGGTTCCCGCCCCCAAGAGTAACTGTGTGGTCTCAGGATGGTCTCTTTCATTTTGAGGGTTTTTGTGATTCATTCACAACCACTCTAACTCCACTCTCTGGGCTTCTGGATTAGCGTCATCACAATCAACAACAATAATAAGCCTTACCTGATATCTGCTTCTGTGTCAGTGGTTTATCAGTTTGAGTTTAACCTCTCAGGTGGCCAAAAATAGGCTCTGCGATTCATGAGCCAAAATCAAAGGCAGATCTCGGTTCATTGGATTTGGATTTGACTTGGATTTTATGACTCATCTGTTGTGTTTAACAGTAGGTCATACTAAAAGAATGATATTAGGGCAATGAGGGTCTGTGAAGAGTCAGACATCAAAACAGGCAGATTATGTTGACAGTGCAGCACTAAGAAATAAAGCATGCTCTTTTTATTGAATTCCCTCATCTGATTATAGAATGCATTCCGCCAGCAGTGAACTGAACCAGGGTTTGCTTGATGGACAGAGGCCTGTGTTTTTTGCCGGACAATAGTTGATCTGTTTATCGCAGACCCAAATACAGGTGTGTAGGTCCACACTAGGGTAGGTGTGAAAGCACCCTGCATCATTGCACTTCTTTATGAGTGGCTAGCAAACAGTTGGCCTGTCTGTTACTGAGATGTTTTTATTTCTATGTCTTAATTAATATTTATATGGGTTATTATTTGAAAATGTTTGATTATTAGATTTTTAAACATTAGGTTAATCTTTTAAGTTGGCTTAAAGTAACATTACCAGCCTGCTATGAATTACTGGCCTTGGTACAGGGCCACAGACCACTTGAGGGTACTTTATGGCCAACTTGTGGTCCACGGCCCAGGTGTTGAGAAACCTTGTCCTAAACCATATAAAGTCTGTGTTACTTTAATGCAGACCTGGACCTGGCATGTGTTTATGGATTTTGGCTACTCTTGACTTCTAGTGTTTGTATGCAGCATCAGCCTTATTAGCTCCAGCACTTAAAGTGAAGAAGGAAAGTTTAGACACCAAACATTTCTCAGCTGATCTATTACATGCGGGAGGAAAATTAAGTAAATTCGATTTTTTGCCGAACCATTACTGGAGTGATTGCTTTAGTTGTTGCCAAAGCATTCCTATTTATTTGTTTGTACAGCACTAAATTCACTGCAGTTTAATTCAGTTCACTGCACACAATACATAAATAACATGAACTGGAATTTTCAGGTTTTCACATACCAGGTGTACACAAGTCCTTTACATAAAGACACATACAGTGAGGCCCTGCTTAAATCGTAGCACTAGTCATTGCACATTCCTGTTTTTCATAAGATAAAGTATGGGCAGTGCATGTGGTTGTGTGTTTTAGGCACTAGTAAATAATTCCCTGATTGCTTCTGCAGTTGTTAAACTCCGGAGTGCAGCCTCCTTTTATTTCATATCGGTGTTTGATTAGCAGCTGGTTAATTACTCCTCCAGAGGACTACTGTGAAGTAAGTTCTTAGGGAAATATGCAGCAGCACTTTTTTGTTTGAATGAGAGCAGCTGCTTGAATGGAGTCTCTCGGGATTAGACGCTTTGAGTACGTTATCAACAAAAATACAGTAGCTGACATTTGTTTTCTGGACCAAAAGAGCTGTATATGATCATTGGATAACTTTCCACCATCATGAAGCTATTATCCCCCATCATTCCTTTAGGGATAAGACCCTCAAAGTCTTCTGCAAATCACAAAGCAACATCTCACAAAATTGCACAATGTCCAAACTGTGTACATCCTTAAGCTCAGTGAGGGAGATATCAGCATGTGGACGAGTGGTCAGTCACTCAGTTGCTTCTGATGATCACTTCTGTGCGTTCTCTGTGGATTTAGTGAATGGGTCTACACATATGCTGCTGTTTTTCGCTCCCCTTATATTAAGAAAGAGCCTCAGTTTGTCACACAGCAGACAGATAGCAACACTAAGAGAATTTGGCGCTTTCTCAGCCCCCAGCTCTTTGCAGTAAATGGCAGTCCCAGAAGTGGCTTTCACTGCGCCGTTAACCTCGCTGGTCCCCATCTCTCAGACTCCTCCAGTCAGAAAGTGGAATTGCATGTCATATCTGCTGGAAATGTATGTCAGAATGAGAAAAACCACACATCATTCTCCAGCACATTTCGCTCTCCTTTTCCTGTACTTTCTCGTGATTTATGATGATGTGCCTTTTTCTGTCTTGCCTTGAAGGGGCTTTCAATCACTTGGAACATTCTGCTCACCGCGTCCAACTCCACATTAAAGTCAACATGCGTAAATGTTTTATCATGTCTATCATGCATTAAATAAGTGTGGTGTGTTTTAATTGCGGTAGGAAGTGTTATCTTCAAGGTATGTTTAAAAAAAAAAAGCCACATGTTTCTTCCAAGTGGGGAAAAATGTGTCAATGTTTAGAAAAAGTTGCATTTTATGTGATGCCATAAAAACAAAAAAATTCTCTTTTTCTTAAAACCCAGATCATAATGGACCTTGATGCTGAAAAGCAGTCAATAAAAGGGCTTATATAATGGAAAACAATTGAAACAAAGGAGTTTGAAGTAATTGTTGAAGTTTCAGAACATACCATTCACTACCCAGTTCATACGGTCCAGCACGTTTTGAATACATTGTTTTTGTGATGTCAAGAGAACCAACATATTCACATATCAGCTATTCACCTATAGCAGTTTCAGCTTACCAATCCGTATTTAGGTCTATGGTATGTTTCAGCTCTGAATGCTTTTGAATATGGTGCAATACACAGTCAGAACAGAAATCGTCTGCCTTACGTCTGCACAATAACACAAGTTCTAAGGGATTATGAAAGTTTAGAAAGGTTGGTCATGTAAAAATGAATTCTAACTTTTTTTGGTACATGACACCACACAAATATTATAAATGGACCTCAAGGGATAACAATTGCCAGAAAAATGTAGAACTGAATCACTTACTACATTCAGTCCTGTAGAGTCACAGTACTATGCACAGTAAATTTCAAGCCCTTCATGAACTGCTATATCTTCTCACCATGCACTGTACAGTACTGCAGACATTCAGGGCTGTAGTTAGCACCACTGCATAAGCAATTTACCTTATAGCACACGCAGCTGCAGTGACCTGGTGAATGACTGGCATTCAGCCTGTTACATGCCCTGTTGATCATCTGTACTTTTGCTGCTTTTCTCTTATTAAGTCATTTTACATTTTTTCACTGCTAAACAGGATTTTTAACATTTCACCACTGTCATGACAAAAAAGCTCAGCTTAAATTATATTTTAATGTGTTTTTGGTTGTGCTGTGCAGTTCTGTAGCACAGCATCATTAGCCCCTCTAGTGATTGAGCGAGCAAGAGACTGAATGAGGTGTAATAGAGAAATAAAACTTTATTTTACTTTATTGTATTTTGATCCCGTCATAATATTAAACCTTGTGATTGGTGCAGTTTCAGCACAGCACTTTCTGTTGCTTTCTGCCCCCTAGTTGTGCACAAATCTTGGTGATGACATTGCACATGAACCTATCTAGAGATTAATTATTACAAACAAGCTATCATCACTTTTACCTCGGCTGTTAAAGTAGATTCCAGTTTTTTTGGCTAGAGGAAATTAGCCACACTGAGATTTCATATTTACCGAGTATCTACCAAGCTTTTAGCTTGCTGTGCTTTTCATTTGACGAGTCATTTTTGAAGTTTATAATGATGATTTGAAGAGAGTTACTACAGCTAAAAATGTTAAACTGTTAAAAACATTTCTTGCCTCCAAAATTCCAAGCTGTATTTTATTTAAGGCTCTTTCTGCTTTTCACACAGTGTAAAGTGTAGATGACGGTTTCAAATTGTGTGAAAAAACACAGAGCCCTTAAGACCCCTCCGCCTGTCTGCGTTGTGCAGGCTTTGATTTACTTGGCTATGAGTGTTGGAGTCTGGAACAGAACAAAAATATTGACGGACCCCCTGTATACCAGGACACTTTTGTTTAAATAATGCAGAAATCCTATTTGAAAGAATCCTGAAGTTTATTAAATCCCAGCAAGCTTTACTTTTAGTGAGGAACGTTCAATATGTGACCTGTCAAGCATTGTATCATTGAGACGTTGCTAAATACTGTGAAAAGTCTGATCATAATGCATCCGCCTCAGGGTCACAGGGGCCATCTGGCACCATTATGCTTTAATGATGTGTTTAAAGGATTTCATAAACACTGGCATATAATCTGATGGCATAATTATCTGATGTCAAATTGACATCAAATGTGCTGTCCTAGAAAATAGCCATCACTGCCTAAGTCTTCATTCTTCCACACATGTGTATTGTTAGCGGACAGCTGGAGCACATTTTTGATGCCATGTTTTGGCTTACATGATTTGAATGCATTTAGAGGTTCTCAGTTGGCTATATATAGCACTAGGATTTCAGTGGCTCTCGCAGGCCTTTGCCTCAACCAGAGTTTTATTAGTCATTAATGGAGTGCCAGAGGGTCTGGTCTTTCTCAGGCACTGTGGAACGGGGTCTAACATCCTATCAGGAGGTTACCACACACGCACTCACAAACACGTCTATATACCCTCTTTTCATACCTTCATTCTGGGGCCCACATTCCATTTATCCATTCAGATATGAAAAAGGTTTTCTTATAAAAGGGCAGCGATTTCAATCATCTGTCATTCTAATACTGCAGCTATATTAGCACAGTTCCATTAATGTAATGTATGAGATGATTTTAATTAATTCACTTTAAATAAATGATTCATTAATTATTCTTTTTTCCATTTGCTACGTTGTTGACTTGTGATGATGATTATCTTTGGTCTAATAACATTTTAAATTAATTACATTTATATATGTGTATATTCGTTCAGTACTTTATTATAGCCGTGACTGACCTGATGTTCTAATTAAATATTTTTTCTGTGCTTATCTATCAATATAGTTATGTAAAAAAGTCAGAGACCTCTCTTTGTTTATTTAATTTCCAGTCAAAATGGCCTTTAAGTACAGTCTGTTCATTTTCTTTTCAGGAGATATTTCTGGGGATATTACCTGTAAGATAAAACACTTGGAAATTCAAAGGAAAATAAGTGGGAAAAAACTGAACTTTTCAAAACTTGAAACAAAAAAAATCCCTAACACCATGTAAGACTGGTAGCCCACCATCTCTGTCACTATCAGATAAACAGTACTGGCCACCCTAGAGTCCAGACTTCAGCATCATTGAATGTGTTTGAGATTACTTGGATTGTGAGAAACAGAAAATGCAACCAGTGCCTAGGACTGAACTTTGGAGGTGTTCAAAAACATGCATGCAGATTCCTTTGAAAAACTCACAGTAAGTCTCCTGAAAAGAATGGAAGCTGTAATGCAGGCAAAGAGTGGACACACTGAATACTGGTAAATAGACTCTGTTGTTGAGGCTTCTGCGTAATTTACTGCTAAATATATGCGTTCTGCTTTTTCCTGACTGGGTGCAGTGAGTAACTTGTACTTAATAGTCACTTTCACAGGAAATGAAATAAATAAAGGGTGCCCTCTCACGGTGCTGTATATTATTAAATGCAGTTTTTCTTTGACCTCTAAAGCCATAACTATATAATAGCCATTCTTTTCAGACAAATGTGCAAAACAGCAAAAGAATAACACTAACCTTCTGTTTCTTTAGGAAAATTAAGACCAATTACTTCATAGTATCGCTGGCCTTTGCTGACCTGCTGGTGTCAGTGCTGGTGATGCCGTTTGGGGCCATTGAGCTGATCCATCAGAACTGGATCTATGGCGAGACCTTCTGCCTGGTCCGCACCTCGCTGGACGTGCTGCTGACCACTGCCTCCATCCTGCACCTGTGCTGCATATCTCTGGACAGGTGGGGCACCTACGCACACACACACACACACATGCACCAACCAGAAAAAAAACAAGGAATGAATACAAGGTCTCTCAGCTGTGCATGATTCAAGTGGTGTCAACGCACTTTCTTCATCTCCTTCCAACACATGACGAGAATGCAGTAATAAGCCACCATCATGACAGTCACACAGCATTTAGCCATAAAAGCACCAGCAAATCAGAGTTTAATTTTGCTAGTGAATTGAATGCGTACTGTGTGATGTTGCTGTTTCCATGGTAACTTTAGTGTCGCCTCGCGACATGTTCAGCTGCTAAATCATACCCAACACTGTGATTACGAAGCTAATTAGGTTCCACATGATACTTTTAGTACAATCAACAGGCAAGCAGTCATTGCAGCTCCAACCCTGTGCATAGTGAAGTCCGTAAGTAATTGGGCGGTGACAGAATTTGTGTTATTTGTGTTCAGGATTTGTAAAGAAACAAAGAAACAATGACGCAAAATGCCTCATTCAAAGATGCGTAATCTCTATTGAGTCCTTTATTCAAGACTGTAATGCCATTTTATACATTTCCTCCCGTAACTTCTCAGTCAAAATCGAATGGGAAGAAAGCATAAAGATTAAGCTGTACCACAGTGATGGGAAAGTGTGGAGAAATGGTTGTGTATGGCTGCCAATTGAACCGCCACTTGGTCTTTATTGATGATAAAAGGATGAATTCTCTATATAAGGGGGTCTTAACTGCTCAGATCCAGCCAAATGTCACCAAACTTGAATGGAAATTTACCTTGCAGCAGAAGAAAGACCCGGAGCATATTACTATTCATAGCAGCTATGGAGTTTTTCAGGGCCAAAAATGAAGAGTGTTTGACTGACAGAGTCAATCACCTGCCCTGAACCCTACTGAGTGTGCATTTCACTTATTGAAGACGAGACCACAGGCAAACATCTCCTGAAATGAGCACGAACTGAACATGACTGCATTATAAGCCTGGCTGAGCCTCGCCAGGGAAGAAAACCCAGCATAGTAGAATATATCTAGGTTTTAGACTTAAGGCAGTCATTGCAAATGATTTATAACCATGGACATTTATTTCACGTTTAAGTCATTTATTCAAATTACTTACAGCCCTTTAAAATGAGTTTAAACGGGACGAATTATGTTTTTCTGTTTTTTCCAGGTTCTTTAGTGTGTTATGTAGCTTTTTGTGCACATAAGCGGTTCATGAAGTCACAAAGCTTACAGTACACATCACGTCAGAGACCTTCTTCCGTAGAAACCATGTTGCTCACCTGCCTGAATAGCCTCATTGGTATTCCAGCCCTTTTCCATTGGTACAAGATGATGCGATCTGTATCATATTATTTTAGCCCTCCTCTGGCAGATGACCAGAGCAGAGCAGCAGTCAGAACAGTGTGGGGGAGCTGACTAATCAGTGCAAACTTGGCTACTTGGGAGGGGGGACTATAAGGACACAGGAGCTCTAACTGGGCGTTTTAGACAGTCTGAGTCACTACCAACTGAGAATCGACTGTCAGTCAGTTTACTTACGCCAGTAAACATTTTAGCTTTTACTGTAAAATGAGCTATAGAAATTATAAACATGTATAAAGTCATTGGAGAAAAAATGTATAATACGCCCACAAGCATGAGTTGTGATTTGATTTGGTATGGACTGGGCAATTTTCTGGATGTAGGCCACATCAGTGTTCAAACACTCTTGCATCAAAGAATTGCCCAGTTCAGCCAGATTTGTTGGATGCCTTCACTGGCGCAATTCTGAGGAGAATTTCCTGCAGACTGGGATTTTTGCCACTGCTGGTAGACCCATATGACTGAACGCTTCCATACACCTGCAAATTCAGCTACTTCCTTCAGACTATGGCCTTTTGCCAATCATAACATCACCTTCATCTGCAGGAGCTTGAAGTTACTACCACCTTAAACACACAAGGTCACTAATTTGTGTCCTGTGGAGCTTATTATTCTAATAAATGCAGTGTCTGTTAACATTCCATCTCTTCCCATGGAAAAGGTTTTTAATGTTTTATCTGAAGTACGGATGCTTGGAGAATCATTTACTTGTGTTCTTTGCGTCCTATTTCAAGCCTATATGTATTGTCTTACCTCAGGTGTAGGAGCCCACACATTAAAACATGTAAAATACTAGTGACAGCTTGGGAATTTAGCTTGGTTGGATGAAATTTTGACTGAAATGATTGGACATGTTTTTGACTTGTCAGCAGCAGAACATAATGCATATGAAAGGTTTCATATGTCTATTTCTTATAATTTAGACCGAGATTTCTAATCCTGTGTGAATTGGTCATAATCACTACAGATGCCCTGTAGTAAAATTACATTACCCTGCTTTGCCATTTAAAACTAATCCAATTCAAAAAGCGCTATAGTTTCAGTTCAATCCACTGTACGGTCCAAATTATTTTCAGACTGCCCTGTATGCCAAGTTCCTGCTGTGTCTCCAAGTCGAAATACACACACATCATACACACCCACATACACACACCCTCATACAGCCCACACAGCACTCTTGATCATGTTCAGCAGCAGAAACATTGTCCCACTCAGTTTAGCTACTAATGAGTTGAAATGAATGGACTACCAGAAGTACATTCCTTACCTCCAGCCCTTAATGGCTGCGCCTTGAAAAATAGCGCTCAAGCCACAAATGATTGAGGTTGTATTTGCTCGCTGTTTGTAGGGCATAATGGTGTTTTTTCTCATTTGTTCCAAGTAGATAGACTTTATTGTGGGCTAGTAAGTAATTAAATAGATGAACATTTAATATTCCAGACTGTACATTCCATCAACATGGATAAAGTGTGATGCTTTTAAAGAATTATTGTAATTGTTGTAAGGACTTTTAAAAAATCAATGTCAGTCAGATAGTAGCTGTCTTCGTCCAAATGCACGCCGCTCTGTAATGTTTCCTTTGGCGGACGAAAGTCTCTTTGTATGTGCAGGTCCGTTGGAACAATTTGTCTAAACTCTCTGAGTGCGCATTCAGCTGTCATCCATTACAGTCTTTGACATTTAATCTAGCAGCCTTTTTTCATCAGAAATAAACAGTCTGACATGAACGATAAAAGGTGGCAGTGGGGGGATATTCAGATTGTCTTCTGGAATGCAAGCTTCTTATATGTCACTGACACAGTGTAAAGCCCCTCTGCAGTCTAACAAAGCCATAAACCTGAGTTTGTCCTTTACTGCAGCTTTTTACGAATTGAGCAGTGGACTTTCTGACTGGTGTTTGAGACAGGGTGCAGGGAGCCTCCAAAGCGGATATGTGAGATGAGTTCTGAGTGCAGATCTGCTGTCCTGGCTTGCATCATCGTGAGGCTGCAGTTACGTAGACGGCCGTTCAAAAGCTGGCTTGTAACTAGGGTCACAAGGGCAGAAAAGAGAAGGGGGAGTGGGCGTTAATGTTGGCCTGTCACAGAGTTCCTGACCCTGGTTTTGCTTCTCTATCTTTCTGTTTTTGTTTTTTTTCTTCTCTCCCTCTCTGTCTCTCTCTTTTCCACTTTTCAAGATTAGCCTACTGGTGGCTCATGAATGAAAATGACAGTACAGCAGATGGTCTTTTATAAAACTCCACTCTAAGTGTGTCCTGCCCACTATGTCCTCGATGTCAGTGATTTTAGAAGGAAGAGCCACTGAAAGCTTTTGATGGCAAAACAACTTTACAGTCCTAAACTCTGGATCTGGGACATTTCCTCTTCTTTTTCTTTGGGCTCATCACTTTACCGCACTGTGTTCACTTAACAACAGTAGAGTCTTAAACATCCTGTGTCCTTGCACAATTTTTGCAAGAGGAGTAAAGTTTGCCTGCGTCAGGAGGAACGGGAGAAGTTCCTGGAAGCTCAGCTGCTGGCAGCCAGTTATTACTATCATGAATCTTGAAGGAGGGAAGCAGACTCTGTTTTGGCCATTTTACAAGTCATTTGCCAAAGTGAGTCTAGACAATGAAGGAGGTGAACACACCACAATATGTCTCCTGGCTGACTGTCCTTCAGGCAGTCATTTAGCACATCAGCGTATTAACCATGTCATCTCTTGTTAGTGCGCGTGAAACACTCGCTGCCTCCATACAAGCAGCCTACTCTCTAATTCAGCTGTAGCCCTCAGGCCAATATCTGTCCCTTTTCATGTCTCAAATGAGTCTCGCACACAGGGCAGCAAGTGCTTTGAGGCACTAATGCCCAGTCACATAGCCACCTTTTGTCTTTAGATTATCGCTTTTGTTGGTGGACATTTGGTTGTGTTCTAATGGTTTCACAAGTTCACTGCTGTTTCTGCTGTAATGTATATTAATGTACAGCACTGTGAAAAAGACAAAGATAGATGATGCCCATCATGTATTTAATTTCCACTCAAAACGGCCATTATGCATTCTTTGCCTTGTGTAGCAAATCGCACCAGTTATAAATAACAACAAAAAAATGAGAGAAGGGAATTGACTAAGCAGACAAAGGTGTGGCACAGAGGTGTCACACAGAGCTGTTGTGTTATTTAAGAATTATCATTGTGAATAGAAGGTTAAATAAACAGTGGTTGATGTGAACAGTCAGTTATTTGTGCTGACAAACACAAAAGTCCTGGAAAATAGAATCTCACAGAAGAAGAGCTGCAATCACTGAAACATTAATTCTCAGAAGAGGCTTAAGGAGTGGCAGAAAGAAGGGATAACAGACCACGTTTAGAAATGTCATTCGCTTTTTACTAAGTGCTCCTTTGCTGAACCAGAAAATTGCAGGTTCCGCTCTTGAATCTAAACGATTGAAGTTTGCTTCAGAGTGTTGCTCGATAGTTTAAAATTGGCAGACTTCCCTAGACACCATTATATCTTTTGTCGACATGTTTCTGCTCTTCTTAATAAACTGTTACTGTTCTGATGTGCAGCAATAAGAGAGACTTCTTTCTGAACTGTGAAGTTCATGTTATTCTAAAAATTGACTTTGACTAATGCCACATGAAATCCATTAGGGTAATGGTGAGCTTGATTAGGTCTATCTGGCAGTATAAGGCACTTATGGCCCTACTATTGATTGTCAGCGTCACTATTTGTACACTGGATAAGCCTTGTTTTTCCAGTGGAACGGCACTCTGTTTAGGAGAGGTTCATTTTGTTCAGTAGTGATTATAGTGTTTCCGTCCAAATGAGTTTGGGAAGATGCCAGTAATTACAAGGTTAAGTGTGTTAAACATGTGCTTATATGGATAGGTGAGAAGCAAAGGAGTCAATATTTGGTAGCAGCGTTGTGCAGTGCTACTGGAAATCCCTTTGCAATTCTTCTGCAAACTGGAGCACTGCAGCACAGGGAATAAATTCCCAATATCATGCATTTATATGACCTTCAAAACGACCTATTATATTCCCCAAGGCGTGCATCTTACAGACCATAACTGACTGCCCGAGACGTATGTTGTTTCCCCCAAGGACTCCTCGCATGGATTCCATAGGGAAAGAACATGAAATTTATGTCCACTGTTTCATCTCTGCTTTAGTATGACGCATGAACAAGTCAAGGGGAATTAGCGCTTTTGAAAGACATGCTTCTCAACGCTTAATGAATGAAAACTTGCTCAAAATAGCTGCACTTATGTGTGAAAAAGCCTGCAATCAGTGTCCAGCGCTGCTTGCACATATCAGTGAATCTGCTGCTTTACAGAAGCCTGAAGGCAAGGGGACAGGTGAACAGAAGCATGTTCTTAAGAGCTTTATTTTTAGACGTGCCTGAAAGGAGTGTGACATACATTATGCCTCTCTGTGCCTATATGCCCTCCTCGGCTGTGTAGCTCACAGGCAGTCGTTACAGTTTACTGTTTGCCTTAACGGGCCAGATGTCTGCATTTCATTGGAGAGCCATTTTTCTACACTGAGCTCTTGGCCAGTGCCAGCCAAGGTTGCCATTTTTTTATTTTCATTCCCCCTTCACCCCTTTGCTGAGGCCTCAGAGGAACTTCAATGCATGACTGCTCAATCACACATGAAAACTGACCAGCCAGAACGTGAATTAAAAGTGGAACATGTTGCAGTTTGTTAGTGTATGCTAGCTACCAATTTAATGTTGCTGTTAACTGTCAGTGGCCGCGAAGCTCACGCATGATTCATATGAAATCCATCTCCCGTTGCTGAGCCGACCCTGGAAACTAACAGCATTACCCAACCCCATCGATCATTCGGCACTGTAATTACTATTTAAGCACCGGTGCCCTGTCTGTTTTTTGTTGCATTTGTGTTCAGCGCTGCTTGATACTGGTCTGCACATGCCACGGTGACGTTAAAATAAGCCAGGTGAGCAGGTGTAAAGACCTGGCTCTCTTGACAGCTCGGACGCCTGCCCTTGCTGTGAGAGCTTTCTCAAGCTCCAAATAATGCAACACAGTCCAGACTACTTTAGCACACATAGAGTGACTAATGCACAGGTTGTGTTTCTGCTGGCCTGCTGTCAAACACTTGCCCCCGCTGCTCCCCCTCAGGCTGCCAACAACTCCTCATTTGTTGCGACAGGATGATGGGTGAGGCTCGCTCAAACTTATGTCACAGGAGAATCAATAGTGTTTCTGGATGTATCTTAGAGTCCCTCAACCCAAACATAGCTGTGGGGTACATATGGTGAGTCGTCAGCAGTGTGCATCAATTAGCCAGGAGGATGGATGGATGGGAACATATCTGTCTGTTTAATGGTCACCCCTCCAGTAAAAAAACTGAATTACCCCTGGACACTGGACATTCAAGGCCCAGTTCACCTGGAGGTTCACTGGCTATAGTGATGGGGTGTGAATGGCCATGGTTTACGGGAGAGCAGAGTGCCACTGCTAAATGTGCTGTAATGAATACATGCCAGGAATGTCACACGAACTGGTGAGCAGTAAAAAAGGAACCTGGCATGTACAGACCACAGTGCTGACAGAACTGGGTCGGAGCAAGAGTGTTAGAGATGAAGAGGTGTTCCACATTTCATGCAAAAACAATATGGAGAGCTCCGTCCCTCAAGACACCGGCCATAGCCAAGAGTGCTGAGTCTTCCTTCCTTCCTTGTCCTCTCTCAGGGTTGCCTGAGAGTGTTGCCACAGGCTACTCAGCATTCACCACCCTCAGAGCAGGCTCAGAGCAGCAGGCCCAGCAGCAGGCACCCGAAGGTCTTTTGGAAGCATGTAAAAAGTCGTTTTCTTTAGACAATATTTGGTGCTGTTTGGAAGTTGGTGAACCCCTGGGTAATGTTACTCAAACATTTATGCATTTAAACATTCATAATACATTATACATAGAGAGGGTCTGGGTCTGCATTTAAAACATGCTATGAAAACCAGCTAGTAGTTTCTTTAAATAGGTGTTCATAAAAATAAACCATTTTAGAAGGAAAATGGGGGGGAAATCAGATTTTGTTAGAAAGTCTGATGCATTTTGTCGCTCATTGTGGCCAGAAAGCATCTTTCGTCCTGTCCAGTTTTGACTGCCACTCAAAGAAACTGCAGGTCATTGTTTTAGTGTAACATGTAGGTGCAAATAAATAAGCAGATCTGAAAACTTGCAGCAATATCTCACTTATAAGCCACTATATGCTTTTAAAAACTCCACTAGGACAGGTGCAGCCCGCTATTGAAAGGCTGTATGTACTGAGTGCAGCTAGATGGCTTATTTAACTTGAAAAAGATATCTTTCTGTATTTCCACATTCAGAAATGGAAAATTGGGAACCCCTGTGTAATGTACTGTGTAACAATTCATACTTATTAATTCATACTTTCAACAATTATGCATGCTTATATGGATGCTTTTATCTAAAGTATTTGTTCAGTGATCCTGCATGCAGTGGCAGTAATGTAACCCTGATGAGCATGAAGCAACCTTGTCGTTGCACTGCGCCACGTCTGGTGCAGATCCAGGGTTATTTTTACTGACGGTCTGGTTGGTACGGCCCCATCGCACCAAGACATCTGTGCTATTATATCAGTGGCGTTCCTCCACTCTCACGCTGTCATGTCTCTTTGTTTCACAAAATGGGAGCGCAATTCATTCATCAACAACTTCCTACGCTTCGGCATGCAGAGTTGTTTTCTCTCCGGTAATGCGGATTTATATTCTGTTTCCGTTGTACAAAAGATTACATCAGAACTCGCTTAAAGACCATCAGTATTCTTTTTGTGTCCAAACTTAAGTAGGTCTGTATGGCTTTATTCCATGCATGTTTATTACGGCAGGCTGTACATCACTTGCATAGCCCAGCTGTATGGATGCTTGTATTGCTATGCTCTTGTTTTCATAGAAAGCAGACTTCCTTCTTAGTGAAATAGGTTTAATATCAGGGGTCATTTAAAGATGGCTATTGGAAATCTATCCTGGCAGATCATAAAGGTTATGACGCAGTGACAGGTCATAGGTCTCCGGGCTATATTTGGTTGAAAAGGTTTCCTTCTTTTCAGCCAGGGCAGCCACATTATTTTCATCCATATATAGTATTCCTGCTGCATTTCCACAATCATACACTGTACACTTAAACTCAATCATGCATGAATATCAGACACTTGCATGGTTATTATACATAAAGACACAACCTTAATAATTGCTTCAATTAATAAAATGGCATGTATCTTTTTTTGTTGCAGGTACTATGCCATCTGTTGTCAGCCTCTGGTCTACAGGAACAAGATGACTCCATTGAGAGTGGCTCTTATGATAGGAGGATGCTGGATTATCCCCACTGTTATATCCTTCTTACCAATAATGCAAGGCTGGAACAGTATTGGAATAAATCATTTGGTGAGTCATGTCCATCAGACTCGTCATCCTGTGTTAATGCTATTTAAAAATGCGCTGGCCTGCAAATTTTTCATGATCATCTTTCTTTCTCTCTCATCTTCACTGGAATCAGGACAAGTATGTAAACAAGCCTGGATTATTCAAATGGCCTATTAAAAGACTGAAAGTGATTTGGCATTCACTGAAGTAATTAGCTCTGTAAACATGTAAATCAGGTGATGTTTTGTTTCATTAGAGCGTTTTCAGATTTTGTTATGATCCTTCATATGCTGCTCTTTGATTTTGTGCCCCACTTTGTATTCAGGTGAAACGTTGTGCTCTTAAACCCGATGCTCAGAACTGCAGTGTGTTGCTGTATTTAGGTAGACAATGGCTTCAAGCAATGGCATTATGAATAACTCCCAGTCAGTCCTGTAATGATCAAGTGGAAATGAAATGTCGAGGTACCCAGGTAGAGCCCCTAATCCCTAGCCTTTCAATAAACAAACACAAACGGCCCTGGGTGAAGATTTATGCACTGTAATGAAAGCCATCCAGGGAGAGGAAATGGTATTTGAATGGCATCCTGAGCACGTTTCCTTTTAGAATCCATGTGTACTTATCGATTGAGTTGCAAGGTGTTTCATAAGAGAGTGGTTTCATAACCTGTTTGTGGCATTGTTCTATTCTGTGCAAATTAGTAAAGTCATATTGTCTTTCTGTACATAATCATTTGTATTTAGCAGCTGACACAAAGTACAATTATGACAATAAATCCCTGCTGAGGGGACGGTGATGAGGTGTTAGCACTGTCTTGACTAGTTTGGCTTTGGACTTTCCACAGTGCAGAAGCATTACGCTACTGGCCGTCTATTTCCGACAGCTATTTACCATCGTCTTTCAAAGTCGGAGCATGAGGAACACTACCAGATCCATTGACAGCACTTCTCAAAGGAGCTAATTAGTGGTTTATATCAAGTATCTCCGAAAGGCTGGGTCGTATTCGTCCGAGTTGAAAATAAAGTCCCACTGTCGTAAAATGAAGTGTTTACAGTCCACGAGAGAAAAATATGTTTTGTGTATCTATTGATCAGCTCTTGTAGCGGTGGCCGGATGGCCTAACGATTCGCAGATATAATGTGAGTTGCACAGTCAGAGCCACTGTTGGACAGTGATTAATGCTCTTCTCACTGTCACTTCCCCCATCAGATCCTCAACACCCCCGAATCGATTCCACAGCACCACCTAAGCCCATAAATATTCACGGAGACCACTGTTCATTTATTTAATTTCTAGTCAAAACACCCGTTATGTACAAGTTATCCATTTTTCAGGAGACACTTCTCAGGAGATTAGACATACTATAATCCGTTTGCGGAAAGAAGGGGAAAGTCAAAGTAAAACATGTGACAAAGCAGGAGCTTCCAAAATTCCAAAAGTTCGAAAATGATTAATAGGTACATAGAAAATGGGACTCCTAACAACCATGTAAGACCAGGCAGACCACCAAAACTGTCCCCATCAGATAAACAGTACTTTTAATCGTTGAGAAGCTCCATCCTTGTTTCAGATCTGAAAAAAACAGCAGGTGTTTCTATCCCTCCCTCCACTGTGAGAGGATAACTGAACACTATGGGCCTGAAAGTCAAAGTAAGAACGAGCAGCTTCTAGGACTGAAATGAAAAGAATATTCCTGCAAATATCTTTAAAAACTGAAGGCAAGTCCTCCAAAAAGGATTGGACACACTCAATATTGAAAATGGGATGTTATTTAGACTTCCTTGTAGTCTTCTGTTGACGATATGTTTTCGTTTTTGGGAAAAAAAATATTTGGCCTGTTTTTACTGAAAATTAAATAAATGAAACATAGCCTCTAACTCTTGTACCATGCTGTGTGTACCCTGGGCAGCAACAACTGTTTGCTTCAGCAGTTTGTCTGGAAATGCTCTTTTGTAGTTTGGTAATGAACTCTTCCATACAATTCTTATCTCCGCTTTTGTCTGCGAGGTTTAGAAATGAGTAACAATTGGCTCTTTCCACCAAACTAGCAAAGTGTTCAGATTTAACAGTATGGCATGTTGTAATGTTTTTAGAGGTACCCCAGACATAGGAATAGTTGCTAGGCTGTGAACAAACAACTTATTGTGGGTGAAGCAGCTAAACAATGATAGCGTAACGTCTTGGAACCAATCATTTCAGAATCTTGTACAAAAAAAAGTGCCTCTCACAAAGCAAATTGTAGCAAACGGTGGTCTGTGTCTCCTGGTAGATTAAGGTACCTGGTGTTTGTATCTTTATTTCTTAAAAAAAAGTTAATTCTATCACCAAAAATAACACTTCCTGAAAGTCTTGAGGCAATATCCTCAATGCTGCATGTCAAAACCGCTGAACCGGAGGCTTTTTTATGATTTGAAAGGTCAAGGCTGCTTTTAAAGGGCTTTTCTGAAGGAAGTTTTTAAAGATTAATGCTGTCCAGGTAAGGGCTCATCACCTTTCTGCTTGCCATTATTTAAATGAGGTGGGCAACCACCTCCACTCTTGAACCGTCTCCCACATTGACAAATTGACAGTTCCCTCAGGGCCGACAGACTGGAATACAAATGAAGCGACAAGAAAGAAAAAGCTCAGCAAAAGAGAGTAAAAGTATGTGTGACATTTTCTGTAGCGTGTATAAGCCAAATGTGTAACTTGTTCGTGTAAATATCCCTCCCTCCCTCGGCAGATAGAGGAGCGGAAGTTCAGCGGCAACTCCACGGTGTGTGTGTTCATGGTGAACAAGCCGTACGCGCTCACCTGCTCCGTGGTGGCCTTCTACATCCCGCTGGGTCTGATGGTCCTAGCCTACCAGCGAATCTACGTGACAGCACGTGAACACGCCCGGCAGATCAGCATGTTGCAGCGAGCGGGCGGAGCAGGCAATGCGGACAGCGCGGACCACCAGCGCAACCACCGCATGCGCACTGAGACCAAGGCAGCCAAGACTCTGTGTATCATCATGGGCTGCTTTTGCCTCTGCTGGGCTCCTTTCTTCATCACCAACGTGGTGGACCCCTTCATAGACTACACAGTGCCCGACCAACTGTGGGCTGCCTGCCTGTGGCTGGGCTACATCAACTCCATGCTCAACCCCATCCTCTATGCCTTCCTCAACAAGTCCTTCCGTCGTGCCTTCCTCATCATTCTGTGCTGCGGACACAGACGCTACCGACGGCCCTCCATCCTGGCATCCGGAACCCCGTGTACAGCAACGCAGATCAACGGTTCAACGCATGTACTCAAGTAGGTAAACTTATATTGACCTTAATTAAGAGTCTTATAGCAGTCCAAGTGTTTGGACAGGAATTGTGCTGCTCAGTGCCAGAAGGAGTAGTACATGTCCTGCCCTGGAGAGGAAGATATCCTGTCTCTGGTTATAATTAACTCAGGGCTTGAACTCTCGCCTCATGTAGTATTTCCCTTATACTGACAAGGAAGTGATGAGATAAATCTAATTGATCCCTCTTTACTCCGCCCACAGACTCTCATTCAACCTAATGAGAAATTAGTAGTTAACATCTTGGTCGGCATACAGAAATGATGTACACCCGATTTCTACAATGTTTGTTTAGAATGTTCCAGCTTAAAATGATGTGCTGTTGAACTGGGTTATGTTTATTAGCGGAACCTCATAGATTTTGATTCAAGGTCACTATAAAAGTCGTGGCTATAAAACAATTCTTGATTTTTGATTTTTGTAACCAATTGTCATTAACAAGTAGTTTTAGCTCCGTTGAACTTGAAGGTAGCCTACACTGCATACTTGTTAAGTCTGTTGGCCTGTTTCACACAGATTTAAACTAAAAGCTAAATATAATACATCTTTATTTGATTTTCTTTTGTTCTTTGTGTCACATATTGTTTCAGTACGATGTAGGGCTGCACAATATATCATTTCAGCATCATCATCATCGAAATGTGCACGTGCATAATACTCAGACGTGCAGTGTTAAGTAAGACAAATTATATGAAACATGACACACTGCATCTTTTTTCTGCTTGATGCAAAAGAAAACCTTGCACGGTTCTTGACTCACAGAGTTCTGGTCCTTGACTCACGTTTCCAGGATACACAGAGAAGAATAGTTGCAGCGTTCACCTGCTCTTGTGTTTGGTGCACTAAAACCGATTACAGAGCATTGAAGTTCCAGAAGACATGGTTCACACTCAGAAAAGTGTTTAAAACTTTTTATCATTATTTTTAACCCCTAATCATTTTACAATGAATAATGTTTTCGAAATATTAACCTTCAGGTCATCTGGTGAAAATTCCTGAATTCCTATTTTTTCATATTGCAGTATCTATCTCAGACAAAAAAGGCAATGTCAGTTTTTTCCTGTATCATGCAGACCTGGTATTATGTTTATATATCAGAAATGATGAAATATTTCATTGAATAAAGCTGCTGAGTGGAGCACTCAAGATAACACACTAAAACAGTTCAAAAATAAAGCATGGGCCATTCCAGTAATTTCAGATCATTTCAGTTTTTTCATCACATTAAGCGCAGTTAGCAAGAAGATAGCAGACTACTATGGGCCTGCTGACGTTAAAGCCCACGGCCCCCCGACCTTATCATGACAGCAAGCATCACGTGAGTCCAGTCAGAATGAGACAAGTAGCAGTATATTACCTGAGCTTTATAAAACAATGATTTGGGAATCTTCTGTCTGCTTTTAATGCGTTCTGTACTTTTATGTAAACACACTGTCGTTCATTTGCTCATATGCTGAACAGGTTGTTATTGCGAGCTTTACAGCCACCCATCCTGCTAACTATTTTTAGGTCTTTTAAAGTTGACCGTAAACTTTGCCTCCTTCTTCTATTTAATGGAATATGTTCAGGATTACCCATCATTTTTAATTGGCTGGAAATTTGAAATGACCTCAGTTGGTGTACATGGACATATTGTATTCTGACTGAGTTATTTGTTGGTTTATTAACAGGTTATCAGGCTGCATGTAAGTGTAGCACTACTGTTTTTTTTTTTTTCTCTGTTCCAACTGATGTCTCCCGATAAAATATATCGCAATATTATATTGTTGTCATATCGCCCACCTCTAGTCTCTTGTGATTTATTCCAGCGCACTATGTTTACATATGGCAGCACAACAAAAATCCATTTTGTACTTGGTATATCTGTATGTTACTTTCACTGTCAGATTTCATTTACTTTCCCCTCCTGAGTGATTGAATTTGACCTTTGGGATGTTGTTCCTCCTGTTGAACTAACAATGCTAGAATTCCTTCTGACAAGAGCACCTGAAGGATGGTGATACTTTAACCTGGGGCTGTTAACTAAACGCTTATTCACTTACAGCCTCACGTTAAAACAAACCCCAGCTCTAGTCAACACAGGGACTCCTTGTCTCATACCACCGCATGTCTTGTTTGTTCTGCAGTCACTCTGTATTCCCTGCCTCCTGTACTAGGAAACGCGCAATGTAGTTGATGTGGAGTTATTCTTTTGTGCTGAACTCTGTCCACGGCTGAGAGCAGACGTTCCCATGAGAGTTTGGAAGAGACTGTTCCTCAGCTCTAAATGGTCAAATTATTCTCCCACACTCTTAGGCAGCCTCCTAGTCAATTAGGAATACTTTCTGTCTAGAAATCCCCATACCTGATCAGATAGTATGGGGTCGAGATCCTCTGTTCAGTAACTCTTGTAAGTCTGTAACATGATGAACTGCTGTCAGCTGCACACAGGGAGGTTTTGCGCAGGACCGGAGAACTCTTTAATCAGAGGTCAGAGTGACGCTCCCTCAGGCTTTGACCAAAGGCTAGCATGCTATTTCAGATAG
>CM067485.1:8736072-8773604 GCA_034552555.1 Semaprochilodus insignis
CCCCATCCTCGGGGGAAATCAAAAAAAGGGAATGTCTATTCATTATTATTAACTTAACATGAAAATATACGCTCTGCAAATCCTGGATGCATGTTAAGGTACATGATGCCAAACTTGTAAGCTCAAGCAAAGACATAAATCAACCCAATGAGCAAATAGTAGGTCTCTGTTATTAATAATTGATGATGGATTTATTTTTTGAATAATTTATTGTGGCACCGTGCCAGAGTTTGTTTTTAATAACAGTGCTTTTATGCATGGTTTGCTGGTGACATTTTGCGATGTGTCTGGTGGAAAGAGGAAGGAAGCTTTCACAGGGGGCAGATATAAATAATCTGATGTCATCACCTTGCCCTCACGTTCTCTCTGAGCTGAGCCTTCAGTGAAGCCCTTTGCCAGGATGTGCTCGAAGCTACAGTTTTTGGATTTAATACTTCATTTGGTGCACTCTTACCCCTGTTTCAGAAATGCGACCGCATTGATGATGATGGTACAAAGAGGAGGAACGTCTGAAAACTGTGGCAACTCTGAACCAAACGGCCACCGAAGTGAACTTTCATTTCAGCTTGTTACGTTTCCAAAAAAAGCTAATTGCTCTGTTGCCCACACAGGAAGGGGAAGTTGAATACTGGCCAGCGTTTTTCATGTAGTGTACTGTAATGATTGGAGGGCATGTTAGCTGTGGCTTTTAATCTTCATCGTATGTTGAGGGACTTTTAAACCTTTTTTGTCAAAACCACATATGCACCACATCAACACCAATGTGAAATGCATTCAAACGATCTTATTTGTTTCCATGGAGACACTGCGGAATTAGAGTCAATGATTCATTCTAATTCCACGAGTTTGCAGACGCGTCCTTGGTCTTTCTGTATAAACCACAAAGTGTTGATTTATCAATGTTTGAATTGTTATAGTATAATGATAACTGGGAAACCCCTGGATATTCTTGTCCAAAGCGTGCGCTACGTGTCGGACTGGTGATTGTTATGTTTGATGTGGTATTTTGACATGCTGTGACAGCGTCATTAGTGTCATGCTCAGCTTCCTCTGTGTGCTGTGACTGTTGCGGGCACTCAAATCAAATAACGCAGAACGTTAATGACACAGTTCAGCTCGCGGTGTTACGTTACGGATCACGGCTGGTAATGACCTTAAATGACTGCCGTTGAAATATGATATGATAGCAGTGACAGTGACAACATTCATGTCACTTTTCAAGGGGAAAAAAAAGCCTCTACCCTTTTGAATTCCGATCCCAGCATTCCTAGATTTTACCCAAACAAAATGGACAAATTTGTTTCTGCAAAAGTGGTTTAGACGTTTTTGAAGTAGCATGGTGTAATGGGCCTTAAAATAAATAGTGAACAATGGAGCAAGAATGCCTCTTCCTGTGGCCTCTTAGTGAACTGATTGAGTTGGCATGCACCACTGATTGAAAGTCGTACTGTCAGCTTCATAGTGAATTTCATTTCTCATTGCCAGTGCCAACGTTGTCAATCAGAAAACCCCCCCAACTGATAACGGTTGACCTGTTATTTAAAATTTGAAAAAGAAGATGAAGGAAAATATACAGATGTTTGTTCCTTTTCAGAGTCCTCTTTTGCCACAGCGATTGCTGCCTAAACAAACCCCGGTTAAAATATTTTTACCAGATTGGACCGCCCAGCCGCCCGTGAAGGCTCCTCATAACGTCCTGCCACTCTTTGTTTCTCGCAGCACTTGGAAACGTGCCGCAGACATAAATCGCAGGACTGTTTCCAAACGGCGAGGCTGTCAACATGTTAATCTGGCCGATAAACAGCGTGGTGAAGTATGCAGGAATCTCCGAGCAGCTGCTCTCCGAAGCCTTGACTCTGCTGGGATATGCTGTGCTGAGAGTTCAGGGAGAGCCAAACGAACTTAAAGAGTTCCAGCCTCATTAGAGCCGACGACACAGATCTAAAAACGGCCCTGGTGCTCTCTGTCTTAATTATTTAACCTTTAGCATGTGCTTCACCACTGGCACTCTGCACTGGTGGTGCTGAAGTACAAGCAATAGGCAGCAGCCAGTAGAGAGATAGGTCATCTACTGGCCTGTTGGGACAGGAGTGCACTGCTTCTCTTTATATCTTCCCCTGGGTGTAAACCTACTACCTCTAAGAGTTTTCCTCTTACTGTAATTATGTCTACGGTGAAATTTAAATAATGGCTGACTCTAACTTGACTTCGATTTAAGAACCGTTCTGCAGTATGTGAATTGATGCACATCTCCATGTATACTCAGAGCAGCGAGCTGTGTCAAAAGTTTTTACTGTTTTATGGTATTTACTCTGAGGAAGACTACCTATTCGCCAAACCATGGGCTGGAGCGTTCATGTTTTGCTTGCTGGTTTGCATCTCTGTTCACAGTGACAAGTGTTTCATTCTTTCGTTGTAGATTCATTTCACAGGAAGGCTCATGGTATTTTATGTCTCCTGGCAAACACGTTGTACTACATCTGGGACCACCAATGATGAATATTAGGTTACATCTGGCTTAGAGCAGTGGCTGGTTCTGTGGGCAAAACTGTAACAGTGTTTCAGTGGTCACTGCCATTAATTACTAAATGTAGGTGTGATGCATGATTAATTTCTGCTCGTCGCTCACTGTCATTATCATCATTGCGTCTACGGTTTAATCTGAGCAGCCAAATAGGTTGTACAGCAGTGCACTGTCAGTTTCCAACGTATAGGTCTGCTGAGATAATGTGTGCCATTTCCACTGTAGTGTCAGCATTTTGGTGTAGCGGCAACCGTTAGAGTTCTCCAACTGACACTCCCTCCACTCCATTCCCCAGTGGCTCTTTTGTTTGCCCTCCGTCTTAAGGTTATCGATAGCGTTGCTTTAAGGACTTTCTGGGGCTAGGAACTGCCACCTTGATAACTTAATAATCACTCCAGCGAATGTGTCCCTAGATGCCTGGTTCATCTTGGGGTCTGTTACAGTTAACGTCTGTTTTTTCATCCTTTTCGATGACATCTGCAATCAATCACTCGCCTACCCCAACGTCTAATAATCTCCTTATCTAGCTATATGAGATTTTTACTTAAGCTTGACTTTCTTTGCTATATATAACTGAGTGTCAGTGAGCCTTCAGATTAACAGTGCAGTTCATTGACAGCAGATGAATATAGCCAGACTTATGATTAAACTAAGGCTTAAACAGGAAGTCCTATTCACTACATTATAATTGACATAATATGCCTCAGGAGCTTCTTCAGAGAGAAACGCTTTGCATAGTCCACAGTGGGTCCTGTTCGCCACAATAAAAAGGCCATCTGAGATGTGTGTGCCCAGCAGGCGGATTTAGCAGAGAGTACAGTAATGGAGACGTTTTAATAACAGAAATGCACAACCCCAAGGCCCTTGATTTAATCTCTGCACTCTATTTGATTTATTACCCTCTTAATTTTTCCCTAAGCATGACTAATAACATGCTCTCATGGGCGTATCATAAGGCCTCTGTTTTAGCACCTCATATTCCCCTAGACGTCAACAGATTCACAAGGCCCAGGCCTAATGTATAGACAGCTTTCAGGGAAATAAGCGTTTCTCGGCTAAAAGCTCAGTGAACCGTCTGAGGCCAGACAGAGAGCTCAACGTAACGTCTGCCGCCCTGAGAAGTGCTGTTTGTTTTGGGCTGTAGGCTCCAGCTCCTCTGGCTCTTTCTATACTCCATAAATTATGTCTGTTAAGATTTATACACTACGGTTATGGTTTGGTTTAATAGAGAGACTCAATCATTAATGATATACTGGAACTCAGACTTTCCATGTATCAGTGAAATCTAAAAACTACTACCGATGGAGCTTTTGTGATCTGAAAACTGCGTCAGGCGTGTACCGCTATACGTTATACGCAAGGTAAAATTAGGCGCAATGCTGCTTTTTTTATGATACACATAACAATAATAAACTTTTTTATTTTTAGAATTGCTATGTTTTAAAATGACCTACTTTTATGTAAAATACCTAATTTAAGATGGTCATCCAAAACTGCCAAAGCCAAAAATCTCAAACGTCATTACTACAGGCTAACATGAGCTAGATTGCAATAACAACAGGGGATGTCAAGAATTAACTGATCAACCATTAACCAACAAATTAATAAATGTCGTACCAGTGCTTTCAGTTTAAAAGTGATAATCAGCAGTTGATATTTGAATAGGCATAACTTTGGTTCAACTCAAGGACCATTTTTACATTATATGGATGCGCACAACTTGTTCTGAAAGCCCTATAAAGTGATGCACATCTCTGGGTTTTCTGACACTTGCTGCTGGAGTCAACTCCTCAACTCCACTTAGTGCTTAGTGCCATTGCTGTAGGAGGGATAGAGTAGAGATTAAACCACCCTAAATGTAGTTTTCACATACAGATCACAGTGATAGGATGAAACTCCATTATTTTCTCTTCTTTTCAAGTCTTTGGCCAAGAGTTGACCCCACACCTAGCTGTGTCTGAGTGGAAGAATCAGCTATTTTGGAAATTACTCCACTAGCCCTACAAGAAAACAACAGCAAATCAGCAGCACTCAACATAAATCCTTTTTATTGGTGCAGACCTTGGCCAGACACTATTTGTGCATACCAGCCTTTTCAGTACCTGCAAAGCGGTTATTCTCAATTGCTGGTCTGACTGTGTAGTAGGCTGATGGCTGCTTGTGTGGAACAAAAGTAACTGGGATATTTATACACATGATACTGTGTGAAGGCAAGCTACAGCAACAACAAAACAGAAACATCATTTTATCACATACTTTGTATTTGTATTAGCACATTATTTGTATGTGTATTATACTCAGCTAGCTACTCAAAATGCTTTACTTTGTTATATGCTATGCTGTGCTAAACCTGTGATATTTTGAGCTGTATTTGTCACAGAATTAGATCACATTTTATTTGATTTGATCTAAGCCACCATTTTCTGCTGGTATTCTGCTGATACCACTACTGGGTGTCAGATCGGTGGCATTTTTTCTTTTTTCTTTTCAGCAGAGCCTCTAACCCATTTGAAATGTGAAACCCTTGGAGGTATAACACTCTGACACTGCACAGGAGTCTCTGAGGCTTCTTTGCCGTTGTTGATAAATTCCGTTGACATCCCTTGCTCATAAACATATGATGGGGCACAGTGAAGAGACTAGACCCACACACATGAACTCTAGCAAGGAGATGACATTGCCGATGCTTCGGCCCCAGTGGAAGAGGCCATCTCTCTCACAGACATGTCCTGTTCTCACCCTAATGAGTGTGGAAAGGAAAAAGGCATTCCTGGAAGCCAATCCTTCACTGTGGGTCTGTCAGTGAAAGGATGAAAGCTTGTGGTATGATTGCAAAGAAGATTTACTCTGTAGAAATGTAAGCGCAGGGGAGGTATGTGAAAAAGAGCTTGGCTACATAACACCCGGGTGGCACTCTTTAAACCAACAGGAGTTTTATACATTAGCTTTACTGGAGCTGCTGTGATATATGAGCCTTGGTGTTTGCCTGTGTGTGCAAGTGCGTGTGTGTGTGTGTATCTGTGTGTGTGTGTGAGGCAGTCCGGTCTGGTTTAGTGTCTTACCCCACACACAGAGGCCCAGTAATGACAGCTGGCCTTCCAGTGTGCAGTCCACAGAACAACAGCAGCGTGTGTAAAGTTGCAAAGCCAACAGACTGTCTAATAAACTGCGCCCCTTCCACTCAGAGCCCTTTACAGTGCATCATGGCTTCATAGCTCACAGTTAGCAGCCTTGGCTCCAAAGTAGTGTGAAGCCAGTGTGACCTATACTGGCTGCAGCCTCTTTCTTCAGACCCCCTAGTGGCCATTTGGCTAGCTGAATGGAAATCGACTGTAATCCAATCAAATATTTTCACCCATAAATCTGTTTTTAGATTAACTAGGATACTGTTAGCTCTGTGTGTGATATGTTGTGACACTGTGTTGATCTGTTGACGAGCAAAGACTCTTGTCATATTTGTCGTGTGACAATTGTGAAGTGATATCAAAAGATACACTGTTAATAGCAATCAGGGGTTTAAAGACAACACAAAATTAATCACTGTCTGCCATAAATTGCATGCAAACTCTGAATAAAAAAAATCGATAATATGTTTTTGAGAATTGATGCAGTATCACAAAGGATAACATTACAGTAATCAAGTGTATACTACTTAACACCATCTAAAAATGTGTGGTGTTAATAATTTATTGCATTAACTAATTCAAATTACAATCCTTATAGAAACAAACAAGTTAGCTTCTCAAAAGTAAGAAATTATTGATTGTATTTATGCATGTCAGTTAGAATGAAAGTCAAGCTATTAATTATTGCTTTTTTATCAGCAAGAATTTTCCTGACACAAGTAAGTCCATGTGACATAAATATTGGCCGATACTATCGGCCAGCTGATGTATCGCTAGGGTCCTAGTCAAAGCCATGGAAACCTAGGCTTGCAAATATTCTCACTTTCTAATTTGGATTTGCGCATCTGTTTTTTTCAGTAAAAGAAATTCCAAGTGATTTTCGTCATCTGCCCAAGATTAATCATCCAGAGCATGATCGTCATAATATCTTGACCATACCAGAGAGTACCACGGAGCAGAGCCGCTTATCCTCAGGACATTGTATTGGTTCAGCTTTGATGAAGTGTGCGGGACTCTGTAAACTTGGCTCCGAATTTGATGATAAGCACATGTAATCCAAATTCGACGTAGTCTCATCGCTCTCTCTCTCACTCAGCGCCGGATGTTTGCCTGTTGCGGCCTCAGTTTGAAACAATGGCGCACATGTGTCAGCTCTTAAGAGTGAATGAAGCAAAGCTGCGCACCCTGATTGATTTGATCTTTGATAAACTTTCCCAAAATGAACCAGGGATTTGATGACATGGATCAAAGGAGGCAACGGCACAGATGGGTAGGAAAACAGCATGCACGAAAACAAAGACTTATGCCCCACATTCCCGAGTCGCTGCTCTCATCTGCTCAACGGCATGCGTGCATTCTCATCATGCCCTTTTTTAGAATGTATTTATTTCATGTGATTTTTGAAACAGAATACAGTGATCCACTAGCCCTCCGTTTACAATCTATAAAACGCTTGGGTTGCTTTGTGAATTCTTGAACAAATTTACTATTAAATATAGATCAAATAGGTTCATTATGGCCAGTACTTGTGTAAAGAAGAATTTAAAAGGATAAAAAAGACTTTATTGTCTCTCATAATCTGTTGAAAAATTCTGCTGGGTTATGTTAGTGGAACTTTAGGGCTCTCATATAAGTGTGCGCACCATGCCTGAGCCTGGTGGACGTCATGATGTTAAGCTCTACATTACCAAGAACTCTCTGGTCAAGTGTTCCTCACAGAGAACAGATGCCACAATATCCTCGACAAGCCTCACAATAAACAACCTGAACAAGTCCATTGAGCATCTTGTACTGATTTTGCTTGTGCTAACTCCGTTCAGCTGGTATCCGTTGGTTTTGCTGTGAATTGCTGTGAAGTCTTTTCTTATAGAATTGAGAGTTATAGAAGCACAAGTGCATTCTGTTGCGGCATGTTCAGATGGCGTCATGGATCTTTCAGCGCAAGGCAAACAATAACTTCTGTGTGAAGAGAAAAAAGTGAGTCATGGCAGTCATTCGTGTGTCAATTAGCATTCTCTGTATTTGTGCGCGCGCTTCTGAGCCATTTCAGCACCGTTATTAGCACTGACCTTTTACAAGCAATTTGTGTGGTGAGTCTATTATGAAAGCAACAAATGAGGGGCCTTAGACTGGGATTATTTTAAGTGACCATGCTGAATGCCGGGAAAAGATCTGTGTTTGCTTGGCAAATAAATGATGGGGCAATTTATTAGCTTGCAGGCATTAAATCATTGTATTGATTGATTGATAGTAATGAAGCATAGGAGGATAAACGATATTTGGAAAGCAAAACTGTCATGGATAATGTGCTACTATGAATTATAGCGGCTGGAGTTACATATTGTGTGCGTTAGTTTAGAAAAATGTATTAGATTATCGTGCGCTGGCAATGGTCCCAGTTAACATTCTGATGTCTGTGCTTCCTGATTAGTTTGATTGATTGAATAATTGATCAAGTAATCGGTTTATTGGTTGGTTGCATCAGCAACTAATTGATTTATTGTTTGCCTCATTGATAGGGATGCCCCAATTCATAGTTTACATGGCTGATTACATGGCTCCTATTTCTTTACAGCTCAAATCAGTCGATGGCTGGCACACTAGCACGTTTCCAGTAAAAGTCACCGCATAAATAACACTGTTTGTTCTCTAATGGGACAAGCTGGCATTTTAAATTCTTAAATGGACAGTTTATCAGTTGCCTGTTTAAATAACATGAATCAAATAAAGTGCTGCTTCAAAAGTAAGAGGCAACTGGCTCTTTAGCCCAATGAGTCTAGTACAATTAGGCTACAACATTTTGATATAGCTGTAGCAGCTGCATTCATATACACGGCGGGTGCACTGACTCCAGTCCTGCATCAGTCCCTACTAACTTATTGATTAAGTGATTATGAAAGTCAGAATTTATAATAACCCAGTAGCCTTAAAATTTGTCACATTTCACCGGTACCAAAATCCCTAGTGCTGACATCCTAAAGAATAGACATGTATACATTCCTCACCAGGTGTTGTTATTTAGGAGGGATGTTACTAGCAGGCCTCTTTAAAACCCTAATGATGATCTTTGCTCTCTTTTTCTGCCTACACATTAGCACATGGGAACACTGTGAGTGCACACGTAGCCCTGGGGGGTGTATTAACCTGCTTTTCCTCTTTTCTCTTCCTTTTCCATCTCCCCTTCTCCTCTCCTGTCCTGCGTGTGTGTGACTCTCTGCTGCCCCCTGTTCTGCTCTGCTCCAGTGGCTGCTCCTCTGCCTCCAAACTCCTGCTCTGGTTCTGCAACACTAGACCTGTTCCTGTCTAGTTCTGTGTGAGGAGCTCTCAAGTGAGTCTTTCACACACACACACACACACACACACACACACACCCTTCTCCAGTCTGCATGCTCTTCTTCCTCTTCTGTGGTATTTTGGGTCATCGAGGAGTCTGATTATAATGTAATATTACTTTTATGATGTGCATGTGAGTGTGGGAATTTTACCGGTATGTTTCTTTGTGTGAAGGTCTCTTTATTTGTATGCGCTTACACTTTCAACACTCCTGTAACCATCGGTTCTTCTGGTGACTCACTGTGGCCAATTTCACGCTCTGATGATCTTTAAAGATATATAATTCCTTCTCCATTCACAGCCTGTTTGTTCACCGCGACCTCAGTGAATAGCAACTTGACAGGACAAGTGTGCTTGTAAGCATAGATTATAGTCTCTAGGGGTATAAGCCGGATTTCATTATCAGATACTCGATGTAGCATACACACATTCTTACGAGGGTCCGTGTTGATCACAGTAAATATGTAATTAAATTAATCAAGGCAGAGTCGTTGCCCTAGATCATCAGTATGGGTTTCATGGGTTTTGCAGCTGCATCTCCAGATGCTGTTTGCTGGCTTTGCTCTTCACTGTGTTGCTATATATACAGTACTGTGCGAAGGTTTTAGGTACCTCAGAAAATAAAAAAAACACCAACATTACAATAAATACAAATAACATAAATACAATAACTAGTCATTTAATGTATGTTAATGCGTTCGTGTAATCACTTCTCCTTGTGGAAGCCCAGTATTATTTTAAATTACCATCCGATATTTGGTTTGGCTAATCAGTTCTTCAGTAAACAAAACTATTATACATGAAATCATCGCTTATTTTATTATTACTATTTTTATTTATTCTAACTTTGGTGCTTTTCTGACCCAATAGACATGTCGGGTAGATTGTCTTAAAGAAGTTTGCTTGTCATGCGGTCTGCTTGTTTATTAATAAAGGCACTCCGGCTGTGTCCATTGCTCCATATCTGCCTTTCCTTTTCTATCTCACTCTTTTACGGAATCCTAAATGATAATTGGATTTTTATCTATGCCAACGTTTAGGAAGGATTTTTTTTACCTTTTCTCATGAAACTCTTTTTGTTTTTGTATCATATAATTTCTGTATTTCTGTAAGTTGTGTTTTTCAAGTATTGCATATCAATATTGTATTGTGGTGCATGGTACAAACATATACAAATGAAATATAGAGAAATTGATAATACAAACAATTTATCACTTTCTAATTGAACTTTCTTTTAAAATTGCACCATATCACACAGTAAGATGTGGTGCATCTAGCAAAGGACACTATCACGGGCATCTGTCTGTGAGTAAACCACATTACCGTGGCATCAAGCAGTCATCAGCGTCCTCTCAAAAACGATTATTCCATTATATGTTTCAAAAGCTGAGCCACTGGTCTCTCCAGACGACACGATTGAAAGTAGACATCCATTGAAGAGACGCCAATTAAGTGTAGGTTTGTGAGAAAATTACTGTCCAACGTTTAGTCTTAGTGATCTCTTTGCTATGGCCAAAAAGCTTGCTTTGTCTAGTGTACCATACACACATACTCGCCACTGTGGACCTCCCACTGCTGTGAACCACCCACTATAGACCTGCAAGCCCAGCCACTTATCATTGTCTGTGATGAGAATTGCTTCTAAAAACTATGAACTGCTTCAGGACACGAGTCCTTGTTCGTCAGGAGTCAGTGCAGTCGCCCTCAATCAATTGTCACTTTGTCCATGATAGTGGAAACAAAGAGACTGTATTAGAGCAGCCCAGATCGCTGTTTAGCTTAAATTCAGAAGTGCAGATGTCATATCGGAGGCTGGGTGTGTGCATGGGCTCAGGCATTGTGTTAGGTGCTGTGTTACGTGAGGACAGATTTGGGGTAGAGGGAGAGCAAAGGGAGGTGAGTTTGGGGCTGACAGCATTACTGACTTTCATCAAGAGCTGCTTTATCGATTCCAGTCAGTGCTTGAGAAGGAATGCATGGTCTACATCAAAGCCTAAAGGTAAAGTTAAGAAAGACTGAAACTCTATTTTGTAACAGAGCATTCCTCTGTCTGAACTAAAGCTCACCAAAGCTCCCCTGCTTTGTGCTCATATATCTAATATGCGTGTGTATCCTGTTCAGTAATAATAATGGTAATGACTTTGTTTACACAGCACTTTCAATACATAATAATGCAGCTCACTGCAGATCACCACAGACATGTAGCATCATAGCTACTACAAGCCACATACAGGTTTTAACAAATTTTGAGACCATACAGCTGTGCCCTATTTTAAATGCAAATTATTTAGTATGATTTTTAGTTGATGATTAAATGGTCTATGACAGTCAGGATTTGTGTAACATGGTTAGATTTGGGTTTGTTACTGTTATTAGTCATAAATCCTCTCTGTTTTATTCTTTGTTAAATTGTGGATGAGCCAAGCACTTTAAGGTAAAAAATATAAACATGTCCTTGCACTGTATATACAAATAAGAGTTAGATATAATAAGCCTTATTCACAGAGAATTAAAAAGGGGGGGGGTCAATATCATTGGATAAAATTTATGGTCAACAATAATACTAAAAGCATGGCCTGAGTTGTGGGGTATTTGTAGTATTTCCATTTCTGGTCCATTGCAGAGATTATTAATAAACAATAAGAGCGTCCCATATATAGCATTCGACTCACACTTTGGCATCCCGAGAGTCATGACGGAGCTTCCTGCCTCCGTTCCCAACCATTTTTCAACCTGCTAAGTGAAATCTTATTATATTGATTATGAACATTTTCAGTATGTTGAATAATATTAATTCAGCATGTGTCAGAGTCTTATTGCTCTAAGCAGTGTCCACTCTTAGCAACACATTTTTAAACATTTTAAAATACAAATCTTTTGTTCTGTTACAAGATTTGTAAGAGTAAGACGAGGCCTTCAGAACAATGTAAAGAGAGTTATATAATGAACGCTTGCAATTAGGTGCCACAATCGAACGAGAGGAAGAGAGGGACACTTCTCAAGAAATATACTATGGATTTTTATTCTCTTGTTGTCAGGCTGTGGTTGGATCTGTCCCTGTAGAGAACAATTACTTTAAACCTGAACCAACTAAATGAGACAGTTGTTTCAGGAAAACCTTGAAGGAGCCGTGAGCTTCAGATATGTACGTTTGACATTTGTTCAGCTCAGTCATAGTGCACTCCATTAAGTTTTTTTTTTTTTCATGAGATGCTTGGTAGCTGCTTTGTAAGAAAATTGCATTTGTCTTGTGTAAACATGCACAGAGGTCGTGTAAACGTCATTTGATCTTTTATTGTTTCATTTATTTTCATACTGTTTCAGTCAGCGTATAAATTAAATTTGTTAAGTTGCATGTCTAGATAATGCCAGGCTACGTTCCGACTCAAATGAGAAATGGAGTGGGCATACACTGACTGTAAAAGGATCATTCTGTCTGCTTCTCTTTATCCTGATGCTTCACTCTCTTAGCAAGGGCACGAACAGCTTTCATGTTCCTTTGATTTGTTTAAAGAGTCTGAATAATATGGTGTTGCATTTAATCTGTTTTTTTCTCCTCGACTGCTCCTCCACGTATGGCGTGCCCAAGAGGCAGGAAAACCCAGCAAAGGCCCATGAAGGAACTGAAATGTGTGGTGCAGATAGCAGCGCCATTTACAGAGCTATAAGCATCTTGGTTGTCATAGCTCTTTGAATGGTACTGCCATATGTACTGAACTACCACCAACATGGCCCTAATTGATGACATTTAATATATGCAAAAGGCTTTGTTTTTCTTTGTTGTCTGTATGTACACTGCTCAGCGTAAAGGGTAAGTATTAGGGCTGCTCGATTTCGACATAGAACGTAATGCTAATTATGCAAATTGTGATTAAAATGTGCGGTTGCAGTGTTTTTCTGAGGGGAAGAGCTGTATGTACAGACCCAGATGTTTATTCAGCTGCAGATAAGAGTAATGACAATATTTTGGATTTCAGTATGCATTAACCTGCTGTTCTTTAGCTGAAAGTGCATCACTACAAGTGCAAAAGCGAAATAACGAAATACTTATAGCTACTTAAAGCACCTCAAGCATAAGGCTGTTACCAAAACAGTCAGCAGTCCCTAAACAGCTTTTTTTATAGAGGCTGAGAGGCTTTTATAGATGCACAACCAAGAACAAAGTAAACACATACGTAAGCTTCTTAAGTGTTTCCTGTTCCCACTGCTAAACACATTTACACTTAACACTTACAGATTGGTCTACACTACAGATGAGTTTTTGAGTATTTGAATAGTCATGAGGGTTTAAAAAGACACATTTAGATGTTTAATATGGAAATTAGCTTCTCTTTTACTTTATACATTCTCACGTTGAAGAGTCATGCAATGTCCAAAGTCTATTCTCCACCAGAGGGCAGTATAGAAAGACTCGTCCTAGCATTCAGCTGACTAAAATGATCATAAATACGTAAATACCTATATTTTACATTTTGTGGAACATTATTACTAAGCAGTTTTTGTTGTTTTAAGTAATTTTATCAAGTGAAATTATCTCATTATATTGGCAGATAATTTTGCTCATTTTAAAAAACATGTTCGGAAGAATTATCTGCTAATATAGTGAGATAATTTTACTTGATAATGTTTTAAAATATCTGGAATCTAAATCTAAATAGAATCTAAAAGTAAAAATCTAGAAGTAAGTTACATAATCTTGTAATATTCCTAATTCATCCCAAAATTTGAAATATAAGGTTTACTGATGCAATTTATAATTGTCAAGAAACTGTTTTTTGCAGTGCACAGCCTGGACAAGAAGAGAAGCTTGATAGTATGCTGCTAAAGGGTGACTGGCAGCAGGTAGCAGATAGTACGCAGCCCAGCTATAGCGCTGATAAACAAGAAGATTAAGCTCATTTTACATTCTACTCATACAGTCTCAATAAAACTCTTCTTAAACCCCCTGTTTTCCAGGTCAAAGGTACAATGTGAAATACACCATGAGGTGAGAACAGGCAATACACGCAGATCTGTTTATGTTGAAGGGTTTAGATTAACACTTTTCTTGGCGTAAATATCAAGCCATATGTCATCTACTATGGCTGACATGTCTGTCATGTGGTCATCTGTAGCATTATCTGTAGCCCTTTTTTCGAATATCAAAGATACACAGATTTTTTGAATAATGCCTTGCAAATTTCAACATGAAATTTGACTACATTGCCTGCTTTTAATTTCGAATAGTCATCTTGTTTGGAGCTAAGATCAGAAGCAAACATGTGTATCACCTGAAGGGCTTCAGTTTGCGGACCACTGATTTAACGTAATTGCCAGGGAAAAAGTTAAGTGGCTGGATAGCAGAGTGGATAAGACAGTCATACTGACAGGAGCACAGGGTTCAGTCCCCTGCTCAGTTAAGCACATCACGGCTCTAAAATCAGACACAGCTTCTAATGCTTTATCCACGTTAACATAATGATGTCACTCTGTGTGGTGTGCTGCGTGGAACGTGTTTTGATGTCTTATGTTATCGCAGCCTTAATCGATACGTCAACTAAAGAAACTCGAACCGCAATGACGATGAAAATACTCGATTAATCATGCGTAAATAAGGTATGGTGCTACTTTCACTTGAACAGTTTATCTTCTTGTTTCTACATGCCAAAGTTTACTCTTGCCCCTCTGTGCAAACAAACGAGTGGCTGAAAGCAATGGATCAATGGAAAGAATGTCTGTATCACTCTCAGTAAGCAGCCTAGAGGGGCCTGAAGTGTCTGAGGTTGAAAAGAGAAGTGAACATTACAAAAACACTTCAGCTTCAGCAGACCTTGAAATCTGATAGGCCAGACATGGCCTTGAAATTTATTGGAGTGTGTATCAGCATTATTTCTTTTTTATCAGCCTGTAAAGTGGGACCTGAGAGCTCGGTCTATTATTAGCTACATTACGCTATGGAAGAGCAATCGTTACATAAGAAGAATAGGGTGCTTACAACAGTCTCGCCCAGGGTTTCTACGCATTCCCTTAACTTTTCTCCATCATGATGTTCAGTTCCCTGAGTGACTTTGGCACTAACTTTTAAGTGGTTTTATTTATTGATTGTTGATTTTATAGCAAACTGTACTGCCTTTTCCATAGCCATTGCCTGTCATATAAAATGCCATTCGCACTTATTGGCTCGGTGGCAGTGATCCTAGCATTTGGCATCTTGGTCACGACAATGGATGTGCTTCTCAAGGACAAAGCTTTCAGCCTTTTAGCTTGTATTGGCTTCGGAGCACAGATGTGCTGTATCAACTTTCAAACGCAGAAGTGTTTACAGTTGAGAGAAGTTTGTGGTCTCGCCTTTGTAATATGCGGTTGCCTGGTCAGTCACTGCTATGTGCTCTTTCTCCTCTACTCTCATTCATGCTGTACAATGAAGCTGCAAGCTATGATCTGAGCAGTCCTTCAAGGACTTGTATTTAAGCCAGTCGATTCTACCACACAGCCAATTGAAAACCAAAGCCTTAGAAGAACGGATCAATATAGCATTAGAACTGCAGTATAAACAGTTGGAATGATTGTCCTATTTATTAAAGTGAAGTTCTCTTTCTTTTTCTTCTCTGTGCAGCATGCTAATAGTTAATTATTACTATGTGTGTTCAGGTTGTGCGGTTTTATTGTGTATTACCAGAAGGTTTAGAAGGTATAAGTAGCAGTCTGTTCAGGAAACGCTTATGCAAATGCTTGCTTTGGGTCCCTCGAGTAGGGAAATGGAACAATAAACTGCATCATTGTATATTGCACATAGATAGTATAGAATGTGCCAATACATATTCATAAGCCCAGCAAATGCCACTGAAGTGAAATAAATTTTAAAGTCAGGTTTAAAGGCAAGTGGAAATGTCACTCCAGCTGCAGTTATTAGATTGCTTTACAGACTCGTTTGATGTTGTCACTTTATCTCATCTAAAAAGATAGATACAGCGCTCAAAATAGTCTTGAGACACTCTCCGCATATAATTTATGTCCTGCTTATTTAATACTTTCTCAGCTGAAACCATCATTTATGCATCCGTTTCCATCAGAAAATGGTACAGCAACCAGCAATAATGACCACGTTTATTAACGGAAACTCAAAAAGATTCCAGTAATGAATAGAAACTTCTGTAAGACAAGTAATAATACTTTAGTGAGGAATGTTAGTGTCTGCGTGCTGAATTTACATTCACAGCTTTTAGCTGAGGCTCAATACTGAACTGAACATTATTGCAGGTCCTTTGCTGTCATATCGTTTTGCTATGCTTATTTGGCCATTTGGAGTTTTGTTGGCCATCCAGAGCTTGCCTTACCTTTAACAATTCCCCTTGGATAGTGGAAATTGTGAGCTGGAACTGGTTTGATGTCTTTTATTGTCTTTCCCTGCCTTGTAGGCATCAATAAGCTTCATTCTCAGATCCTCAGCCAGATGCTTAGAAGATACCAGCCCTAACAAGTCAATTAAAGCCTAACAGGTGTAGTTACGTCTTTTATTTTCCAACATCAACAAAACTATAAAACAACAGATGTATGTTTCTACATCTGTTGCCAGGGTCTCGGGAAGTTTCTCAGAGTTACAGTACTTGATGCCTTCGATTTTTGTACAGTCCATTTTCGTAACTTTCTAGAATTTAGGAATTAACAACATACATTAGGAATGCCTCGTGTTTCTCGGGCTGATTCTGAGTGACCGCAAGGCAGTTCAGTTTACCCAAACATAAGAAAAAGATTAAATTGCATTTGGTCTAAATTCCAGCTTTAGATACTATAGATACTATATACTATATATATATATATATATATATATATAGATGCCTGTGTTAGAGGTGTGATGAATATGTCCAAAGAGAGTCAAGACCCCGCTTTTACGGCTTATGGCAGCAGATTTTAAGAGCGCAGAGTCCAAATCATTGCATTTTGCGTAAAAGGAAAGTGAATGGCAGGTATTCAAGTGTGAACACTCCTGCTTTTGCTCTGTAAAAATACCTCCATGTGTCATGAAAATGAGCCTGTAGCATAGTGGTCCAAGAAAAGCAGCAGGACTAAGTACAGAAACGCCGGCGCCCTGCTGGTTAAGTGCGTTTCTGTGTCTCATGGAGGTAACCACACGCTTGCAAACGTGTGGACTTAGACAAGTGAAAAGACATTTATTTTATACTGTCAGATATTTATTTTGTACTATCAGTGAATTTTAGGATCACGGAGGGTCTGTACAATGCAGTGTTTGTTTGAGGGGTAGAAATGGATCTGTGGCGATAGTGTTTTACTTCCATCAGTTGGTTTATAGCGCTATAGCGCAGATGGCGGAACCTCGTTCTATTTTGTGTGAACTTTGCCTATTTATCAAAATTAGCGCAAAGATGAAATGCTGTCAGATTGTGTAGATGTTGGAGGATTATTCTTTCAAAGCAAATCGCGAAGCAGGTCTGTTAAATTTAGGAGCTGAGAGTTCTTTGCAAATGTGACACTAATGCTCATATGCTGCCTTATGCATTATAAACGCTGGCAACGTCGCATGAGGCAGTGTTCAAGTATTCTCAGGTAAACACCAGCTGCTTGACTGAGCTCTATGCTGCTCTGCTGCCAGGAAGCAGAGAAGAGATGTGTATGTAGTCATTTTTCTTATTCATGTAGCAGTGTCCTCTTTAAATGAGAAACCAATGCACTGTTCTCTAGTTCCCCCTTGCCCTAAATTTAACCAGTCAGCCAAGGCAGCGTTTGATATGTGAGGTTTGCTTCTGTAGTTTTGCTTTAGAGCTGTGAGGCTACGGTAGCCAACAAGTAATGTAAGTCTTTGTTAGCCAAAATATGTTTGGGTGACAGGTTTCCATTGCATTAGCCTCGTAGCTCAAAGCATCAAACTTGGTACACTAAACATGTCGACGCTCTTAAAAATAGAGATGCCACAAAGGTTTCTTTGGAGTGATGCCATTGGAGAACCACTTGTAGTTGCTTGACAAACTTTTCAATGGGTGAATCTCTGAAGGATTTTTGAGATGTGCACTCAAAAGAGATGCTTAAAAATAAAGGGTTCTTTGTGCCAAGTGTCACCTTTGGTTCCTTAATGAAACCTTTCGATGGACGGTTCTTTTAACCGTTTTTGTAAATGTGCAAGTGTTAAACTAAACTAAACTTAACCCTTTTTAAACTTTAATGAACTTTAGCATATTCCAGCTTTAAAGTAGCAAAGGACTTTTGCATTATGTGAAGGTTCTTTAAGCCTTTGCAGTATCTTTTTCAGTGTGTAGTTCTTTAGGAAACCAACATTTTTGACATTTGTGTGTTTTTCTGTGTATGAAAAACAGTCAATTATTTTTACACAAATATTTTCTTACCTCTCTTTATCCCTATTTTTGTCACTGTACGTGAATGACCTCTTTTCTGATTGGCTGCCCTGTATTAACCCTAATCCAGGTTAAAATACTGCTTATAACTTCGGTGTGAATGAGTGGAGCTTAACTGCTCTAAGATCAATAGGCTGATATATATAAATGCACTGATTTCCATAACATCATATAAATCAGTGGCAGTGACGATCCTAGAGTCTGTCGGGGTCCTAGGCAAACATTCACTGGTGATGAACCAGCGCTCATCACCATTATATTATAAATAATCTGTCAGGAACAAAAAAAATGCAAAATGTAATTTTCTTTTATTTCAAAAGTTCCTGGCACTGTTCTTTTCAAAATCTAAATATAAACAACCTCAAAAACACGTAACGTGTAAACATGCACCCTTGGGGGCCCTTCCACTGGCCGTGGGACCCAAGCAGTTGCCTGGTGGCAAGCAGCACCTCTGACCGGTGGTTCCCAAACTTGGTCCTGAACGACCCCCTACCCTGCTCTTGTTTTTGCTCCCAACACACATGATCCAACTAATCTGCTAATTTATAAGCCCTTTCTTGAAGTGGGTGGCCTGGGGGTCTTCCAGGACGAGGAGTGAAAACCACTGACATAAACAATGAATGGGCTGTTTTTGCAGCTTGAGTTTCATATGTGCAGCATAGTTTCATATATATAAAGCACATTAAGGAAAAAAAAAAGCCAGGGCCCTTTTATGGAACTAACAGTGGTTCCGCCATGCCACAAGTGTACCTTCTGGAGTTTATCGGCATGGTGGGCTGTGTACACATCTGCTTATCGGGAGACGTTTATCAGCTCTCTGCCATGTGTTGGGCTATTTTTGGCATGTTGAGGGAAAGAAGGAAAGCCCCCTCGCCGCTGCTGTCCGCTGAACCTGCCTTTGGCCCTCAGGGAGGCTTGTAAACATTTATTGCAAGATTTTGGTCAGGTTTATGCACTGGAAAATGAATCAAACACGCACCTAAACAGACCTCTCTCTTTTCCTGCTCTGGGTTTCTCTCTTCTGATCATTCGCACGTAGACACACATGTCCGTGCCGGCACGGACCCGCACTTTCAATGAAGAGTGTGCTCCTTAGGTAAACACTGGCACTCTTCTTTCCTCTGAAGGCCTCTTTGTACTTTTTCTCTTCCATTATGCTCTCTTTCTTTCTGGCTCTCTCATGACATCTCTTTCTTCCACTTCAAAAATCTGCTTTTCATTTTCGACTGCAAAACAGTCGGGTCATGAACGTTCCACTTCTGCTGTCACTCAGCTCATGAGCAATCAAACCTTTTATCTTTGCACACATGTGTGTGTCCGGAACCTCATCCGCTCCTGGTTAAGAATTGTTTGAAAGATCGACACACATGGGACAGGGTCAAATGGGTTCATTGTGACACTCAGGACTTGTTGGCAGAGGAGGTCTGGGGTGGGCTCTGATTGTATGACTACTTGGCGAGGGAAGCGTCTTGCTGTGGGAGATGCATCGACCTGTGGCTCGGTGATGCTGCTGTTGTGACCTGCTTAGTCTTAAACTGGTCTCTCCACATTACCTTAGTAAAGTTTACTGCTTGCATAACTAATTCCATTTACATCTATTAACCTTTTAAGGCCGACACAAAATTTTGGCTGTTTATTTAATTATTCATTTATTTATTTGAGCGTCTTTGTTTGTGTTGAACTGGTTTGTAAACGTGATCTAACAAAGCTGAAAATAAATAGATTTGTATTTAGATTGCTACACATCTGACATGACCATTTTAGTAAGCTCCATTCTGAATGATAACAGTGCATCCAACAATAAAGGAAGTCTTGCATGTCTTTTATGTAGTAATAGAGACATGCTACCACACAGAACGCTCCAACATGGATGTGCACTCTCTGGTGGCAGAGTTTTCTCAGTTCGACACCATAAACCTTAACCCTGTCTTACCTGACATGTGGCTAGTGATACAGTCTAAGATGTTCATGGTGTCCCTTTTAACGTATTCACCACTAAAGACTAGGACTCTCCTTCACTCTTTTTGAGGAACTGCATGTTTGCCTTCCTTTACATCTAGTTATTGTAAAGATCTGCATCGGTGTACCAGCATGTAAGTTCATCATGCAGTTAGAAAGTGTGCACCAGATTGGGATGGTGCACAATTTGAGATGGAATGCATAATTTCTAGAGGCTGTATAACTTTATTAATTAGAAATGTGACCAATAATTTGTGACCAATCATTTTCTATTTAGATTGATTTCCTCCTGTCTAAACTGTTTCTCATCTCCACTGCCGTCAGTAGCCAGTTCCCATCAAGTCACGCATGAGTTGAAGGCATGTTTGGGTTGAGTCACAGATTATCACAGTGAAGGAAGGGCCACACATTTTACCGAACTACTACAAATAAAATGTTTGATGACATAATAGATTCTTCAAAAGAGATGGACAAGTGAAGAAAGGAGTGATTTAAGGAATATATTGTTTGCACATCATTATTGTGATATTTTGTTTTGCAATTCGTAAATTGCAATATTGAATAAGCCTTCTAACCAAGCACAATGTTTTTGTTTATTGTATACTGTGAGCATCTTTACTAATCTCAGTTGTGTATAAATTCGTCTATAGGTGTTTCCGTGGGTGTTGTGGTACATTAAAGCATTTATGTAATTCACAAAAGTAAATACGTTTGTTTGCCAGTCTGTAATCATGTGAGAAAACTCATTAATGAATTAGTTCATTTATGTACATTGTTTTACTCACGTGTTGTCCACGTCCTACGTTCCTGCTCTAAATGATAGCTATGGAAGGGTATAAGAGTAAGAATATTGTGCAAATTAGGGTTTTCCACTGTCCCTGGCACTCTCTCTCTCTTATGCCCTGATGTGAAATGGAACATGTCTAAGTAGATGAGCTTGTAATAGATTGCCTACCCTCTCCTCCCACTAAGTAAGCCTGAAATTGCAGATGGTATCATACTGTGGAGCAAGTTATCTCAGTTTGCCTTGTCTTGGCTAATCCCAGCCCTCTGCAGTAGGAGAGTGTTTTCCCTCTGCTTCTCTAGCTTAGATTGCAATTCCTTTCTCTCTGAAATCAGAGAGCTAGCATCGCAGCCTACATCACAAGGCATTCCTATGGATAGATAAGAAAACCTTTTAAAAGAGGTTTTGTGTCTTTATATAGACCACACAGTGTTGTTTCACCTCTTGTTGTTTTATGTTTTCAGCACAGTGTCTGTAATGTATCTGTCTTGAAGCTGTGGCTTTACTCAGAAATCACTGACTCTATAAAGCCTTGACAGTTCTGGGTTTATTTCAGTGGATTTATTTCTCTCCATGTCTTTAAGCCATCATCAGTCAGGTGGAACATTAATGTCTGCTTTCGATATCTGTGTCTGTGAAAGCCAAATTATCACTTTCTTTCTGTTTTTAAGGCCTAGTTAGAACTTGAAGTAGAACTGTTACATGGTTCTTTAGCTTTTCTTCACAGACAGCTGACCTAGCTACGTTAACCCTGGTCGTCTAGCCTGAGCCCAGTAACTGTCACTAGCCTACAAACCTGGCTCCCACTTCTATCTATTCCTTATGCGATGTAGGGTAATATAGGTTACAGGAGATTAAATGTTTTGAACATTTATACAGTTATTAGCTTCCTTAATCCTGCAAGGCGGGATGTGGGATTATTTTCTCCCAAAAATGTTGGTTTCTTTGGATAACCAGTCACCAATCCGATATGTAAGACGCCTATTCAGCGTAAACACTCTTAAAATATATGGTTCTTCCAAAGTTCTTTAGCAAAGACAACGGTTCTGCAGTATAGGAAACTATGATATAGAAAACTACACTCAGAGAATGATTGCATGCGTGATTCTTCAGACTAATAGAGAATGTGTTGTATATGGTTTTATATAGAACCTTTTTGAAACAGGTTCTTTTATATAGCACCAAAACAGGTTCTTTTATACTTATAAGCTTGACATTGTAACAACAGAAGAACCCTTTTTGGGTCTATGGAGAACCCTTTTCAAAAAGGTTCTATGTAGAACCCTCTATAGTACATTCTCCATCAAACTGATGAACCAGTTCATGATGGAAAAATCCTTTAAAGTTCTTTGAGTGTTCGTGGTTCTATACAGGATCACTGTCTTTACTAAAGAACCATCTTGTTTTGGTTCTTTGAGTGTAGCTTATCCAACTAATTCACATCAATCCGCCTAAACTGACTTTTCAGCAAGGTACATTGCAGGGGCAGCCAGTCATAGCAGAGGTCATTTACATATGTCAGCCTTAAATACCGTTTCATTCTAAGGCATAAAATGAGAGGTCGGGAATGGTGGTGTAAGAATGAATTATTGCTATTTCTGGTGCATGAAACCACACAAATGTCAAAAATGAGCCTCAAGGGAAAAAATAACATGCAAGAGAACTGTAGAATTCAGGTCCTTTGAATGGCTGAATGCCGAACCTTCCTTTTATTCAGAGCCTTTTATGAGCCTCCTCCGTAACTTCCTTACTGTCATACTCAGAGAACTTCAGAAGATAAATCAACTGGCAGTCTGTTTATGAAGAGTTCAGCTGGGTCTTCCTGAAATGAAGACAATATTTTGGACATGAACAGGGCAAATGTCTCGAAAGCTGTTCCCATCCTTCCATAGTGAGGGAAGCCCCCCAGAGAGAGGTTGATGTGGTCTGTGCTGTATTGCACTACAGATGGCCTGCCATGGACTGTTGGAAAAGCAACCAACAGACTTGAAAAGAGTGACTGGACTTTAATGATGTCAGTGAAGCGGAAGCGAAAACAAACATAGCGCTCTCTATTTCTTCTCCTCTCTCCTTCTCTTCTTTCTGTCCATCTCTTTCGGCCTCTATCCCCATCTCGTTCTCTCTCTCGCATGCTGGCTCTGCTCTTTGGGATTTAGGGACACACAGCCACACACGCAATCCACAGAAGCAGAGGCAGCACAAATGCTGACTCCATGTGTATATCTGCCACGGAAGCCTCTAGATATTCAGTTTTAAAGAGTGATGTTTTTAATTAAAACCGGTTCTGCCCATACTGTTTCTCAGCAAGTCTCAAATGTTGACGTGCCCATTTGCTTACCACTGCACCAAGAGGACCACTGTAATCTCTTAATGTTTAGGGGTGTACCACATGAAGTTCAGGCACTGCTTCTGCAAAATTAAGTGTACATACTCTGCAAAAAGTCCACCCTTTGTCACGCTTCATTTCCAGTCGAAACAGTACAAGTTGGTATGTTTTCTGGAGAAATAAGATAAATCACTTGCATAACAAGGAGAATGTCAAAGGAAAATAAGTGAACAAACAGTAGTTTTCAAATAATGAAGATAATGTAGTGTGAAATAAATGTTGTTTAAACTTCGGACTGCCTTAAAACGAGAGTTCTTGGAAATTCAAATAATAAGTTCCATTGAATTAATGCATTGCAAAATTTAGTTAAGGCGACCCATCAAAGTTTAAACAACTTTTTTAGCAACATTTCTTTACAATGCAACAACCATGCAAAACCTGCTAGACCACCAAAACTTTCACCTTCAGGTAAGCAGTACCTAAAACTTTCATTTTTGAGAAACAGGAGAAATTCAAGCTCCACTCTTGTTTCAGATCTATAAAAGAATACACAGGTGTTTCCATCCATCTTTGCACTGTAAGAAGACAACTTAGTGCTATGGGTCTGAAAGGATGTGTAGCCTCCAATAAGCTGTTACAGAGAAAAGAAAATGAACGAAAAGAAGAATATTAACAAATCAAGCAAAGAAGATGCTGGGGTTCTCAGAACAATGAACTGATCACATCCTGCCCTGCAAGATATTGTGGTGAGACCCCAAGAGAACTGGCTTAAACATCGCTGAAAGTGTTCAGGATTTCTTGCATTGAGAGAAGTAGAAAATGTAACCAACTTCCAAGACTATAATAAAGGCACAGGTGGATAAACTAAATACCACAGAGAATCGTATTTTCTATAGTTATTGATTTTTTTTCCTGCTGCTGCTTTAAAGGGAAATTCAATGGTGGTCTCTGACTTTTGCACAGTACCATAAATACATAAAACAAATACAATAAGAAGAAAATATGTATAGACCTGGGCTGTCTGACATGTATACAACACTTGTTTGGAAGATTTGACATTTCAGGTGACATTCAGCTGTAAAAGACTTCAGAATAGCCTATTCGCAACCTGCGGTTCTGCATAGACGTGATTGTGTAGATCAGGACCTCTGCAAACAGTACATTGTTGAGTAAGAGAGCAGCAATGTGGCAGCAATTCTGCTTTCTGCTTCACTGAATAGCTGTAGCACGTTTCCTTTCTGGATCCCGGAACATTAGTGACTTTTGAGGGGGTGAAGGGTTTCAAGGTAAATTTCATGGCCAATTTCTCAACAGGAATTGCCTTTGGTTTGCTTGTTTATCAAAAGGGTTTGTAATGATTTTTGGGGTAGAGGACTGCTTACAGAGGTAATAGGGCAGCGTTTAGGCATCATATTCTGCCCTAGCGAACACCTTGTCTCCAAGAAGAGCTCTGCCTGCGCTGCACGTAGCCCTTACTGTATATAGAAGCCCGTTATTAAATCTCAGCACAGACTTTATTTCCTGACAGATGAAAGGGTTATCATCATGCCCTCATTGGAATTTGGAAATGGCCTTCAGATTGTAAGGAGCTACAGTGACTAATTTCCTTTTCAATAATTTGTCTCGTTCTGGCTAAAGAACGTCCTTTTTCTGAGTCATTGGTAGGTCAGATCTTTGCATAAAAATAGGTTAAATATACAGTATAATCATTTCATATGCTCAAAGGAATGTTTTTTATAGGCTAAAAAGGTGTTACTTTATATGTGCAGTCCCCTTCATTCCTGTTGCTCTATGACTATTAGTTTTCCATTCATATCTCAGAAGCCGTAAGGAAACACTATAGAAACTATAGAAATGAAAGCTCCATGTCTTCAGTGTATTTTATATGTCTACAGACCAGCTTTATCGGTTTATCAGTATGATAAATGCACTTGCTGTGTCACTGCCAGTGCACAAATCATTTGTGGTTTTAAAATGTACTGTATCTTTGAAGCATTGATAAAATCATGCGGTTTTGGACACAGGCTGAAAAGACTGAATGGTGGTTTGGTTTGTTAAGAAAGTTCTTTCTTATTCAGAAGCTTATATAAAAGTTGTTTTGTAATATCTTTATTGCAGCAATCTCAGTGTCCTTGAAAGCACTGAGGAAATAATTTAGAAATCTCCCCATGAATGAACATCTGAAAGCCTTGGGAAGATTTAGAGTGCCTCTTCAAATAAAAAGCTACATATATATTTTTTTATATTATAATATATAAGTACAGGCTACAAAAATGTTTAAGATCTATTATTATTATTATTATTATTATTATTATATGCTTAAAATGTGAACAGAGTCATTTGCGGTGCTTGTGAATCCACCATTCTCGGGAAACTTGATTCAGAATCAGTCACATTTGTTGGTGAGAGGAACCAGGCGTCTGAAGAGTTCATCTAAAAGCTGCATCGCATAAAGTAGTTTCACAAAATGGTATTTAATGTTCACAAAATGGTACTTAATGTGTTTCCTGATGCCTGAGATAATTTTAAGAATTAAGTTTTACAAAAAGATTTGAGGCCTATAATGTCTTAAAATCCATTCATTTTGGAGAGGCATATGCAGGATACTGTAGAACCCAATAAAGATGTGCATTTTCAGATTTACCCCAATTCTACTATTATCAGCATTACATATTAATACTCAGAAGACCTGTGTAGGTTCAGTTTTCGCTAGGCTCATATTTCTGGTGTAGGTGTTGTGACCTTTGGTTCCTCTTGCCAGTGTTAGCAGTCAAAGTCATTAAGTATCTCCTGAATGCACCATTTCTCATCAAACTACTCTAAATGGCTTTGCATGCATCTAAACTATTGAATTGTTTATGCAGACGCTTTGGAAAACGATTGATATTCACCTTTAACTGTGACACAGGCTTTGCAATTAAAGTTTTTTTACTCTCTCCATCCAATTCAGGAGTGAAGCACCAGAGCCACTCAGTCCTTCTTCAAATCAGTTGATTGAGAATTCATCAACAAGGACTGTCCAAGTATGTGTGGTGTGAACCTCAGACCTAGAGGTGCAACCAAAAAGTACCATGGCACCGCAGCTGATGTGTTTCTTTTTGCTTTGCAGGTACTCAGTTCTTCACAATGGAAACCATACTGAACAGGAGAAACTGTCCGTGCAGAATGACACAGAGTCACAGGAATCCTGCTTCTGACACCGGCTTCTGCTTCATCAGGACCAATACTGGAAGGTGCTGCCCCGCCACATCCTACCAGACCTGCAACACGTACTAACGCAGGGCAGTCCAGGAACAAATTACTAGGAGGTGGACTGAGACATTTTATCCAAACTCTAAAAGTGAACAATGTTGCCAAAGGTATTTGATTTTTATTTTTGGACGTGATTGTTTCTAATGTAAAAGAGTGGTGGTACAGCAGTCTGGTATGTTTAGGAATCTTTCTCGCTTCCCTGCAACTATTACTTGGTATTTATTTGGCAAACACCAAAACCTGTTATTTAAACTTTATCAGGCTTTATTTGTGAGGCACTTAAAGGGTGAATTCAAAGCCATGGCGTCTTTTCAGCTCCACAGCAGAAGCATGGCTAAAGTGATGTTGTGCTGAGCTGTACTGTATTGGTCTTAATCCGAGACACACATTGCTGACAGGTTCATGCAGGGGTTTTTACTAAATCCTACAATATCCAAATTTCATTAACCTAACATTTAGCAAATAAACTGTGCTATTGTACTTGATACATCAGACACAACATTTAAATCCACTCTATTAGGCATCTGTTGCTGTTTCCATCCAATGGACTTTTTGCAATTTTTTTTTAATGTTTTAAAGTGGCTTTTTTATTTGTTTGTTTGTTTGTTTTGTTAAACTTTAGTGGATAAATTGATTTTTGACACCTGATATGTGAAAAGTGGTGTTGGGAACTTTTTTGGCGGGGATGGGACGTTCTTTTAATAGCTCCATATGACAGAGAAACATGATCTCTGATATACTGGTTCGGAAGGAAAAAGTAACAATAATAATAACACTAATAAAAAATAAACAGAATTTACTTTTCAGTTGGTAATTGAGAAATCAGAAAAGCCAAAAGTTTCAACAAAGGTAACACAAAATTAGAGACGTACAGCTTATTTACTGATATGTAAAGAAGCTTATGCGACCACAGTTTTAAGAAGAAAATGATGTTATTACATAAAGAAAATTGATCGCAAAAAGTCTCTTTGATGGAAACAAGCACAAATCTCAAAGTATTTTTTGCATTTTCATCTTATTACTTGCAATTTGTACAGAACGTTGATAGATATGTAGCTATAGATGTCACTGAAAAGGTGCCTTTTGATGAACAGTCTACAAAAAACTGAGTACTGAAATTACACAAGGTTGTTCTACAACGAAAAGGAATTAAACTTAAATGAATTTGTTGTCTTCAGTAGAGCATTCCTAAGGTTTCTGCCGCACTCTAGCAGAGCTTTTTCCCTGTAGGGTTCGAGTCCATAAACAAGGTACTTTTTTAATTTTACATTTGCATCTCATCTGCCAATGAAATCTGATGAAATGCACTTATGAACCAATAGTGTTCTAGTCACAGGTAGAATAATCAACTTCTATGGGCCAAACGTTTTAGCTCACATCTCACACAATCGGTGAGCTTGCCAATCCACTTACAAAGCAGACATGCAGTATATTGACCATGTTGACTTGGTCATGGTTTCGCTTTGCATACCTCACCAAATAGATATTTCAACAATGATTTCCATTCAGAGCACCTCTCTGGGTTTATTCCGTTCCCGTAAACACTGCAGTAAGCTCTTGAGTGCCATAGCTTCATGAGTTTCTGCCTCTGCTGCTTTCAGCCATTCTGAAAAAAAAGCAGAGGAATCTGATCAGTGCCACAAGAGAGGGCTTCCCACATATTCAGCTTTCATGATGCTACAGAACAAACCCATATACCGCTGCTCCGAACCTTAAGAATTGAAAACGTCACAAAAAAACAATGAGCCGTATTTTATCATAACCGTTATGGTACTGAATGCCTCACCGTTCCTCAAGCACACCAGCTTGGCCGAACCCTGATTTCTGTCCTTCCTAAACACAGCAGCCTACGTACCAGAGGTGTTCTCAGCCTTCAACTGTGCCTCTCTGTAAAGCGAAGGATAGTGTTCCCTTTTCAAACGTAGTGTTTCAGTTTATTTAAAGAATGTAAGAATGTAAATATCAAGAAATCTGTAAAGCGTTTTCAGTGTCAGTTAATTTCAGCAGAGAAAATATTTTCAATTTATTGTAATTTTACAGGGAGGTATTGACACAGTGTTGTCAGATCATTATATACAGTAGAATATAAATATCAGACCGCTAGGAATTAGCACTATCCTCATGCTTTTATTTCTAAATGATGACCTCTTCTGCAATTAAAGCACTTATAGCACTTTTTTATAATACATTGATTATAGCTTTCATAGATCAAACAGTATTCTGGTTGCCAATATTTTATCAAAGACCAAACTTGTTTGAAAACTGATGAAGGAAGAAAACTCTTGTGATTGGGTTCCTTAATGTGATAATTGTGTGAAATTTGTTGCGGTGTTGCGCGTGCTGGTGTGTTGGCTTGACAGAGCAAAAAAAAAGAAAAAAAAAACACAAAAAAAGAAACATAAAGAAGAAAGAGAGAGGGTTTCGTGAACACAGATATGCTGTGGTCCACTCTAACGGAATAGTCTGGTTTAGCTTCCTCTCGTCTTGTACCAACAAAAGCTGAAAATGCTCACTGGTGGGTAAGAGAATGTCTGATTTATGGTTTTAAAATGTTTTACCGGCTGATCTTTCTATGCTAAAGGTCAGAGCTTAGCATCCATGTCTGTTCTGATTTCATTGTAAATAGGAATATTTTTATACACAAGGTATCTGATGGTGGTCCGTGTGATCTCTTTATATGTGCTTCGGTCAGAGGCAACGCATTATTCTTCCAGCTTAGTATAACAGTTAAAGTCAACAATGGATTGCACATCGTCATACCGAGCAATGTCCTGCAGAGCTGTTTGATGGGCTTCTCATTTTACGATGTTCATAAAAACGTGTACATGGTCGTGCCTTCACAACCAATTTGTACTTGTGCAGGTTTATATTTTTAAGAACTGCCGCAGCTGAAACTAACAAAATTCTGTCCCATTCGATTGTGGGTAAAAGGAGGTCATAGCAATTTGCACTTGGCTCGCAAAACTAAGCAAGCGTTTGCGAGTTGACACGCCACATGGTGGCACGAAATTGTTGGAAATGCTAAATAATATCAAAAACAGTTAAACAGATGAAACGATCTCAGTTCGAGATCTGTTTACCGGGGGCAACGTCAACCTTGAAATTACCCAGGCGAGTGTGCCAACTGTGTATTATGAAATGATATTGAGGAATGTTAATTATCAACAGCCAGTCTGGAGAGTTATTTTTGATACTCCGGTTCCACTCTGACACTTCGAGCTTTCAATTATGTAGCACCCTTTGACCACAAGTCACTGAGCACTCAGCAATTTTAGTAGCAAAAGGCAATCAAGAAGGAAAATCGCTTGCATAATTTCACTGGTGTCAGTCTGGAGGCTGTTTAAGCTGTGATGAAGTTTTGTAATGACTGAAGCTTGACGAGAATACATTTGACTGTCAATGTGCTGGGCACAAACAGAACAGGAGGTTTGTTGATGGATGCAGAGTATAAAGGATTCTGCTCTCGGCCTACAGGGACGCATGCTAAAGTAGATGACCCATGAGAGGTGTTAACTACCTAAAGCTAGCCCTTAGAAGGCGACAGTTGCTATGCTACACCAATTCTACATTTATTTACATGGTAAGCTGCACAAGTGAGTACTTTTACATTCAATTTACATTTGGTATCGACAGGTTCGAGTCTGCAGAATTTTTCCTTTCAATGTTAAATGAAGACAATGTTCAACTTTATCCAATTCAAATCTTAATTGAAGGTTTACAAGCTTTACTTTTGACAGAATTTCATTGCTCATTTATGTGAACTAGAACTAGAAATAATTGATGCCTAATTACACCACACTTTTGTTATCACCAGCGAGAAGTGTGACTTCTAAGAGCTAGCCGGCAATGAGAATTTGATGGGTCTTTACTCGATTGTGCTTCATACTTCTTTGACTCCTCTTATCTGACCAGCAAAGATGTATTGCCTCAGAAACAGTGTGACAACAAAAAAAAATTGGGTAGACGTATGTATTGATCAAAATAAGAAACAGATTTACCCATGCCCCCATGGTTCAGTCTCTCTCACACGCATACACATGCAGCCAAACACCACTGTGTAACACCTCAAAGCCCCGAAGGCAGAAGTTCTCAGCATGAATGTGTTGTAAATCTCCCCATAAGTTGTAGATGGAACTTTTGTAAACTCAGTATTTATTTTGGTGGATTTAAAGATTGATATTTTCATGTAAGGCTTCTCTTTCAGGGAGCTATGTGTATTACTTTTTCTGTTGCTATGTGACAGCTCTAATAAATGATAATTAAAAATAATGGGATATAATGAATTTTTGTGTGTTGGGTGCTTTGTCTCACATCCTCTAAAAGCTTATAATATACAGTCCCTGTCCAAAGACAAACTCCAAATGGCAACTTTCCAGGAGAGGGCAAAAACCTAATTTAATTTGGATGTAAGTCAATGGAACCAGACCTTTTTTCCCAAGCGATTCTGGATCGTTTCTGTTGGGCCATTCATCATGAAATGTTCACACAATGTAAACGGTAGCTGCTGTGTTCAAAAGATGAATAAAAGCCAAAACACAAAAATGGAGATACATGTTTTTCTTTGGACAACAGCAATATGTAGAACCCCAATAATGTTAGCACTCCACTGAGACTTTAGCTGGCTAGCCACTGCAGTGAGAAGGCCTCAGATATAACTTTTATATTCATATAGCCATGATGCCTTGGCTTCCATCTGGACCAATGACCATTGCAGGGTTTATGCTCTCTCTGGGTACCATATGTTAATTGTGTCGTTGAGTTAATTAACCACAAATACATTGTTTTTACATTATCTCTTTAAGCCGTCTTCATAAATGGTCCCCTTAATTAGGGAGCTGACCGGGGCACTTTGCTGATGTACAGTTACAGACTGTAGCCCATCTGTTGATGCATAATTTGCGTTAGCCGCCCCCCCAGCCCTTCAACAATGGTCAGTTTCTGATCGCCGGACCTCTGTTGGCTGGATATCTTTGGGTGGCAGAACCACTCACAACCTAGCACTGGAGTTTAAAACCCCCTACGCAGTCACTCTCTCTGATGTACTTGTACCAGCACCGCACATGCTGCTACCAGGTCAGTGTCACTGCTGTGCTGCTGTGAGAATGATCCATTTCCCAAATAACATCTGGTCAACAGCGGCCCTGCGGTCAAAGCGCAGTGGCCAATGGCTGATGAACAATGCAAGAAAGCGAATGTCTGTATTTGTACATCCATGGACCTCTAAAGGGAAATAGACCTTGTAAGTACCCAATAGGCGATTCTAATAAAGTGACGGCTATAATGTCTTGGGAATTTTTGCAGGCTTTTCTTTTTTTTTTTTCAGAGATGCATTTTTCAGGCAAGATGTCGAGAGCCAGAGGAGCAGACGCGTCCCCCATATGGTTCCACTTTGTGTTTGCAGGCACTGATGGACATGAACCACACAGCTTGTTTCCCATACACGTGGACATCAGACTAAATACAAAGGCATGATCAAGACGGAAGTTCTCATGGAGTCGAACAACAAGCAGCTGAAAAAGCAGATTTTGCACCCTTTCATTAAACAGCAAATGTCGCTTCATCTTCATTGTCAAGGCTTTTCCCTCCCATTCACCTTCTCCATCATCTTTGAAACACCACCTTTCACCCTTGAGACACCACCATTCACCACCACCAGCTGTTCTGTTTTAGTCTTCTGTCCTCTTTAAGTGGTTTAGATCCATCAATATGTCTGTCCCTGCAGAGAATGTAGCATCATGTTCCAGGAAGACAAGTATATCAATTAAGATCTTGGTAGCACTTTACTTTACAGATCGGTAATAAGCAGGTAATGATACAGTAATTTTACGGTAACAAATTGTATTTAATCATTAATTAAATGGCAATTTCCTAGTTGTTACTAAATAATAAATCAGAAATTGTAGTGAGTGTTAACAAGGCCATTATGAAATGGTAAAATGAGGGTAACAAGTTGTACATACCTAAAAATGATCTGCATATTTTATAGTTCTTTATGTATAATAAGTGAAAAAATGTAGTGGTAACAAGGCAGCAATGCAATAGGATAGATTTACCTAAACTATTCCTGGGTAACAATACATGTCTCTAGATGGGCCTACATGTGAAGCAGAAGACTATTTTGAACTGATGTTATGAGCTGATGGGGGGTGTAGTAAATAAGTTAATAACTCTAAGATTATGCATTATATACATGTACTCAATTATTATTCTCTCTTAATGTTCATTAAGACCTATAAAATAAACAGGTTGTTTTAATAAATAAAACTTGTTACAGTTTTTTCATTATTTTATTACTAAATTCTGACACAATCTTTTCATTTATAAATGACTAGAAGATGTGCACATAATATTTAGGAGAGTACTTACTACCATTGTGTTTCTATTACATTGCTGCCTTGTTACCACTACAATTGCCCACTTATTATGCATAAAGAACTATAAAATAAGCAGGTAATTTTTTAGTTAAGTATAATTGGCTACCATTATTGTACCATTTCATATTGGCCTTGTCAACACTACAATTTGTGATTTATTATTTAGTACCAACTAGGAAATTGGCATTTGGTTAATGATTAAATACAATTTGTTACCATAAAATGACCATATCACTACCTACTTATTACCAATCTGTAAAGTGCTACCAAGATCTTTTATTCATGGAATGACAAACTAATAGAAAGACTATCAACCATGGGATGCAGGCTGCAGCTCGGTTCCAGTAGGATAGTCAGTCCACTATAGGCCTTTGGCGGTTCCATGGCAAATTTTCAGCGGTGCTGAATGTGATTGACCATAGCCACAGTCACTGATGCACAAGTGCTGATCAAAAAGCCTTCCCTGTGGCTGTTTCTGTGCCCCTTCAACTTCACACTAATTCCCTCACCTCTCTGCCCATTTAAGTAAATCTGCAGTAAAGCTTTGAACTTATTAGAATATGCTAAATTAAGACTAGTAAAGGGGTTTTTAGGGAAAGCCAGACACATGGCAGCCAGTGCCTCCGGAGTCATGAACTTAAGCAGCGTCTCAGCTGACATTATTACCCAGGCCTGATTGATAAAGTCTCGAGTTCTTGGTTCATCGCAGGTGCTGAGCTCTAGAGCTGCAGTCATCTGAAGGGGCTGAGGAATGTCTTTCCCCTGATTGCATTTTGGAGTGACTTGCTGAGTTAAGTGCTCGCTCATCAGCCCCTCAATGAAAGACTGGCGCTGTTTTTTTTGGGGGGGGGGGTGCCTTGAAAAAGTCCAAAAGCTTCATTTCCCCAATCTGAAATGTCAAGTACTGTAATGGGCTTTGTGCATAGTTTGATCCCTCCTAATTACAACACTGAGCAGGCCTGTTTATTTCAGCCATGAGGACGTTCACCATTGCAATTATTGCCTGGCTATGCTGCTAATTAAGAAGTGTCTGTCTCTCTTGGTGGATTTTCGTTTCCCTTTCTTGTTTACATGCTCATGGGGCATCTCATGTGTAGGCCTCTTTTATAGATGCAAAGCACCTCATGGAACTGGCTTTTAAATCACTCCCTCACTCACTCACTCACTCACTCACTCACTCATTCACTCACTCACTATCGTTAGCATGCTAAAATTCTCCACAAGAGAGCACCATCAGAAATCAAACAGTTTTCGACACCTCATTAGAGTAGTTCCTAACATCAGTGACACAGTCTTCTTGTTACACACCCATTTTAGGTTTCTTTCAATGTATTTCATTATTAAATCCAGGCAACATGAATAATACATCTAAAACAGAGGGAGAGTTTAGCAGGAGAAGCTAAGCTGAACCTTCAGTGAACCGTGCTTAGCACTAAACTATCATTTCTCCTAAGGGATGGGACTCGATAATAAGGAGTGGTTGTTTTTAGGACACGCAGGGCAAGCAAGCCCCCCGAGCCTCTGCTAAACAAACAGCCACCAGCTTTTTGTTGCAGGCATTTGATTAGTCATTCAAGGACAAATGATTTCAAAGCTGCGTATTGTTAGAGAGCCTCTATTCTGTCTTATCAATTGCTTCTGCTGTCATGGCACAGAGGCAGTGGAATCTTCCCAGGAACCTATTATCTCCAGCAGAGGTTTATAACTTTGACCTGAGCTGGAGAGAAAAAGCCTGCAAGCGTATTTATGACTCACTGCTGGTATTTCCACATTTTGCTTCCACTGTTTTACGGACTGCTGTTTAATAAATCAAACCCATCACTTTTCTATTTCTGTTTTCGCATCTGCGCAGCCAATTGACCGTCCCTTTGCCATTCTGGTCCAAAGAGGAGATTTTGATTGATTGATTTTGTTTATTTATTTATTTATTAATACACTGGACACATACAGACAGACAGAATTACACATTTGTGTTCTGTTTTAGTGTGTTTATCCTGCCTGCTCAATCTAAAGGATGAAAACTACAGCAAATGACGGAGGCTCCGACAAGACAACGCAAGTTGCCACAAAGTTCATGGAGTGAAATTCAGGCACGACTCAATCCCCATCGAGATCTTGCGGGGATACACTGGGAAATGTGTGTTACAGGACAATCCATACACTACAGTTTTTAATTGGACGATCGTAAAAAATGTCTGGGAAGCTGCTTCTAGAAATCATTTGACAAGCACACACGGAGTCAAAGCACCACTCCTAATGAAGCATCAGAAACTATTTGACTGCTATTGGTGCTTTTCAGCCTGCTAAAGGCGCGTGAGAGAATTAATGAGTTACAATCAGTTTTGGTTAGGAGACTAGTTAACTTGTCAGCTTTACTTCTTGCCAATGACACTTTCAGCTTGATGTTTGTGAGTCACTGATCACATGATTATCATACTAACAGCATGGAGGCTTCAGAGAGGGTGACAGGTGAGGAGCCTGGTGATTTCAGGGTTCGTATCTCCTTTCTGAAGGCTAGCAGTTCACTATACGTATCTAAAAAATCGGCATGTCCATTTTCAAGTTCATTCTGATATTTTAGGATCTGAATTGTCATAATATGCTAAATTAAGACTAGTTAAGATGTTTTTTTTGGCTTGAAATGTAGGTCACTGCCACCAGCATCATAAACTTGTCCCATCTGGCATTATTACATAGGCCTGATTAATAATGTCTCAGGGTGTTGGTTCATCACAGGTTGTGAGCTTTAGAGCTGCAGCAGCGACTTGCTGAGAGATCACTCATTAGTCCCTCAGTAAAAAAAAGCTTATTTTTGCCTTGAAAAAGTCAAAAAGTTACATTTCAGAAAGCTTCATTCCTCAATCTGAAAGTCTGTCTGCTCACATCCACCAGTCATACACGTGCATGCAAATTACATACAGTCATATTACTGTAATGCATTACCCCCAAACATAAACTGTTCATGAGGGTGTGTGTTTAATAAAATACAGTATAATCATACAGTATAGTATGCAAAACCATGTTTTCAGTAGTGTATAATTACTGCTAGCTATATATCATTGTGTTTTTGTTAGCTCAGAATGAGCCCACCGTATTTGCATGAGGTTCAGCTCCTTTTCCAGCGCAAGCCGGCATGTTGCACCGCAGTGTTTCTGCATTAGCCCAGCACAGACAAACCAAACACTGGCTCTAGAGAGACTTTTACGTTTCTACACTGAAATGGCAACTTGAATTTGGTGGTGCCATAGCTCCGGTTGCAAGACGTGGAACGAAGATGAATCACTGCTGCCGGTGCTGGCCTAACATTTTGTTTGTGAGAATTTTGGGAACCCAAATTTCGACAAATGGTGGCTCGTACTTATTCTTCAGCACAAGAAAAAGCAAGGGAGGGTGAATCCTCATTGTCAAAGAAGCCAAAACCTGATAGTTACTGTAGATTCTACTACATGCATGAAAAGCGGGGGGTGAAGGGGGGTGTTCTGTTGGCCTGTGACCTCACTGCTCAATGCCACTAAATCTTACATACTGCTCCTTTAAGGCAAAATAAAAAAACACACTGTATTTTCCTTCTGTCCCAGACTTTATGTTCTTGGAGACCCTGCTGTATTAACTCATCACCATAAGTCCATAGTGGACTGGATCCATTAGTATTATGATAGGAAGACAAGTCAAGCACAGGAGATGGAAGTCATCATTGGCATCCTCTGTACAGGAATGGTTCAGTGAGCTGGCAAAAGTTGCTGCACATGAAAGGATGTGCTTTAGAATATGAGAGAAAATAGATAAATCTTATTAGACTTGGGGAAAGTACTTTCCCAGATATATAGGCAGCTAAGGGTGAAGCAGTAAATGTATCTATTATTATTATTATTATTATTATTATTATTATTATTATTATTATTATCATCAAATCAATTAAATGATTGATTACATGCTAATAATAATAATAATAGATATCTGTATTTACCCTTATTAACTAATTACTAGATTTAATTAATTTATGAATTAATTGATTAAACACTACTACTACTACTACTAATAATAATAATAATAGTAGCTACACAAATCATTGCATCCAGATGGAATCAGCTGACAGGAATTGGTGGGTAGGTTTGACATCATGATGCATGAGAATGATTCAAGTTTTACACTCGGCCGCGCATGTGACGAAAGCAAGGATGGGCCTTTTTGCTGTACCTGAATGACCCAGCAGTCACAGCTGTGGACATTCAGCGAGCAGTGATGCCCTCCATGAGTCATCCTGTTAGTGCCATCACCAGCACTTGAAGATGTCACTGTAAATTGCTCTATTTTTATTTTTTTTTTTGTAAATTGCTCACCTGCTTCCCGCACGTTCTCCATTGTCATGGTGGGATTTTTCCTCCCCATTTATTCCCCAATGAAAAGGCCCAAGAAACACCAATGGTTTTTAAATCATGTCTGAAAGTGACTTGATGAACTGTGTGGCATCTTGTATTGTCTAACTGGAATATCCATCATTTGCTGCA